>VZRQ01004829.1:9893-113712 GCA_013397975.1 Machaerirhynchus nigripectus | reverse complement strand
TTTTTTTTTTTTGGTTTTCTTTTTTGCAAGGGCAGGGATAAGGGGTGAGGGGGCTGATGTGGGAGCCAGAATTAAAGAAGCAGTCCTGTCTCCATCAAACTCCGAGGCGCTCCTCTAGGTGGGATATGACAGCATCCTGGTTGACAAAAATACAGATGGCTAAATCTGTGAGACATTGTCACAGGGGGAGGAATGTCGCTAACTGAACTTTTCTCCTCAGACCTTTTCTTTGTGAGCAAGGGGCTTTACAGTTTTGTGCTGGGATGTACAGAGGATAGCTGGGAAGGTGGGAACGCAGCTTGAGGGTTTATAGCAGCTAAAGGATAAATGCTGTTATGCAAAAGGTCACCGTAGGAACTTCCTACAGGTGTTGCTGCAGCTAAGTGTCTGTACAGTTGCTGGGAGTTCGCAGGGGACGTGAGGAATTGTCTCTGCACCATGAAGGAGTGAAGAGCCAAAGGCTGCATGAGTGGGGATAGCACGGTCTGGTTTTTCAAGTACTGCAGGGGATGAGAATACCCGGGTGGGAGGCGATTGTTCAGCCCTGTGCACAGGCTTCCCGGATACAAGCCTGGGAAGATGGGGGCTGACAGGGGAAATTTGTGGCTTTCCAGCATGCTGCCAGAATGGAGACCATGCACTGACTTGCTGCCTTCCCCCTCTGTGTCAGGAACCTTGTCTTTCGCCGCGGTCTCCTTTGGTAAGTGTATAGGAGAGACAGCTCGGATTTTTTTTTCAGAAATGACTTTGTCCAAATCCTCCAGGCTCCGTTTCAGAGGCCGGGCAGCCCCCACATTTTGAGGGCTCGTTCTGCGGCTGATGATAGGATGCACCATCCCCTCCATCTTCCTCAGGTTCTCCAGCCTCTGGGCCTGCTGCTTCCCAGACCTATGGAGCAACTCGCTGTGTTTTTTTGGGGCTGTCATGGCCATGGGGGACACGCGGCAAGCTTTGGGGTTACAGTCTAGGCTCACTGCCTGGCTGCTTCCAGCCTGGAATGGGGAGATACCTTTGCATTCTTGCTGGGCCATGGATGACTGAGGGAGGCTGGAGCCTGGAGCCTTTGCAGTCTGTTTGTGTATGCTCTTTGGAAGACTCAAATCTGTTGGCTGATCATCTGAAGAAGCCTCTACTGTTGCCTTTTTTTCTTGCTGATGCAAAGATGGGCGATAATTTAAACTTAGTTTTTCTTGGTGTTTGTGTTGAGTAAAAGTAGAAATATTTTCAGACTCTCTGAACATGTCCCGGGGGAGGTACTTTGATGTCTGTTCATTATTAAGGTGGTGTTCTGTGTGCCTATAAAGGCTGTGCAGATGAGGTGATGAATAGAAATCTGCCAAGAAAGTGGGCACATGGGAGTGCTGCAGTGCCCTTTTCTCACTCATTTTATCTTTGCAGTCTTGGATATCCGGCTTCGGTAGGTATGACTCGGCAAGCGAACTGAGGTGATGTTTTGAAAAATCACAGCGCTGAGGATCCGGTTTACTTAGAATGTCATGTTTAAAAACATCATTAATTGACTTCCTTTCTTCCTTGGTTTTAAAACTCTGTACATGTTGTATGACTGAGGGCCTATTAACTGCTACAGGATCAGAATTAGGGGCGTGGGGACCTTGCAATATGCCTGAGGACAGTTCATCTCTGCTGTTAAGTTTCTTTTTGCTAATCAAAGGTGGAGGAGAACCGTAAGGATAGTTACATGAGATCGCGGCTCCGCTGACCTGCGACAGCAGCTTCTTCTTTGCCAGGGGTGACATGATGCCTGGATTACCTTTTGAGTACAGCAGCGGTGTGTAACTGAAAGTGGAGTCATCATTCATGGACCCGGGCAGCTCCTTTTCCTTGAACATGTCGAAGTTCTGCACCACCAGTACTTTGGGCGTTTGCTTTAGTGCATTGTGGATATCTTCATTTCCTAGCTGGTCCACTTTCACCGTGCAGTTTGCGATGTAATCGGCCATCTCTGGCAACTTCTCATCTTCCATGTCGCTCTGAGTGGGCAGATGGACTGGGAAAGCTGTGAAGGGCATTTCTGGAGGCTCACTTTCTAGGCTGTCAGTAAAAGCTTTGTGTAGTCTTTGTTCAGGCTTTGTGTCTTCCAGGGCATCTGCTGCGGGGTGTAATCGTTTTGTGACAGTGGCATCCAGCACAGTGTCTTCTTCTAGGGGCACAGATATACTCGAGAAAGAGGATGAGTGCTGAATCTCCTCCTTGGCTTTCTCACCATTGGTGCTGCTTTCTGTCACATCTGTCTTCTCCAGAGGCAGTGTCCGAGCTGTCTCTGGTAAAAGAGATGGAGGGCCTTGCATGGGTTGTTTCACCTCTCCCACTGTAGGGTGTTCGGGGAAGTTTTTCTGGACTGCTGATTCTTGATCCTTCTCTTGTTCTGATGAAACCTAATGAAATGATTCAACAGACAGTAGTAAGAATGCAGCGTGTTCTGGCAGCCTGTTTGTAAAGGTTATGCATGGTACACTGTTGGCTACTTTTAGAGAAGGACTTGCCAACCACCTTGCTGGCATGTGAAAGCTCTAACATCAGGCACTGGACTCAAACAAAGAGAAGTATCTCCTGGAAATACTACAAAATACACCATCCCTGTCAGAGTCACAATAAAGCATTTCAAAACAGCGTATGTTTGTAACCTGATGAGAGGCACTGGTGGCTTGATCAGATAGCTAAATGCTGAGGTTATATACTATTTTAAATTAAGCAAATGCAGAAGAGCAGATTTCATGACACAAACAATAAAGCTACAGAAATTTCTCCTGCTAGCTAACTTCACCTAAGAAAACCACACTATTCCTACGCTTTTCCTCCTTTAAAGTCTCTCCAGCATAGCTATCTTAAAATTCAGTGATCACACAGGAGATCATTCACACCCAGTTCTGCATTAAAGTGTGAAAATGATAGAAATGGCATACTAGAAATCCCTATTGTAGGCAGCAAATCACTGCCACAGCTTAACTAGGACACACATTTTTTTATTACCGGATTAAAATGAAGTTGTCAACATTCAGTAAGTGCGTGTGCCCGCTATTACAAACATGGCTTCTATATGTTCTCGTCAATGGGACCGCGGCTTGTTCTGCTCCCCCATTAATACAGCTTGTGTGCACAATTCACACTATTCATCCCATTATGTAGCCGGCTGAACTGCGACCCACAGAGGTCACCAGAGCATCCCATCTGCGATCCAGCTGACTGACAGCCCTTTTCAAAACTGCTGTCACTCTCCTCTGACATGTCGTGGTAGAAGACAGTCACAAAACAGCAGCATTGTGTGACTCCTTTATTACTATTGTTTTCTTTCTTCCTTCATTGTAAGGGTAAGACGCATCGAGAAAGTTATCATCTAAATGCTGCTTTATGGTCTGTCGCAGGAGCAGGGAATTGGAGACGGTCCTAACGAATCTAACCCTCTCAGAGACTTATTTCTTCACAGCTGCTTTTAAATATTCCTGTCTGTTTGGTTGGCCTATTAGTTACAGTGTCTGTTAGTCATCCTAACTTCTTCTTTTTAAACTCATAGCTGTCTTTTGCAGCCAAATACCATCATTAGGTCCTTTACAAAGTACCATCGCTAGTCTCTTGAGCTTATAAAATTACAGGCAAATACCAGACAGATGAGCAAAGCAAGGAGGAGAAAAAAAGAAGAGAATCATATTTAATAACTGTACATTCTGCTCTTTGTTTCTGTTAAGCAATACTTTGATTGAAGTTTCAGCTATTGTGAGGAAATGTGCAGTCTAAGGCTAATAGCATTTTGTCTGGTGTCTTGTTACACTGACAATGTCATTGTGATGGCAGGAAAACAGTGAAGAGCACAAAGGCAAATGCAATCCTAATAAATTAAAGTTGTATTCTCTCCCTGCATACTTCTAATGGTGCATGAGTTGAACATGCAATTTAGAGGACCACACATCTGTAACTGGATTATGCTTTTCCAGCTTCCAGGCCACATGAAGAAATGGCTTAAGCAGTGGCTTGGTTGGGGATGTGCCTACACATTTATGTGGTGGCCACAGGGCTCTCCCTCAGAGCAATAGCCCATCACTGCTGTGCCTGGATGAGGCTCCACTGGGCTCCACTGCCAGGGCATGGCTGTGGTGTGAGAGACAAGCAACCTTCTGCCTGGCTCCAGCAGACCTCAATTTTGCTCCACCCAAAGGAGGTAGGTGAACATCTCCTGCCTGCTACCCCTGTTAAGTGCCACATCCTGGGTATGGAGCCCTCCATATGGCAAAGCACAGATGAGTTCTGGAGCCCTACACCTACTCAGAGGTGAAGCATCCACCCTGCAGCCCCTTCACTACCCAGGCTTTGCGTGACCGCCGACTCATATGGTGACTCACATGGAGGTCAAGGTCCTTAATGGCCCACCCTGATCAAACAGGGGCAGGACACATCTTCCACCCCAGTCAGGGAGGAGGCAATAATTTTGCTATAAAAGGTACCATTTTACAATAGGGAACTGCCATAATCGTACGTTTTTATTGTCTTGTCTAGGCTCCCTACATTTCCAACAAGCACAGCTTAGGAACTCTTCCTGCAAGCCACACAAAAATAACTTCAGTTTAGACAGCAGGAAGTTTGAGATATGGAACAACAAAAGCAAGGAAATTCAAAGTGAAGACTGTTGCTCTGTTGCTGACTTGTTATGCTGGGCTTAGCAGCAGCAGTACAGATAGTGTGTAATGTATCCTGCTGATCCAAGACCCTCAATAAATAACCGAGGGTGAAGGAACGACAAGGGAAGGGAGCACAAGCTTTCACTTCACTTCTTGCTTTGGGCAATTTGCCTTGTAACCTACCAGTGACTGAAGCACGTTTGTACGCACTCTCCTCTCCATGTGGTTTTTTTTTATTTTCTCCAAACAGGGCTCCTCCTACTTTAAAAGTACAATATAAGAGGAAAAAAAAAAAGGTCTCTGGGGATTGCTCTTAAATTAGATATTAATGGTACTGTTGATCAAGGTCATTTAAAACACAAATTCTTCTTTGGATGGGAGATTAAATTGTCCTTGTAAGCACAACTTAAAGAAGTAGTAGGACGCGAAACCCGAAATTTTCTGTTCTCAAAACTGGGTACATGGAGTCTCAGAGGCATATGTGTTTACAGGTCCTGCATTGTTTTTTTTAAAACAATGAGGAGGAGGATTGTTGATAGCTGACTCAATAAAATTTCCAAACAAGTTTAGAAACAGGACTTCTGTACCTGCCAGACGCAATGAAGTCAGAGGAGCAGCAGCCATAGTCTGCTGGGCACGTCATGTGTTTCAACATTCTTGAAATACTTACTTTCACTGCAACGCCTTGAAGGCTGCTGTGATCTGGCAGACTGAGACAGGAAAAGCAACATGTTTTGCAGGGGTTGTTTGTGAGAAGCTTCACCACCTCCTTCACACAGGGCGCAAGCAGGGCACAGGAGAGAGTGGGCAGGATGTGCAAAGGAACGTGCTTAAATAACACTGGAGCAAAAACCCCACTGATTTTGTATCACTTAACAACACTTGAAATTTACCCTTATTTACAGACAGATACCAATCCTACCATCTATCTTACCCTGCGCTGTGAACATAACATCTCTTCCATGAGGGCTGTCCTATACCTGCAAGTAACGTGGCTCTATGTGGAAATTGGGGCCTGCCCATATGAAGCAGAGTGACATGACAGGAACCTATTATGTCTGAATAGGAACCTCAGCTGAAAGCCATCTGCTGCTTGGGAAAGAGAAGTCAATCTCAGGGCTTGGAAGGTGGTTCCCTCAAAATGAGACCTTTTAGTTCAAAAAGAAACTTAGTATAATATAATGAAAATCCTAGGGAGTAATATGTTTTCTGACAGTCATGCATACATCTGTGAGCACAGAAGTCTGATCCAGAGGTTACCATTATAAAAATTGGCTGTGTCCAACAGTTACCACAGTATTATCAACAATATTACAGGTTCCTGCACCCTGTACTTAGATTAGGAAATAACTGTGGTAGTTGTGTGGTTTCCCTTTGGCAACTGCTGATCTGTTAGTGGTGACCACTGTATAATACAATGAGCAGAACTGGTCCTAGTCAGATCCAGTGCTTGGTCCTCTGCCATCCCCGCTGAGCAATATGAAGCAAACTGGCTGCCATTCGCAGCCCAGAAAAATCCCAGCACAGACACTATCACAACAGCTGAATTTCCATTGCTGAGCCAACTAAAAGGCCAACTGGTTGGAATTCTCCAGTTTAAATTATGTATTTTATCACTGGATTTCATGTGATTAA
Organism: Machaerirhynchus nigripectus; assembly: GCA_013397975.1. NCBI lineage: Eukaryota > Metazoa > Chordata > Aves > Passeriformes > Dicruridae > Machaerirhynchus > Machaerirhynchus nigripectus. The sequence continues at coordinate 107,446 of VZRQ01004829.1, read as the reverse complement.
AGCTGTGCATTTTTAATTGAAAAACTGAAAAGCAGGGAAGCAACCGACCTCAGATGCATCTTGGGGTTTCTGTGAATTATCTTTTTCCTTCTTGCTCTTTTGGTTTTCATTTTTGATGCGTTTTGTTCCAGACACTTTTGTTTTTGCTTCTCCCTCCTGGGAACTGTTATCCTGTTTTCGAGGTTTCACTGGAGGCAGTGGCTTATCTTCCTCTCCTTTAATAAATCTTTCATATGGCAGGATTAATCTAGAGGATTAAGGAACAAATAATTGATCAGGTTTTGCTGTTCTAGCAAAGAAAAAAAATATATCTACTATGAGCAGTTTACTTAATAAATCCATTCTCTTCCATTCCATAAAAGCAACAGTTTAAACTCTACATCTATAAATCCAAGTATAAGAAATCAATTTATTTGGCAAGATTATCGTGTGGCATAAATTCAGTGGAGTTGGAGTTGGTGTGGATCAGCTGTCAGTAACTCCGCAGTGGTTTGTGTGGCTACACCAATTTGTACTGGATGAGAATATCGGCCATTATGTTTTAGACCGATTGAAAAAAAAATCCACCATTTATTTTTATTTGCCCTCCCTGAATTTAACAGCATGCAGCAACCCCCAGGACAACACCTACAAAGCTGCAGCCAACTTGATAACAACTACACAACTTCCAGGCTGGCGGTTCCCTTCCGTGCAAGGGCAGTGCCAGGAACGTGGCAGGAGCTTGGAGAGCTGGGCGGCAGGAACCCTACAGGGTGGGCACAGCACCCACCCCACTGCCACCAGCACCAGCCCAGCGCCACCTGCGCAAGGCACCCATGTAGCGATGGTCACCACGCCCCCTGCCTTCGCCAGGGGGCCTTTTTTAAGGAAGAAGGGGAGAGGAGAAGAGTTAAAAATGAAGGAATTCTTCACTGTGGAACTGTCTGCCACAGAGTGCACGAAATCACTTTAAAAACACAAGGAAGAAACACAAACAAAAAACATCCTCCCCTGAAAGCATCAAACACACTGAGTTTTAATCTCTGTTTTCCCTTCGCAATTCTTGATCTGAAAGGAAAAATAACTGATATAATTAAAAGGGATGGATTGCATTACAATCTCAGTTTCAACTTCAGTGATTAAAGTTTTTATAATGCATTTTGGTATAATTAATGACTCACTCTGGGATTAATATGAGACTCAGACTTTAAAAATATGAACTTTAATACAGCAAACGTAATTTGTTAAAAAAAAAAGACAAGCTGACTCTATGAAGAAAATGTACTTTGCTTATAAACAACATAAATCTGCTCAAATACCAGGAATCCTTAATTATCTTTAATCTAAGACTCCAAGGCAGAAACCTCTTTGGTTCAGATATTCGTTTGTTATCCTAGAATCAGTTTCTAAGCATGCAATTTTGATTTACATACTTAGATGTTCAAACACAGTTTGGGCTTAAGAGAGCAGAAATTAGATTGCTCATGATCATAATATTTTACATTTTAATAAAATACAACATAAATTATGTTAAAATATAAACCTAATTTATGCTATATTAGAAACAAAATTCATTAACTGAGCATGCTCTGACATGGTATGTGCAAAGAGGCGTGAATAATACTTTCTAGCCCTGAATTTGGCAGGGCTCCAGTAATGAAGCTAAGCAGAGCCCACAGGGAATATTCATCTTCAGATCCCATTACAAACTGAGTTTAAACATGTTACAGCTGCTAAAACTGGAAACTGCTCCCTCTATGCAAACTTAGCAAAATAATACGTAGTTGCCAAATACCTGCTTCCCACTGTAATATTACAGTTAATGTTTATATAATAAAAAGCATAACTAAGCAGAAGAAGAAAAAAATAATCCTGTTCATACTTGAGGCTGCTACATTTCGTTCGCAAAGCGCAAATATTGGTGAAAACACCGAATTCCTCCCCGCGCTGCACAAAGCACTTTGGACTTCACTAGAGGCAAGGTTGGGTTTCACACAGGGCAGTGCCGAGGCCACTCTGCCATGTGTTAAATATTTTAAATCGCTTTTAATAAAAACACATTTTATTACAGTAATTGTTAGCACTGCGAGGGGAGTGTTTGACTTTTGTTTTGTTTCCATGGGAACATGCCGCCCATTAAAAATCTACATATTCCATCCGTAAAGGTTTCAGATGCTGTCCAGTGCCACATGGGAGACAGAGATGCTCCCAGCGCCAGGAACGAGCCTTTCCCTGGAAGATGCCCAGTGATTAACCCGGTGGCTACGCCGGGCCAGGAGCAAGGTCTGGGCCGACACAATTAATCACTGATCGCGTGCTCTCCGCCGGGCCTTGTAGGGTAGCGCGGGACCCAAACTCCTCCTCCTCCTGCCTCTGCACCTCACCAGAACTCATTAGCTTGGGTGCTAATTAGTAACCGTGGCTTAAATTTCCTTTTCTGATCTTAAGGGTTCATGTGGGAGTACAAGGTTTTCATTTTAGTTATTTTTCACTGAGCTCAGCAGTTGGCAGGCCGACAGCAGTAAAAATACATTTCACATAGCCGGTCAGCGGCCTGGAGCCAGCAGCAGGAAATCTGGAATTAAATGTTTCATGTATCGGGGAGGCGGCATGACTAAGGTAAAACTGAGTCAAAACACAAGGATGGCTTGTTCTAGGATTTTCCCCCCCTTGTTTCAAAGGAGGGCCGGCCAAGGTGGCTTTTGGGGGCAGCTGGCGAGGAGCCGGGAAGGAATGTGGGCTGCGAGACCCCAGGGAGCAGCACCGAGCTGAGCAACACCAGCAATTGCCGCTTCACGTACAGATTTCCGTCGGTTGCAATTTTCACTGAATGTTTTTTCAGTTATCCTGTCATGGTACAACACAATTACCCACAGGATATGATCTTATCATTTGATTATTAGAAGTTTTTATAGCGCAGGAGTAATAAAGCTAATACAGCTCTCGGAACATGTAAGCAGCCGGCTCACATGCCATGAAAGCAGCCGGCTTAGCCAATTTAAGGTCAATATTGCCCAACACCGGAAGAATGTGAACTGCTGTTAGCCAAACAGTTTAGCAGAATGTGACATGTCTGAAACCAGCACGAGATTTTTTTTTTTTTTTGGTCAAATATTTGCAGTGCAGGTAAGATTTAATCAATCTTTGCACAAGGAGAGGTAAAGACAACGTCCAAAAAACTGGATCCAGATACCTCGAATGTATCATGTGTTGGAAACAACAACCATGTTTTCAGTTGCTTTGAACTGTGGCTGTACTTCCCGACGGGGGGGGAGGTGGTGGGGGAAGTATCAAAGTATTCATAAAAAAGGAAAAGACGGGGAATATTTCGTGGTCTGAAAAATATTTACTTGTAAAGCCTGCGAGAAGACCGAATAAAAGGGTCTTTATCGTGATCAAGATCCAATATTAAGATTAATAAAATGTATTATTTATAAGTCAATTAACATAAATAGAATATGTAAGCACTAGTGTATTAAAAAAATCTTTCCACAGGCAGCAGATTTTTAGCAGCATGAGGTTTTTTTTTTTTCCCCTGGAATAATACAAGAATAACATTTTCCAGCCAAGAGCAGAAACAGTAGGGGAGTCTTTGCTATCACAGGGCTTCTTATTAAATTCAGTCACTGTGAAAAGCCAGTCTTTTTCCTTTTTTCTTTTTACTTTTTAAAAATAAAGACAACTTAAAATCAATACAAGTTAGATTAACAAATCAGTACTATACTAATCCTGATTTATTACAATCGGCAATATTAAGTTTAATCACGTATAAACTGCTACTCAAAAAAAGATTTTCCTTTAGTAAGTCCTGAATTAAATAATGGTGCAGTGTACTGAGTTTTTAGATCTGCATCATCTGATATTATGAAAAATTCAATGTACTTCTCTGCAGCAGATGTCAGAGGTCAGCAAATCTATTACAGTAATGTAAGTAATCTGGCTTTCTGCCAACCTTTTTTTAAAAAACACTGAAGCAGATAATTTTATATTTACAAATTCTAAAATCCTCCAGGGACTAAATCTCTTTCCCAACAAAAAGCAGAAACTTCACATTAGAGAAATGTATTTCACAGTATATCAAACATGTCTTCATCATTAGCATTTCATAAAAAGAAAAAAAAAAAGCCCTTAATCTTTATTAGTCAACGTTTTTTTTCCCAGCTACAGAGCTAACAATACAAGATCTCATCTGAGCCAGTAACCACTACATGTATTGATTATGCAGAATGAATGACTTTTTTGGCCCGACTGCTTCACAGGACATATGAGAGCACATCTATTTATAGGCATGATAAAAAAAGTAGTTACAATAAGGCAAAGGATCTGACCAGCCCAGAAAGAGGAAGGAAATTAAATGTTAAGGCTGCCAGTTTCCTCTTTAATTCTTCCTACTGTGTATGGATATGACGGGGCTCTGGGGCTGGGGAGGAACCATATGCCCAGGACACACAGGGTGATGCGAGAGAAGGAGGCAGCTCAGCACAACTCCTACAATATTTTTTTGTATCGCTGTTTCAGTGTTTATTTTTGTTTTCTTTCTGGCAGAATAAAATATTTCAGCATGTCTCCCATTGACAACATTGTACTTTTTCAAGGGCTCCAAGCCCAACACAAAATAGGATGCACTGGAGCCTCTCAGCCACAAGAATAATCTTGGAGGGACTTAAAATACCAAAGTCCATTCCTTGGGAGATGTTGCCCCATTCACATGCTTGGCCAGGTTAAGGAGGCTAATTGCAACAGGAATGGAAAATGATTTAAATTTGCTCCACCAAATGAATACAGCAACCAGTTAACCCATGGAACTCACTGCCAATGGATATCTTGGGGCCAAGGGATTAGTGAGATTATGCAAGGATTAGATGCTAATGTAAATCATGAGAACATTAAGCTGTTAGAGCTTCAAAAATGCTGAAAAGGGACAGGCAGTAGGTCTCTTTAGTGGTAGGAATTTGGAAAACGCCTTCCTCCTGAGCACAGAAGGCCATGGTGGCTCCAACTCCTCACTCTGCAGGCACTACCAGAGCTGGAGGACAAGAGAGCTGCTTTTTCCAGTCCAAGAGGGCACCCATCTGCTCCAGGACGTCCTCACAGCAGCCGGGCAGAGCTGCCCGCAGCCCCTGCAGCCAGGGGGTCTGAGTGCAGGGCTGGGACAGCCCAGTGGTGCAAATGGGCCTCTATCAGTAACCTCGGTGAGAGAAACCTGATTCTTTCCCCCTAGAAAGTCAGTGGCAAAACAGTCAGCTGTTTTAAGGGACCAGCAGGAATGCCTGAGCTCTGATCCCACGAGAAGTCTTGTCTTTTTTACCCTGTTGCTTTTCAACAGGATAAATTTTAGAGCACTGGTCCAGTGTAGGCGAGGAAAACAGTGAGGGAAACCTTCAACAACGATCAGTTGGTGGGGATAGCCAGGAGCAGGAGGCAGCTCTCCTGGGCACCAGCAACACATTCCCACCAAAGAGGGGAGAAGAATAACCCAAACTTTAAGGTCTCAGCCCGTTTTCCAAAATGGGAATATAAAATACATTGAGGAAATGAAGCAGTGTGTTCCTGAAGTCTGATTTCCCTGGATTGCATTGTACAATGCAGGGGTTAGGAAAGCAAGCCTCATGTGCTTTTGTGCAGAACACAATAGCAATGGTTTTATTTGCATTTGTCTGAAGTACAAAACTGGCATGTATTTTATCAGCAAAGACAAAATATGCTGGAGTTCAATTTTCTTTCCAAAGAACTTTCCTTCCTTAAAGAAATGGCTCTTTCATCCTTTCAACAACAACTTTCCTCACAGCCCACTGGGAGTGCTGGTGGGTAATGAGAATGGCTTACTGCTGAAAGGTGGGAACGGCACTGCTCTAAGAGAATTCAAAGACACTTTGTTTTAAGTAAACTCGAAATTAGTGACATTACAAACACAACTGTTGATTTAGCTGCACAACCCAGTGAGGCAAGCTCAGGCACACCTGATCCTAGGGCTCAGCAGGGGGAGATGAACAACTGCAGCCTTTTGCCTTTGGTGCAGATTTACCGCAAGGAAAAGACTCAAAGGAAGGGTGGTGGGCACAGAGCAGCTTCCCCAGGTCTCTCTACCAAAACTACTACAAGACTCTGGTTTGCCCATAGTCACCATTTCTGCATCTAAAGGCAGACATGCATTTTGTTTGGTAGGCCCATGGAGTCCCTGCAATGCTTGGTCCCTATGCTCAGAACAAGCTTACAGACACCATTTTGCATTGCCTGTGGGGTGCAGGTCTCCTGGCAGGACTCCAAAACTCTGCTGACCCTCCTCGGGAGCTCTGAGTCACATCTATACTGCAGAAAGCTGAACAAACTAGGGGCATTCTCTTTCATGTTAACAAAATCCTGAAGTACAAGGTGGAGATTCCCAGCAGCGCTGGGCAATCTCAGGGAAAATATCTTACTCTCCATCATTGGTGCTGCTCCTGCAAAAGAGAATGGCACACCTCCCACTGTGCAGCACCCTCCTGGGGCAACTCAGCTTCCAGCAAGGAAAAGGGGCTTGTCCCCTTGTGTCAAGTCTGTCCCTACTCCTGGATGTCAAGAAATGAGATTACCATGCGTGACACCGACTGGCTCCAAGCACTGAGCTGGCGTGCTGGGACCCCAAGGCCTGGGCACTGCTGGGCCTCAGCATCCAGGAAGTGCCAAGGCACGTGTGCATGGCGGGCACGCCTGGCAAGGGTCTCTCTGCTTGGGTGATAACCCACCCAGCAGCACTGGGCAGCACACAACATGCCCCAATTCTGCTGGGACAAACTCCTGCGTGAAAGGAGGGATGCAGGTGAGAAAACAATTCCCCACCAGGAAAGAGATCATCTGCGTGCAGGCACTTAAAGGCAGTGCCCGACTGTCCAGCACTTTGCACTCAAGGACTCCTGCTGACTCCAGTTCTGGCCAGCAAGTCTCTGAAGCTGAAACCCCAGAAATTTTGAAAAAAATGCATGTTCTCAGATGTTTTGAATGGACAGTTAGGGATCCGTTTTAATGGTAAACAATTACATTCCTCTGTCAGCTGATACTTTTTAAATTTTGGGGAGGGGGGAAGCTTTCTGAATTTTCAATAGTTCCTTTGTTAAAACATCTGTTACTCACATAATTGAAAAGATGTTTGTTCAGTGGTATGCTTGAGAGTACAGTTATTTAATCTTAATGATAAAGCCCTGAGGGCAGAAAATCATAAGCAGAAACCCCTTGTTATTTATCAAAAAAATAAAAAAAAACCCAAACCAAAAACCCAGGAAAAGAAAAAGAGAAGTGAGACACCTCATCTATCTTCAGGCTTAAATTTGCGCTTGATGGAAAACTATTGAGACAATTTGCAACTTGCAAAGTTTTCTGGGAGTCTGGGACTAGCTCAAGTGTGAGGGGGGCAGGGAAGTGGGGTGAAGACAAAAATAAAACAAGGAGAGAAAACTGTTGCTTGGCAAGTTTTTTTTGGGTCAAACAAAGAGCTAGTTGTAGTTTACAGCATGACATAACATTTGATTAATTTTTGCCTGGGGATGTTTTCACACTTAACAGTGTAAATCAAAACTTTCTATTAATTACAATGTGCATAAAAAGATAACCATAAGCAATTTCATGTAGATGCTATACTAGCTCCCTACTTTTTGTTCCCTCTCAAGACTGGCTGTTACTTCCTGCAAAACTCCACTGAAATGCTTACACGTTATGAAAGTTATCCAAACGCTTTAGAAAACCAAACAGTGTTTGCATGGAGCACAGGGCTTTCCTGCACAGTGAATTACTGTGCAATATCCTTAGGGCAGACAGACTTTACGGCTGTTAAAGGGAAACCGTGTATGGGACTTATTTTGACCTGCCTTGTGTTTCTGATAATATATAATTTTTATGTGGGAGATTTAGAAAGAAAAATGGCAGAATGGGCTCTGAACTGTACAGGACACTGCATCTCCTGAAGTTCGGTCCCCTGGTAAGGGACAGATGTGCAGGGTCCTCTGCAATTGCCCAGGGGCCACACCCATAGCCAGAATAAAACCCCCTGCAGCTCAGTGTCTGAAGCGTAGGCACAGCCACCCTGTCCCATTGTGAAGAACTACAACCCATCCCACCTACCTGCTCCTCCTCAAGTCCCAGGTGGCTGTGGCTCTGCAGAATAATTTCCCATTCAGCTGCCTTGATATTGTGAGAGCACAAGGCCTAATAAATCCCTCTCCAGCTGGGTCTAACCAGGACAGACTGGTTTTCGAAACGCTATTAACTCATGAGGGCCAGCACACAAGACACACTGCTGAAGAGCAGGACTCAGGCCATGGGGTTCTCTGGGTCCATCCTTGCTGGAGACCCTGAGGGAGCCCAGCTTCCTGCAGCACCCAAAGAGGATGGGAAGCTCCTGGTCTATGGTACCATCCAGCTGCCTGCCATGACACCTTCCAACAGCGACACCAGAGAAGCCAAGGAGAGTTACTGCAAGCCACTGCACACCACAAGTCCCCAGCCCACGTGTGTTTGTGCACAGCTCGCGCACACGAACTGCTCTGGAGGAAACCAAGATGAATCACAGCCAGACTTGGAGATAGAAAAAGGCCCCAACAGGCAATTACTAGTATTTTTGTTTTGTTCAGTGCATTTTATTGGGAACTTTTTATACCTTGCACACGAAACTAGCAGGTTGGGTTGTTTGGTCTGGTTTTTTTGGGGGGAGGCAGTGGTGTAATATTTACAAAAAATCCCTAACAACAATGTCATCAGCACTGCAGAAATACAGCCTACTGCTCATGCCAGAAAGTTAAAGCTGCCGATCATGTGTTTTGTGTAAAAGCGAAAAGAAACCTCAAACCCTGCATGTGAAAACCACATCTGCATTATAAGGGGAAGACTGCACAGAGCAGAGTGCTTCGCAGAAAAGTAGCCGCTTCTGAGGGTTTCTTGATAAGCGAGAGATGTAGGGTACTGACAAGGGCTGTAAGAGTTTCACGGGAACGGTGCAGGCTGCATCAGCTCATACCAGCCACACACGCCTCTGGCTCTCTGTGACCGTGAAAGGTAAGTGCATTAGAGAAGCACAAATAAAGAAAGTAACGACCAAAACAACAACACCTCGTAAGCTCTGTACGGTCCAAGTTATGCACAGAGCAACAGCCCCATGATGGGAAAACATTAATGCTTTTCATATTGGTAATCATCTGTAACACGAGCAATTAAGTACAGTACTAATGGACTATAGCCAAGAGCCTGGTACTAATATTAAAAACTGACAGAGATGAATAGGTTTGGAAGGAAAACTAGGCTGACAAAGACATTTTTATGAAGTGCTCGGGCCTATTTGGAATAACCCAATCAGAGGCAGGTCCAGACCAGCCACGCCTCCAGTGACAATAACGCATTCATTGGCATTATGTGATGCCTGCTATGCTTTAAATAAAAACACCCATTGCTTCTACTCAGAAACCTGCACTTTCATTATTACACTCATTAATAAAACAAAAGTTGTCTAACTAATATAAAAATAACACTTACTGAAACACTGGCAGCCTTGCCTTACTTTAAAATGAAAACAGTTACTGGAAACACAAACTGTATTACATGATAAATGAATCAGCTGAAAATGCAAACCTTTCTTTCCCTTTTACCAGGGAAACAAAGCAAACACTGCCAACTGAAGCACTCTACCTACCTACAGCACACCAGCAGCTACCACCACAAGCCCTGCTCCAAACAGCAGGGTGCAGAGCAATACATTCCCCAAAGCCTTTAAATCTGGCTTTGTTTCAGCTTTTGCCATCCTCGGTACCAGGAATCTGCAGCCACATGGTGGCTTTGCAGAGGTTATAAACACCTTTAGAGAAAGCAGTACTTCTTCATTGGATTTGCTGGACAGAGAGACAATTTTGCCCTCTCCAATGCTTGTATTTTGTGCCTGGGGTGTTTTTTTTTTCGTTTGTTTGTTTGCTTGTTGTTAATGGGGTTTTTTTCTCTCTTTTTGCCCTTTGAAATTGTGTGTAAAACTCAACCTTGCAAAGGGGAACTTGGAGAGGGCAGGAAGGTGGGATCCAGTGCCTGAACTGGGACATAAGTGCCATTCCACTCCTCAGCATCCTAAGGATGTCACTGAAAGGTGGCTGCCTTCATATACCTGAACAGCCTTGATATGCTAAAGCTGATGCAAACAGCCAGTAGCCTCTCTTGGGAGAGAGCTGGTTAACACAACATGGATGCCCTTGAGATCCAGTTGTAGAGATGAATGGCAAGGCTAAGTCAAACAGCAGCAGGGCCAGTGAAGTCAGGGAACTGCCTATTCTGCCTCCATTAAGCAAGGAAAGGCCAGTGGGATTCAGAAAGGAAAAATCATGAGATTTACTGAGCATTTGCTTTCCAGTTTAATTCAATTTCCAGTTTAGCTGTACAGCTCACCTTCAAATTTGAAAATGTATGTGTGTCCTGAATCATGAGCATGTGTATTCCTGCACTGCAGTTCTAGTTTTAGATTAAATGTCATCTGAACACTTTGGCTATAAATGAGCATTACATTTACAGGTGCTGTAGTTAGAATTATCAGCTGAAACAAACCATGACAATTTTCTTGACTTTTTTCCCAAGTCTGAGGCTTAATACAGCTTTTCTGTGGTGGGAAAAAAGCATCTAACATTAGAAAAGTAGAGACTGGATGAGTCACTCAGGTTTTTTGTATACGTGTTTTGGTTTTTCAGACCAGATTTAGTAAAGCACATTTTAGGTAAGCTCAGGGCTAACCTAAAAATCCTGCAAGACTTTTTCTCCACATGCCATCTTTTGATAGCCTGCCAGGAATGCGGAAAACAGACGCTGCCTCATATCAGACCTAACCCAGAACTACATGATAGACTGGCATCCATGAACTCAGATTTGAGTTCTTCAGTGTATTAAGACCAATCTAACCATAAACTAAAAGACTCTTTCCTCAGACCAGGTCAAGTCAGGCAGAACTGCTTTTGGGTAGGCTGGAAAGGCTTTTCAATCTGGAAGGTATCACAAGTCTGCTCAGGTTTTCCAGTGAGCACAATGGGTTTGGTGGCACTTCACAGCATACCCAAGTAACTGCTGAGTCAGTCACACACACAAGTCTATGCATGGGAGTGCAGTGCAAGGGTTTTGCATGTAAAAAAACCGAAACCACCAGCATTCAGCATCGTCAGGAAAGCAGAAGAGAGAGACAGGGGTTTACAGAGTATTTGTGAATGGCTCATTTACTTTTCCACAACTACAAGAGATGTGCTCTCTCAGTGACTCTAGGGTTTCAGCACAGAGCTCAGCAATGCTCCCCCTGCAACCCAAACCCACAGAGACCTAATGCTTATGTGTGGCTGGGTCTCCTCTGTCAAACAACATCCCCCAAAGAACATCTGGCGAGGGAAGAGCCAGACTGCCGGCTGGAAACCCATCAGCTGGCTTGGGTGCAAGAAGAAGCTCTGAGACTCTCAGGGCTATAATGATGGGGGGAAGAGCTGAATACCCACAATCTGATGAGTCAATAAGACAATCTATAACATTTTTCTGCAACACGAAGGCAGGGAAAAGCCCCATCTGACATGCACAGCGACTCACTCACTTTGCTCTGCTGCTTGGCTCAGTCTCCAAAAAGCTTCTAACATTTATAATGGCATTCATTACATGCAACTCCTCTGTGCACCCAAGCCCTTCTGCTGGAGATGTCTCCTGTAAATGAGCACGATCAAATCCCCCAACCTCCTTGATGATGGCAGTATCTCCCTTGGAGAGGCCAGCACTAAGATAAGGAGAGAAACTGCCTGTTGAGCACAGGTCTGCTGTGCCACCTTTTGCCCAGGCAAGTACAATCTCTTCCTAAGCCCAGCAAAGTAACTTTTTTATGCCCAGGAACAGGAAACTGAATTTTCCTTATCTGAGCTGAAAATTGCTGAGCTTTTATTCACATTTGCTTGTCTAAGGAAAAAAAAAACAGAAAAAAAAAAGAAATAAAAAAAGATAAAAGAAGAAAGAAAAGGAAAGAAAAAGCCCCAAGAGTTGTTTCTAAAAACCAAACCAAAACAACATTCCAGCTCCAGTATTTTATTCAATGTGTGCTGGCTTCACAAGCCCTGGAAGTTATTATCTACATGGGAAGAATAAGAAATCAACAGTTCTGACCAGCAACAATGGCTGCAGAGAAACAGTGTTTGGCAGCAGCTCGCAGGCAGGCAGGAGGGAAGGAATGCAATGAAGAAGAGGAATGCAACGCTCTGCATGACCTACAACATTAACAGCACCCTGCATTGTGGGCCACCCCATTATTTTGATCAAAACCACAATTTGCTTAATTGGTATTCCTAAAAAATGACAGAAGACAAGTGTTTGCATCAATTAGCTGCCGTTGCTTATTTTTCCTTGAGTATGTTTTCCTCAATTTTTCAGCTTCTTTAACTGGAAAGCTGTTGCAAAAATTAAGATATGCACCAAAGAAAAATCAGATGCTTGTTTTATTTATTTAGTCACTGGAGACAGACACTCTGGTTTAAATTACAATGGATTATCTGACTAAACTGTTGGGGGAATATTTACTAAATCTTTAAGAAGACTCTCTCTATTTTTCTCTAATTCTTTATAAAACGCTTTGAAGGCTTGCCAAATTAATTTTTTCATTATTAAACAAGCATTTCAGATTTTTTATCTTACCTTTCATAATGTCTGCGAGTACATGTAGCAGCACTTGTGCTTCCAGGGTTACCACCTAATTCATCATAAATATGTTTCCATTGTCGACGGGCTGTTATCTGTAAAAATGGCAATGGAAAATTTAATCTTGCATCTTTACAGATTCTACAGCGTTTGAGTTCACAACAACAAATGCATGTATGACACTTTCAGAACAGCATGTACTACAAGCACTATAAAAGCCCCTACAGAATATACAGGGTACACAGAGCTNTTTTTTTTTTTTTTTTGGTAAGTTAACACTATGTCTATTTTCTTTATCTCTAAAATGGAGCGATCTGACTGAATCATTATCAAGTCACAAGCAATACAGACTCACAAAAGAGAATCTCAATCAATATAGGGTCATTAACCATCAGAAGTTATGCAGACAAATCCCATGGTGAATTATGAAAAGGAAGCTCAAACCATACTCAGCACAAATAATGATTACATAGTTATTTTAACTGAATTAGAGAAAATAAATCTGCTGCAAAACCCAAATCCACCACAGAATTCTGTAAATCCACAAAACCATAGTCCGTAACTCTGTATGTTACAAGCTGTTTATTTTTATCCATTTATGTCCGTAGAATATATAGATCAAATACTAATGAAATCTTAACGTACTCCAATGTTAATATTTGAGCTATGTACTTTATTGGACCATGCTGATGAAAATAAACATCTTGTAACATATTGAGTTGCATACCATGGTTCTGTTTTTTTTGTACAGAAATTAGGATTATACAGAGTAACAGATGGAAGACCTGGCAAAAGGATTGTTTCTGAATACCACTTCATCATTTTATATATTCCGCTATATTTAAAACAGGAAGAAAAACAGGAATAGGACAAGCACAACAGATCACCCTTGTTTGCCTGCAGCTCATAAAGAAGGCCAGTAGAAAACTGGGGGGGCAATTTGGGGAGAATTTTGTCATTTTCTGTGGAATGCCGTGGATTTTAATACATTCAGCCCTGGAGGCTTCTTTGGAGTTACCCACAGAGCAGTCAATGGTATTTACTGAGGAGCTAAAGGCAGAAATCAGAAGAAAACAAATATTACAACTTGCAATCTGAGGCCTGTAATTTTAATCAAAACAAGAGGAGATAGCTACCATGATTAAATATTACAGGGTAAGAGGTGTTTCTGTTTTGCCCAATATAAAGGGAAAATCCTTCCTTTGCAGAAATTAGGTCTCCAAAGCCAAAAGCATGGCTGGAATCTTATCATTTGATAATGTTACAATTTCTTCAAATTTATTGTTTGCAGAGTTCTCCAGAAAACAGCAGCAGCTTTAACTCACTATCAGCACCTGAGCACAGATTGCACCTATAGATACTTCCAAAAAAAAAAAGGTGCTTTATCTTAAACCTTGTATAAAGCTAAATGAACAGACTTCATCCACTAATTTTATTTTCTGTCTTTTATAATAAACCCAAAGACTACCAGCACAAGGATTCAAGCAATTCAAGGATAAATTCTGCGCAAACAAATTATTTAAATACAAATCAAACACTCCTCTGATGGTAAGGTTCATCTTAAGCCTATTTTGTTTCAGTTCTTATGCTGTCTCTTCCCCAGGCTACCCACACTACTTCTTCTTACTACTGAAGTGCTTGGAGAACCAGAGTCCTAATGAGCCATAAAGAACATCACATCCTGAGAATATGAATGGGTGCTCCTTATGCAACCTGAGAGGTCAAATGAGAGTTGGATCAAGTACACTGCTGTGGAGGAATGCCTGGATGGGGAGCTACCTCTGGTCCTGCCTCCCACATTCCACCGGTCCTCGCAACAGGCAGAGGACAGAGGTGTGGCCAGACAGCTCTTGCCTTCTTGTAGCTCCCAAAACATCTTGAGGACTGCTGCAATCGGGCCTCTGGCAGGCTCATGGACAGGGGAACGAAGGTGTGTGAAGCTGCTCTGGGGTCTGTGCTTTGGCCCTCCGACAAGCACAACCTGGCTGGGTTTGCAAGGCTGTCCAGGACCTGAAGCCTTGGCTAAGAGCAGTGATGCTGTGCAGAAACTTTAAATGAAAGCCAAGGATTAGTTAATAGGAGGACTACTGTAAGTCCCCCTTATAAACATCCTGATGTGACTAAGAAGCATGGTCTCCATTTTCAAAAAGAAAACTTTAGAGCCTTAGTCTCATTTACCATGAGCTGACTTAAGAGTTCATACTCAAGCTGGAACACTAGTAAACATAACTAACTTTAAGGGGAAAAGTGAATCCTTTGAAGTCCCTGGATAATTTTTGGTGTCTTTTTCCTCTAAGCTGCTTAGAATAATAGTATTTTCACAAACATTTGCCCAGCTTTATCCAATTCTACATCTGCAATGGACCAGAGCTCCTTGGTTATTAGCTGAGTTGTGCCCTCCCACATACAGAGCTAAGTCTAAATTTGACATTCCCTGAAACAATTGTTATTCTAACAAAGCCTGGGGTTGAGTTTTCCCCTGCTCTGGAAAGTTTATTTTTTATGCTTAATAAACTTCAAAGGACTAAAGGAACTGATTAATTACATCCTTAAACAATCTGAACAAAAACCTTCACTGAGGAAACTGCACCGTTGTCATGCAGGGCAGGACTGCTCAAGCTGGATGCCCACACTGACCATATCCAAACTGAGGACTGCCTTCCTTTCTCATACAAGTTCTTCCCAGCCACATCAGTGACCAAACTTCCCAAGGAGTCAGGAAAGGGTAATGCTTGGCAGTGCTTTGCTTACAGTTGTGGTTCCTACCAAAAATGTCTGCCTCTGCTGCTTTAGTTTACTGATTTGTTTTTTCTTACTCCTTACACATCGCTCCCAGTGCCTGCCACGTTTCTGGAAGTGCCGGATGGTCCAGGCTCACCCGTTAATCAAGGTGATTTCACAGGCAAGTGTCATGTTTGACAGCTTCACATTCCAATGCTGGCTTTAGTTTCAAAGTGGCCTTCTGGGTTGCAGAGCCCTCCTGTACTTTGCTCCAACCTACAGCTTCAAAATCTTTAAGCTGGGCCCACTGGAAGCCAGCACCTTTGAAAACCTCTGTGACATCTTTCCTAACCAACAGTAATCAAAATTAAGTAAGAGACTGGCCTGTCCAGGGACCTAAGAGCAGATCTGATCTGGTCTGGTTCCTATAAGCACAGTATTATGCAGTGTCTGGTAGTCAAGAAAAAACAAATAAAAGCAATGATCTTATCTATTAAAGCAGAAGACTGTTTACACACATGCTTTTAATGGTGTCTTCTGCTTTGAGAAATCTCAAGGTCTTCTGCACTGCAATCCCAGCTCCCAGCTCCCTTTCCTTGTGAAAGGCTTCTTGCTGATTTCCTGCTGCAAACATAACGGGGGATTTTCTGGTCACGGTACATGATGTTCATAGCTCTCTTCAGAGCTCTGGGTATTAGCTCTGTATGAAACAAACCCAGTTAGCTCCGCATTCCACTGATACACCAGTTTCTTCGGGCCTGCCCAGACACAGGACTGTTGTATGTGTCAATCACTAGTTTTTAAAAAATAAAGCACTTTACTGTTGCTTCCAGGAGGCAGCAGCTAAATGGGATCCCACTGACCTTTGGCAAAATCTAAGCTGCGACACACTGAAGGTTAAGCTCCACCTAACTTTCTTTTTACCCTTTATCTTTCCAAGACATCTCCAGGTAGAGTCCATTCAGCAGCACAGCCTTCTGCAAACATGCCAAGGCTCTCCTTTCATGTTGGCTCAAAAGGAAAAATGCTACTTCATAACTTGCCAAGGACAACTCTTTAGGTAAGTCCCAGAAGTTTCCCATCTATGAACATTTGCACCTTTTACTCACTCTACTTAGGGTGACTGAGAGAATTCCAGCCAACGGCTGTTAAATGCCACTGCAGCTGAGCCCCCTACAACATGGCATTGTTTCGTATTTCATCCAGTGATTTTACAGGGGACATTTTACATCATTCATACTGTGAAGGTCTGCTATAAAGAGTGCTTTCCAATGCACTCTCCTATTATTAGTAACGAAGATGCTCATCTCACATATCTTTGTTTAAGAGAAATATGATTCCACCAACTACAAAGAGACAGCTTCATCTGTTAAGGCCTGAAACCAGTTTGTATGGGTCGCTATTTTTATTAAGCCTGTATTATGTTCAACAACAAGTACAAGGCAGTGTGATATTACACAGTTATAGATGACAACTAACTAAGAATCAGTAATCAAAGGGAGGAGAAATGACTCTCCTAAGTACTCTAAATGGAGAGCCCTTAAATATGACACACAATCACAACTTGGCACTGTTAGATACCCCGTATGTATATACCATAGGCAAAAGGTAATGCTCTCTGTCAAGCCTTGGATCCATTCCAGCCCCTGATACGGGGAAGTCAGATGGCTAAGAAAGTTGTTCTCTGCGTCTCAAATCCAATCCCTGGCTGTTCTCAGTCACTTTTAGATCCTTAACTGACAGGACTAGACTCAAAAATCTTGCACTCTTCTGTGAATCCGTGCAGAAGCTGAAAAACACTGCATATGATCCATGCTTGTTTCTCAAAAATGTTTTTTAGACTGCATTGAAACATCCACATATGAACAAAGTGGGCAACGCAGTGGATAAATTAAAAATGGGCAGACTATAATTGTTCTGCCAAATAAAAGGATGTAAAGTTTGCAACCGCTTTAACTGGGAAGGTTTCTGTGCTTGTAAAAAAATTGTCATCTGATCACTTTAAGCTTTCATATGTCATTTTAACCAATCTTTTATCTGTTTCCTGTTCATAAAATGGCTGTCACATATTGAAGTCAAATATCTACTTTCAAATATTATTTTCTTTACAATACTTTCAGGAGAAAAGACCTATTTTTATCTTGATGCACAAACCAGAAACTTGTGAAATTTTAAAATCAATTAAAAATGATGAAGCCCTTCTAATGGACAAATGGCTTGCTCAAGTCAGATGGAAGGGGCCATAGAGATAAATGAATGTTAATCAGGGCAGGTTTGAGAAAGCCTTTGCACTCCACGACATCTCCTCATCAATAGATGGTGGCACTGTGTGCGAGAGTGATGGATTCTGCTCAACACTGAATTACAGCACTCACTTGAAATTTCTGCATTTAAGTAGACCTGCCTAAGATCCTAGAACTGACAACTGAGGTCCATGTCACCCCTACCATCCACTGGCTTGTGAAAAATGAGACAAAACACAAAAGCTTCTCAGCAGTGCTTGCCATTATAAAATACACACAAACGAATGCAGTTGGCAAACTCAATGAGTATCAACTCGCCATAAAATAATAAAACCCAGGGTGTGCACAGGTCAAAGTATTGCAACAGCTATGGAAATCATACTCGGGGAATTTAAAGCAAAGGCAGATCCATATTGACGATGAGACTGTTAACAGAAGAGAATGAGGTCAGGAAACCTCATGCTCTATATACAACTTAAATTGCATCACAACAGTCCTCCCAACTTCAGCTTGCCTGCAAAGAGCACAGATGCCACTCATATCACAGAAACAGGATCAGTCCCATCATTTCAGACAGTCAGTCTCCAACCAAAGCTGGGCTTGCGGGTATGTCAGAGGGCGTGAGCTGTGCTTGCCTTGCCATTTACTGAACAGCAAGCAATTGCTTAGTTTACTCTCTATGAAGAATAAGCACTGCTGGTACATTTTCATTCAAGGTGACAAATGCCCCCAAACAACAGAGAACATCTGTCATCGAGAAAAGGACAGGAGCTTTGAGACAAATGTGGACTGAAGCTACTCTGGCTGACATTCTCATGTATGTGATCCTTCCCTTTTGATCCTGTCACGTTTCTCAAACCTGGCTCTCTGGCCTTGTGGTCACAAATTCACAATCCTGTTCTTGCTCTGCCTCAGGTACAGAGGCTCATCTGCTCCAGCATGTCTAAATCCATCCCTCTCCCTCTGGCACTAAAACTCAGGTCTCTCCAGCAAGCCACCACTTTGGCATCTCTGCTTCTACCTGGTCCCCTCAAGCAAACCTGAAAACATTCCTGTGAAAACTGCTTGCCTCCCTGAGCACTCTGAACATGCCGTTCTCCCTTCAATCTCCCTCCTGGCCTTCCTTAGTGCTCTGGATCAAGTTCAAGATTTTAGCCCTCATTTTCGTTGCACTTTACAACTCAAGCAATTACTGTTGGCTCATAATTGCTGTAACGATCTATCTATGGTAGTTATTCATTCATACATAGCCATGAGCACGCCTACACACACCCCTGCACAGAAGCATGGTATGTGCTGATTAATGAAAGATAGAGCAACAATAAAAGCCAAATCAAGCATATATATTTTTTAAGAATGTTAGATTTCACGTTTCACAAAATCCCAGTCACACCCATGCTAACCAGCCCAGGCTGCTGTTGTACGGAACAATGTGCTTTATTGTATGGAAGGAAAACAGTGAGTTTTGCATTTTGGTTCAAATAACTTTCAGTTTCTTGATAGTGCATTTCTCCTTGTCATTTCTCTACAGCACAGATATGTCCCAGATTACTTCGTAAACAAAGCAAAAATAATTTCTTTCATCCAACTGTGGCAGGAACTGAACAACTTAATCTGATCATTGTGTGCAAAGAAAATATTTCCAGTGACGACATCTTGCTATGTCAATTGTTTTTTTATTACAGATGTCATCTCGATGTGCCATATTAATGCAGCTCTTTCTTCTCATTTCAAGATTTTAATCTAAGTTTGTTGCTCTAATGTTTTATTGGTTCAAAATACATACTGTAAAATCCGTGGCCATCAAATTTTCCTGTGAGCTAAAAATAAACTAATCTTGTCAGATATGGTTAGCTGATAAAAAGTGTCAGAGACTTTTCTGAATTACTTTGGTAACTTCCTGTTTATGTGGTACTGACCCTTGTCTAATAAAGATCTTTTACACTTGGAATAAGAGAAGATTCTGCAGCATACTATTCCTTAATGGACAATGCTGATTACTTTTGAAAGCCTCTAATACATTTCCCATATTAGACATGAACAGATGTCAGGGATGTTGCCAAGGGAAATTTCTTTTATGCAATCTTGGCTTGTTGTACAATAATAGCCCTTTCTCAACATGGGAAAAAATTACAGACCCAACTAATTTCCTTGACAGGGAAGAGTTACATATGTTTTCCACTTGTAGTTTTTACGACAAGTTTACAATTTTGCCAAATCTGGAACTAATTGGGACCATTTCCAAAAATGGTCCAATAAACCCACAATGAGTACCGCTAGCCTAAAATGCAGCAAATGATTGTTTGCTTTTACATCTTTTTTTCTAATAGGGAAAAGTTAGATTGCACAATTATTTCATTTAAGTTACTTAAACACTTACTGTTTCATATCCTCCCAGTTTTTGAGCAGCTTGAAACATAGTCCAAAGGTTAACTGTTAGAGGGACAATAAGTATTTAGATAAGCATTGCATTAGCCAACATATTTCAAAGAAATGTAAATTAAACAGTTTTAAAAAAAGAAAAATAGAGAAAAAAAAGCTCACAGCCCCTGAAAAAGGTCCTGTGAAACATTTTCCAAAGAGGTATTTACATAATCTGAAGAGTAAATATTAGCCCATACTATATATATTTTTAATTACATATAAGAGAACACACAGATTCCTTAACAGGACTGGAAAAATACACTGAGACAAAGGTAATGGGCTCATTTGACTTTGCTGATAAGAGACATGGTATAATGACTGTAGCATGTTTCCATAACTTTGATAATAAAAATTACTCATTGGGAAGAATGTTACTTTTAATTGTTTGTTTAATACTGGTTTCATTAGCAAGCAAGCGCGAGCCACACACTGGCTCACAGAGCAGGCCTATCGATCAGACAATATCCAATATTTACTGCAGCTCAGATAATGGGCTCCATAATCAATGAACAATAAGCTGCGTTCTAGCGGGCCCTGCGTGAATGAACCCAGATGGAGCACGAATGAGCATTACCGGAATAATTACGCTGTGGCTGGTTGTGCCTTGCCCGTGGCTGTGGGGTCAGAGGCACAGAGGCAACTCAATTCAAAGATGTGTTGGGAGAGAGTTGTTATTTCCTGCAGAACTTCTCCCCTTTCACGTGCTTTTCATCCCAGCCCCCTGCCCCATGAGGCCACTGCTTGCTGGTGTCAATTTTATTTATTTTATTTTAATTTTTATTTTAACTCATTTAATTGTTAGAAGAAAAATTCATGTCAGCCCTGTCAAAGATGTATGCACAATTCCACCAACAGTGAATCCCCACAGACACACTACAAATACTTGAGGTCAGCAGTAACGCTGTGGACCATGGAGAACGGGATCTCTTTCTCCATGGAGGGATGCTCTGCTGTAGCGTACGTACTGCCTCTTCCCACCAACCTATTTATATTGGCAACGTTTGCACAAGCCTCGCTGGACAAATACAGAGCCCCATCCTGCAAACATTTCTGCTCTTCTCAGCATACTTACTCTTGGTACTTAAGTATTTGCCGGATCAGGCCCCTACTTCATAATGAATGTCAGGCAAGTTTCCATGTATTCCAGCTAAATGTTAAGAGTGGGCCCTACCCCAGTGGGCAATTTTAGAAATAATACTTTAGCTTGTCTTTTAAGCCCACCCTGTCTCCACGCATGAGGGAGTGCAGAATAAAATTGGGGGGGGGGGGGGGAGAGGGGGGAGAAAAAAAAAATTTCTTCAACATATAATGTTCTGAAAGCCTCACTGAACCTTGTACTGCTTCAAAGCTATCAAGAGCTTTGCTTAGGCCTTGATTTAATCTGAATCAATGCATAATGCAACGACGCTGTTCATAGTACATTAATTTTACTCCCATTTCAAGCAGCCAGTTTTCAGACAAACACTGTAATCATTCGGAGTTATATAAGTTTATAATGGCTGCTGGAGGCCTGTTGCAATCAGTGCCAATTGCTATTAGGTATGTAAATTGTTATGTAAAACATACAGGTTTGACATTCTTCATCAAAATAACACATGGTTTTAATCTTGGAGATAAAATTAGAGTAAATAGTATTTCAATCCATGGCGTTTTCCCTTTAAGGAAATGAAGTATCACTCAATCTATAGATAAGGAGGAAAAATACCCCCATTTACAGCTTTTGTTGGAAACTGTGAAAGATCTACATTGTGCCGCAATATTTATGCAAAATTCAGTTTCAACTGTATCTTCTCCACATACAATTAATTAACAGATTGTGGCACTATAAACTGTACATGCCAAAGCAATTCTAAACACTGCATTCTGTATTAAGCAGATACTGTCTGGTTTTATTCTCTGAAATCAGTAATTTATTAGCTATAAACTCATTTTGGGGCTTAAAAATATGATCCCTTTTGTGCCTTTCTTGACCACCTTTAAATGTCTTCCTTTAATATTTGTCCTTTCCTAAAGAACATCTGGGCACGATAAAGATACGTCATATTATTAACTCAGAAGAAAGGCATTACAGACTCTGCAGATTTACAAAACAGAAAACTAGAGAGTTTTCAACATGCCTATTTCTAGTCATAATCAGCGGATTTAAACCTATAAATATCCGGCAGCAACTACCCCAGAAGGAAGAGATGCAAATCTAGGCATAAGACAGTGAAATGACTGGACTGGAAAATGTGTAGAGATAAACATGGTCCCTCCCCATCCATAAGGCTTTAAAATAGGCTTCGTGTGCAATTGCTTTCTCCAGAGAAGCCAAAACACTCTAAAATGTCAACAAGAAAGTGAGAAAAAGGATACTTACTCTGCTTAAAACCTAAATAGGGTATTCGTTCAATTGGTGTTTTCCTTTCTTTCATATATTTATAAAGAGCCACAAGGAAAGCCTGCTCATCAGCTCTGCATTCTTCACCTATGGCAATCTTTGATTTATCCTCACTTGAGCCTTTCTTACAGTTGCTGTTGTTACTCTTGGGTTTGGGCAAAGCTGACTTAGCCTCACATTTTACCTGGGAAAAGAAAAGATGTCATATCAGATCTGAGTAACCTTTAATTTTCACTTAAGGAATAAATACCCTCTCCTAGCAGAATGGATTGCTGAAAAAAATGAAGGCCAAACCACGCGACTGTGTTTGAGGGGAAACAAAGGAAGCTATTTATAGAGCTAAATGTCTTGTTCTGAATCTTAGTCACAACATTTTTAAATAGCCACATCTTTAAATCATTATAACTCATTGGTAATGCTCTCCAGATCTGCATTTTTATGACTATACATTGCTATGTCACAGACAGCTTCCATCTCTCACATACACTTGCCATTAGCAAGTCTAATAATAACCCTCGTTCCAGGATTGACACTGAGCATTGTCAACTCCCGTAGACAACCCTTGGAGCTGAGGGTGCTCAGCCCCTTCCAGGAATGCTCAGCAGCCAGCTCTGAAATGACACATTTTTCTCTCCTTTGGCCCACCAAAATAGATGTAAACCTTGGCAAGCTTTACCCAGGCAGAGCCTCAGCACAGCAGTGGAGGTTCTGCTGTAGCATGGACTCAAGTCAAGTGGATTTGAGCATCTGCTTGAACTTGAGCACTAGGCATTTAGCAGAAGGCAGAAGGCTGGTAGCTGGAGCCTTTCCTGGTAGACACTGGCATCCCCAATGCACGTAAGTCCCAGAGCTCCAGGTCTCCCACTGGACTGCCCAGCAGATTTGTGCCAGTCAGGAAATCAATAAATTGGAACAGCTTTACCTCTCCTCAGTATTCATACATGGGGAAAAATATCCAGTGAGACTGGCTTAATCCTGCAGCCCCTCTTGAATATAATCCTCTCACTGAATCAAGCAAATTACAAATCGAGCATTCACTTAAGGTATGTTTACAAAAAAAAAAAGAAAAAAAGAAAAAAAGAGCAGAAACCTGATGCTTAAAAGCTCTCCATGACCAAGACACTGGGACCATGGGATCCAATACATTTCCAATGAAATACTGGAAGTTCTCTAATACAAGGTAGTGGAGATGATTACATGTATTTTGGATTTGCACTGTCCCTTCAATGCTTCTGAGTGCCATCAGGAGCCTTCTGGCAGTTCCATACCCCATCCAAGACATGTCGTTTGTGCTCCCAGAGGGAGCACAGAGACTTTAAGAGCCAGTATTTGGTATTTTAGGAGGACACCACAGGAGAGCAAGGTATCCTGCTGTGCAGGAAGGCAGGAGCTCTTGGTCAAGCAGCCCATGGACACTCCTTCAGAACTATCACTTCTAAACCAGGTGCCTTCTGGATACTTGTTGACAGTTTGGAAGCAACTGCTATGAAGAGCATTACATAAGTGCTTATAAACAACAAACATATCACTGGAAAGACCACAACCACAATATGCTTATTTTATCTTAATAAAGATACTCTGGCATTTCAGGCTCAGGGAAAGCAGGATCTTTATACTCCTCCAGGTATTAACTTTGCAGAAAGTACTGACTTCAGGTGATCTGCTCTACAGTTTTCCCCAGATGCGGGACAAAGCAATGGTAGCTCCTAACCAGAGTGGACAAGTGGTCACTATTTTCCATGGCAACTGATGCTGCTGAAAAACCTCCATATTGGCCACTGCAGGGAACAGGCTCACTCCTCCCAGGCAATGCAGCAAGGATTGGGAAATGGACTTCCTGCAGGATTTTTCTTGATCACTTGCTGCTGAAGCATGTCCAGTGTACTGCTTGATATTCTCCAGTTGCACAGTTCAAAGAGATGTTGTCTTCCTGTAGCACAAGACACCATCTTTTGCCTTTTAGTAATAGATATGCTTGTTGATGAAACTTTTGTAAATATCATGGGTTTCATCCAAAAGTCAGAGGAGCTAACAGGATTTTTTTCCTATTAAATGAACTTTGGACTTCCTCATCCACTTTTCAGGTCAGAGCTGTAATTCCTTGACTTTTTTTACTTTGGCACGTCACAAAAATTATTTAACAGCTTCTGCTTAAAAAGTTTAGATTACACTGTCATAGGTTTCAATGCTTCACCAAAGACTGGGTTAACACTCCCAAAAGGAATGCATGACTTCAATAATTTTAGGATTTTTAGCTGGAGCTGCGAATTTGGAACAAATTCACTAGACCTGGGAACAGGTTTTCAGTTTTGTCACCCACTTGCTTGGATTCTCGTTTTCAAGCCGGACAATCTAGAACTATGTTTGCAAAGACATCCTGGGCATGAACTTTAAGTGAAATCAAAGCTCACTGCCGTGCAAGCAAACGAATGACGAGGGATACTACCCTTAAGGAGACAAAGGCAAAGAAACATTTAGAAAGCCACCAGGAGAGGGGAAAACCCATGGTACACACAGCCTTCTTTTCTTCAGTCTATAGAGAAGCAAGGTCAAAGCCCCTGTGGAACTCAGGGGTGTCAAAATGTGATGGGTTGACTCCAAGCAGTGTCAAGTTCAACAAAGCTTTGGTGAAGGCTACAATACTTCATCTGCTCAGCATCTGAGTCCCAAGCCTCACTTTTGGGACCTCCCTACCATCTGACAGGCAATATGGATGAATGCCATGAGCAATGATTAATGAGAACCAAAAGGGCCAAATGCCCTTTTGGGTAACACCAGTGTAAAACCAGCATAAACGTATAAAAATCAGTGAGAACTATGCCAGATTTGCACCAAGCACCACAAACTCGCCTTCTCTTTCAAAACACAAACCCTGTGCCACAGCTGGGTTAAGCTGGATAAGATGGGGGTGCACTGAGATGGGCTCTGGAACATCTGACCACCTCCTGCTGTGTGCTCCATCAGAGGCGGATGATCTATGACCAAATGGCCAGTGAACACTCATGGGTACCCTCGTGCATTTGTCTTCTCCTGCCAGAGGTCACACACAACACAGACCCAAACAGACCTGCATTTTACGGTTTCCATCAGATAATGGCCGAGGCACTCGGAATAGATCTCCAGGTCTGAGAGCATGCCAGGCCACCTGTGGCCAGAGAAAAAGCATATCCTGGCAACTTTTAAACTAATTTCCCAGATCTTGCTGCACAAATGAAGTGAGAGATTTACGTCAGCATTTGCACTAGGAGATGTAATGAACAGATTCATTTGGGGACAATTTCCGTGTTTAACAAGTTAATCCCTTCAGTTCCTCAAAATGGTCAGATCAGCCAGTTTTAAAAAGCGTTAGAATACACTCTGAATTGGGAACACTCCCACGGAAGATGAAGCAGGTACAGTGAGGGTCATCTGCTGGAGTCTGCAAGTTCCAAAAGCCTGTTCAGCACTGATGACGCATCAAGTATGAAAGCCTCCAGAGTCCTAGGAGCGTTTCAAGAGAAGAGCTTGATATATCCCTCTCCAAGAGAGCTGATTCTGCTGGAGTAGATGGCCTTGTATTTCCTTCCCAGCCTGGGTGGGAACTCCCCTGGGATCTTCCTCAGGAGGCACTAAAATGGATGCAGTGACCACCAAAGAGATCAAAAGCAAGAAGTGGCACACAAAAGGCCCACTTTCCCTGGCACCACTTGCAAGTCCAGGACCACATTGTCTGTGCTGCTATAACTCTCTTTTTAACAAGCCACCTATACTGGAATTAACCCAGAGCTGCTCCTACCAAATCAGACACTTTTCCTTGTCAGGTAACTGTGATACCCTCAAACTGATCTGCTGGTGGTTCCAGACAAACATGCCTAATGAGAACTACATTTTAAGAATTTAGCTTTCTAGTCACTGGCAGCTGAGAACATGAAATTCAGCAAGTTATGACAACTATGCAGCTTGTATTCGTCTTGATAGGCTCATAGCCACAGCCTTCAGAATGCCCCTTCTGCTGTTTCCCAGCCCAAAACCATACAGCCACCGCAACTCCGTCAGAGCCGTCACCCCACCACTGAGAAATGAGGCTGCTGCCAGA
The DNA here is from genome assembly GCA_013397975.1 of Machaerirhynchus nigripectus. Lineage (NCBI taxonomy): Eukaryota > Metazoa > Chordata > Aves > Passeriformes > Dicruridae > Machaerirhynchus > Machaerirhynchus nigripectus. Next base: position 80,973 of record VZRQ01004829.1, on the reverse strand, counting down.
CACCGAGTGACACGATCTGAGAATGCAAGCAGCACCACTTCTGGTCAGAAGGGATTTTATCTGGAACAAGAATATGGACAGGACTGCTAAACGCTTCAGCATCTGACACAAGTGGATTTGTCCCGTTTACATGAGCAGTGTTCAATCCTGCTCTCCACGGACCCATTGTCAGCATTAGTCAGACATGGAGCACTTGCAGAGCAGGATAACCAATGGGGAAGTCCCACATGGCGCTTTAGGTCACAACTTAACATCCCAACTGTTCCCAGCAATGAGAAGACAGTAGGTGGATCTCTATTCCTCCCCTTCCCCAAATAACCTTCTCCTCCCTCCCCAGTAACCCACTGGCAGGGTCTGTACAAAGTGCAGTACATCTGCTGTAGAAGGTTTGCTTCGCTGTCCTCCTCTCATGGAAGTGTATCCACAGCCCTGAGACACAGATTGATGTGAAGAGCCACGGTGAAGTCTGTGTGACTACATGCAAGGATATTATATCATGAGCATGTCTATTATTTATAATGAAATTAAGCTGGCCAAGATAATTAATGCTATTAATATCTGCACAATGATGAGCACAGTACGACTAGATAAATAGGCGGAATTACTTCTTATCTGAAATATCCTCCCATCTGACTAGTAGTGTGAACCCAAATATAAACAGAGAGGATAAACAATTTGGTATGAAGTGTTACTGTTGTTTTTAATTATCTAATACCTATATATCAGGTGCTGAAGAGGCAGAACTACTTGTACTACAGCCTGGGGTGCTTTGACAAGACGGCCCATGCCGCAGTTCACTGGCAATATTTAACATGAAAAATGGCTCAGGGGAAGGGGTAATCGAGGCAAATTGAGACATTTTCACACAACGGATTTTGCGCATTCTTTCACAGAGAAAACGTTCAGAGAAACTCTATAGTATCTGGCAGGACCCCGCAACTCACCAGGCTCCATCGCCTCTCACCATGCCTGTCTAATATGATAGTACAGACTCTAACTGAGCACAATAGGGCACAAAAAGAAGAGAAACTGTGACTTAAGGGCAGAGCTTCATCATGAACTTCAGCCTTTTTTATCGTCATCAACAGAAGGCACAATTTTAACTGAACTCCTAGGGAGGAGGAGGAAGAGGTAGAATTTGATTTGCCTTCCTATGAGAAACTGAGAGCAGAACACTTCCACTTGACCTCTTTAACCTCCTAATCTCCCAGGACATTCACTGTGTACAACAATACCAACACAAATGGATCTATAGATTCACTCTATTTCCTAAAGAGATGGTCACAACAATGAAAGTGTTTTTCAGATACACATCCATCTAATTTATTGAAACAACAGATTTGGGAGGACTTGGTGTAGAAATTCAGTATATGCTAATCTCTTTAGCTCTTTAGCTTAAGAGTATCAGTGACAAAGTTCTGCCTCAGATAAAAATCAAGCATTGCTCTAAGTAATTTTCCATCTTTGCACCTTAGAGTTTCAAATTAAATCATCTTGAAAGGAGCCATTTGTGCTGCTCTTTTTTTTAATAGAAAACCAAATTCCTATTTAAAACCACTCAGACAACATAGAACATAGGATGCAATTTACACTACAGAAACTCCATTTTAAAATATTTTAGGGAAAAGACACAAACTCATAAATATCCTAAAGATTAAGTCTGTAAATACTAATCAGCGATCCAATTTTTACGTGCAGTATGGGCTAAGCACTGCAGCACAAACAGAAGACCCTGTAAAAGCATGCTCTATTCAGCAAACTGTGGAACATGCAGCTCAGCAGTAAGTATTAAAGAAACAGCCCAGATATTCTTTTTAGGTTTTCGTACTAACTTTCTGCCTTTATCTTTTTTTTTCCCCTAATTTAAAAATGTCGAGATCTTAACATCAGGGTAATGTCGTTTGTGTTTGCTTCTTGGAAACCATTACTGAGGCAGCTCTTGTTTCATAGTCTGTTTATCTTCAAACTTATATTTAGAAGTACATTGTAACAGGGTGAGCTGCTCCCAGGTTTATTTTTAATTTGAAGATACTGTCATAAACTATGTTTGTGTGTCACAGAATGCGAAAACTAACACTAGATGCCAAGAAAGCTTAAGCACTACCAGTTACCAACAAGCGGATAGCATTAGGTTGTTAGGTGATTATAGTTGCTGGTAACTTTGAACACAGGCATGATTTAAAGTGAAAAATGAAACTATTGAAAAAAATTATGTTTATCTCTCCAAGAAAATAAGTTACACTCGAAATTTGAAACCGCATGCTGGGACACAAAGGCAGGGGAGTACCTAAAAAAGAAGAGAGTACCGAAAAGAGTATTATTAAGTGACTTACCTTGGCAACAGCTTTGCTTTCAGAATTATTGTTGGAATCCTTAATGCCATTTAATGAATCTCTTCTCTGTGGGCATGGCTTCTTTTTGCGCGGTCTGCCTTTAAGATTTGGCGCTGAAAATTAATGGAGAACACTTTGAGTACATTGTCTTATACTGGATTCTTTACAGCTGAAAGGATAATAAATAATTCCACTACAATCAGTCACAGAAATGTACACATCTGTCTACAGTAAATGCTTATTACAAGATTCCCATCCTCTCTGGGTTACATCTTGACACACTATACATTTCTATAGAATATCCCCCAAGGCAAATCTATTCTACTTTCACATAACTAATTAATACGAAGTCAAACACTGGTCTCACAAGGACTCAGAGAGAAAGCACAAATATTTCTCCATGGTACAAAAAAGAGCAAAATTGAGTATTAATAGGTAACTTTGCATTAATCACCCTGCTGCCTTTATTTCTAATCTTCAAGCAAGAGTACTATCTGCTATTTCCAACTTTGGGAAACATCTGGCTTTGGAAATGCTCTGAAATACTGAAATTCCTTACAGCTCCAAGAAATGTTTATATATCCTGTCATTCCTGTCAAAGTTCTTCTAAAAAAGCTTAAGGAAAAAATAAAAAATTATCCCTGAGTCCTGAAATGGATTTAAAAGAACCCTTAACAACTAGTTCTGGAAGTTGACAAGTACTGAAATAAGTGATTGATTGTTTCATAAGGGTTACATACCACACATACAAATTAACATGAATCACTTTCGGTTTTGTCCAATTCTTAAGATAAAACAGCTCTGAAATAACACCGTGACTAAATCCTAACTGTGCTGAGCCATATGAGGAATGGGATATGGATCATCATCAAAAATATCACACTCATCTTTCAATAGTTTTATTACAATATAAATTATGATAATATATAGAAATAATAGATGAAGCAGATGTTTGCTCATTATTACATGTCCCCTCTGTTTTCAGATTTAAAAATCAGCCTCTGACTACTATGGCAACATTTAAAATGATAAACAACCATTAACTTATGACTGTACCGAATAAGATAATTTCCTTTAAACCTTTAATTTCTAGGTAACCATTGTTTTCATTACTTAAAGGGATGATCAGAACAATGTCAGAAATCTAAACATCACAAACCTCTTGAGTGTCTTCTAATTGTTTCTAATCTTACATTTGTCACACAGTAAGCCAGTGGTTTCAGGACATTTTACATTTTAATTAGTTTGCAAACATAATAAAGGGTGCTAATTTGATTTTATAGTTTGTAACACTGTCATATTTGGTCTGTTCAGAGAAAAAGAAAAGCTGGGGGTTTAAAATAAAAAGTCAGATCCTTTTTCTTCCCCCAACACTGGTGTAAGGTTAAAAAAAAAAGTTCTATATGTGTGTGTGTGTATATATATCTATGCATGTGCATATGGGTGTAAGTCCATATTTGTGTCTATCTAAAAATATGTTTATCTCCCTTTAGAAATATCTCCATCTATCTCGAGTGAAGCACATTCTGCTTATTGAAAAGTACTGCAGAAAGCAATTCTGAAATTGTCATCTGAGGCTAACATGCAAAATCAAACAAAGAGAGAAAGAAATTATTACCCATTCCAGTCGACAAACATCTGCCTGATTTATATCTGTACTCATGAATGCTACAGCATGTGACTGCACACTACGTCGCTGGGAGTCTCGACTTGGTGTGGATGTCAGTCTTGCACAAAATGAACACTAAGAGTATTTGCTCGGTGCTTACAAATCCCCTCCCCCAGCCGCTCCATTACTCATCTAAACAGAGATGAGCGACTCGGCGGGAGCGTGGGATGAGCTCCGAGGACTCCAGCGCCGGCTGCCAGACCGCCAGCCCTGGCCACGCCGCCCTGCCTTATTTATAAACCCCGCTCAACCTCTGATGTCTTCCTGATGCCTACAGGGGTTTTTTGGCACATGACCTGGATGGGATGGACAGATCCTTAACCACGGTCTGCCTCGGCAGTCGCATCTTCTTTAAAAAGGTACTGAAGGAAATGGAAATGTTCCCTCAATTTACTACACTGGCACACATGTTAAAAGATTAACCTTTGACTGAAAGGATCCCCAGGCCTGGCCCAACCAATGGCCAAAGAGGGATGTGGCTGAGCTACCATCAAATATACTTGCATGTGAATTACTTGTCCTTTCTTCCTTTCCTTCATTCCTTTCTTTCTTTTTAACAAATAAAGAAACTAGTTCAAGGCTCAATGTTTTTCAAACACACTTGTTATCCTGAGTTTTGGCGCTGTACTTTGTATCACACTATAAAGCACTGCTAATGTTTTGCTAAAAGCTTTGAAAGCAAGAAGGCATTTGTTCCTAAATTCCAGGTATATTGAGCTTGCATATAAACACTGTTTGAATTGGAGCTTTCCACGGCAGAACTGGCACAAACCCACTATGAAATGGGGTATTTGCATTCTTCCCGTGGCTCAGGAGCTGCAGCAGGGAAGCTCTGTCTGCAGCACACAGAAGGACTGTCCCACACACCCCATGGTATGATTTTAAATCACCTAAAGCCACTCCAGATCTGACACACAATTAACAAGAAAGCAGCAGTAGGAAATAATATCAGAAGAGAAGGTCCTTGCATCTGGTATCAACTCTGTAAAAGAAAACATTTGACAGAGTTCCAGTCACACTTGAAACAAAGCCATTAATATTTGCTCCCTAAACCATTATAAATAAATGCATTATTTGAAGATTATTGCATTTCAGTGACATTTGTTTTGTTCATGTGAGCTAGGAATTATGACTAGGACCGAAGAAAGAATTTGCAAGTCACATTCGTGTTTCAGTTTTGTCATCTTTTGTTTAATTTTTGACATATTCATGAGCACACTGAAAATGTCTTGAATTTTTATTCATAATTAGTTTAACACGATTTTACACATTTTGTGGCTTAGTTACATTCAGTTTTCCTGATGACACTGAATGTTCAGTATGTACTGGACAGCTAAGTGAGTATCCTATGGGGTTTTTTCTGTTTTCTAGTGGAGAAGGACTTCTGGCATGACTACCTAAGAATATCCAAAATTATTCAATTTCTTCATGTGTTTGTGCATATGGCTTTCAAATTCATTTTCTGAAAGCATTTATGGCCATGAGACCTGATAAACTGCACGTTCCCAGAAGGTGAGAACATAAGCAAAGAAAATTAAAGTAAAAAGTGAGTAAGTAAGTACAGAAAAAAGTTTGCATTATTTGCCACCTCTTGAGTGTGAGAGCCTGTAACAGGAGTATGAGAGAGACAACACAGTACCAGTTAAAAAACTTCCTTTTCTGTGCATTTGACAACATGATTGCCTTTTGCCAACATGTGGTGTTTTCCCACTCCTTTCACCTGCTGAGTCCTGGCAAACCTTTCAGGTATGGCCACGTAAAACACAGCTAGCAGCAAAACGCACACAGTACGAGCGAACACTCCTCGAGCTTGGAGGAGTCCCCAAACCGTGGCTGTGCTCTGTACTGCCAAAACACCAGCAATGCCCTACATGTTTATACTGCAAACTGCTACACCTGAGAGGTTGAATGCAAAGGCTGTGTCATGCATAGCACGACGAGTTAGATTATCTGTAGATGTAAACTGGCAAATCTTTGCTGTCTAAACATATCCCAGTGAGAAGCTGACCTGATGCTCCCAAAGCCTGTTCTTGCACAAGCTGCCTACAGACTACAGTAATCAAACACGGACAGTCCAGAGGCATCTGCGCAGGGAAACAAAGACCAGGAATTGCAGATGAGCTCAGTAGTAGGCTCTGACTCATCAAGACAGCCACACAGAAAAGAGAAGAGCTCAAGGGTAATGCTGCTCAGGCTACCTAGATGTTTCCTCAAAGCCAGAAGTTCTTTCTGTTCATGAAGCTGAGAAACAGCATCATTTCTCAAAAATTACATCTTCCCCTCCAGCACTCTCACCAATCTGTGCAAACATCAGGATATTGTAGGTGATTGGGATCGACCAGAAGGAGAGAGAGAGGGCAGCTACCCTGCTCCCTTAAGAAATGCCTAAGGTTGTTGCTAGTGTTCTCCAGTCACTACCACCCTCAGTTGTTCAACTTTCACAGACACTGCCTGCTCAGCAGAACACAAGAGAATTTCCAAGCCTCACTGCCTAGAACAACTCCCAGCTCTGGTTTTAACCTAAGAAAGGGAAGTTCTATGCAGGGGAAAGAGAAGTACCCAAAAGTGGGAGCTGCCAAAGTCAGCCATGACCATTAACACTACCTACAATGGACAAACACAGGCTGCCACCTTCTCCTGTGCGTCCAGGATGGAGACGTGATCACAGGGCTTACCATTTCCCTGTTATCAGGTCAGCCTCACCTGAGCTACATCCACGCCGATAATGCCATGTACTGGGTACATACGACCACTTCTAGAGGCACAAATAAGTCAAGAGATAATGGCTGTGGTTTGGGGTATCTGAATTTAGCAGGTCAGTTACTGTTAAATTTCCTCTTTTTTATGAGTCTGATTATCACTGGAAGTTCAGTGAGTACAACTCTCCCAATAACACTGTCCTCTACATGCACGCATTTTGGCTGATGCAAAAGATTTGTTGTTATAGGGAGGGTGTTAAAAAAAATAGTGGCCTTCACACAGCTGAGGTCAAGCTATGTTGGCACTTTGTCAAAACCAGTGGTGTAGCCAAGAGTTTTTAATGAGCCTGGAATGCATTACCTCATTTGTCATACCTGGATCACTTACTCATGCTGAGCCCAAAATAACCTTGGACCTTGCTGGCTGCTCAGCAAACCATGTAAGTAAACAAGTACTGTACTCATGCCTAAAACATGTATCTTTTAATTGTTTGCTCCGCATTTCTTACTCTAGAGCACATCTAAGTAATTGTAATGCCCATGATCAAAGTTCTTGCCTTTCCAGGCCTCTCTGACCTGTGCAACTATTTCCTCATACGACTTTTGATTCTGGCTTCCTGATACTCCAGTTTCTAAGAAACACTTCAAAAGTAGGAGGAAAAAAAAAAGGAAAAAGGAAAAGAAGGCCATTGCCATATTTTGCTGAGGAATGTACTCAGTATTGCTAATGGACTTACAACTTACACTGCCAACCAGATTCTTCTGGCTGCCTGCTGTTTTTTGTGACCATGTTTCTGTGGAAAGATGAAGGAAGAACAACAGCATTTTTGCCAACTGCAAAAATCAATTAAAAAAAAAATCAACTGAGCTTCTAAAAATCTCCATGGCCATCAACAAAGAAGGGCCAGCAGAAGATCTGGGTCTACATTTAGGGTGGGCTCAGAGTTGGGTGAGCTCTAAATGCAGAGGTGGGAGTGTACCAGAGGGAGGTAATCACAAACCAAGATTTAGGGGGAGCAGTAGAAGTTGCAAGAAGTGAATAAACAGGGCTGAACAGTGGTGCTGGGTTCAGAAGAGAGATGAGGCAGGGTGGCAGCACAGCTGCCAAATGCATCCACAACTGCTCCTCCCTGAAGGACACCTTGCACAATATCTCCTCACAGAATCCTTCTGCACTGTGCCAGTCTTTCACACGTCTTCTGGTTTTCACCCACATGCACAAAAGCTTCAATACCAGAATCCTTGGCGCTAAGCTGCAAAACCATCAGTACATACAAAACAGATTAGGAGAGCTCCCCTCTGACGCCAGTGAAAATGGCAGGATGTGTCAGATTCATGATTCAGGTGCCAAACAGAAGCTGGAGGTGGCATACAGAGGTGCCCGGCCATCAAAGTCAATGAGAAGAATGGCCCCAAATCTCCACGAAATCCATGAACTGACCATGCCTGCTAGCAGGTGGCAAGTAGCTGGTTGCTGAGGACATCCCTAATGCAGGCTGGCAAAAGTTAGCTCTTGGCTGAAAAGCATGTTGCACCTTTTAAAATGTAATGAATAAAAAGTTAACAGGTTTAATGGCTTTAACACTTACCCCTCTAGGGGGCTTCTGGCATTCTGCAATATCTGGAAGTTAAGAAAAGCATATTGCTGATTTAAGCATGGTCTCAAAAACTGTTCCAAGTTTAGTTAACCTTGCATACTTTCTGGAGTCCCAGCTGCTTCCTTGATTTCCCCATCACCACCATCTCTTTATTTTATCTCCTTCCCCTCATTCCCTTTTCTGCATTTTGACTTCAGGACCTTACATTTAATTTATTTTCCCTTCACCCCTGAAAGATTTTTAAAAAGCTTTTGCCTCCCGGAAACAGGGTCCAAAAAGGAAGGCTTGGGGTATTTATTGCCCAGGCACGCTGAGCTGATGAAGAGAAGCAAGCTGCAAGTAACCTAATATTGCATCAAAAGGTTAGGAATTAAAGTGGCTGGAAAACAAAGCAAAAGATCAGATTACGCTTAAAAAACCCCAGACCTGTGTTTAGGAAAAACCAGTATCAACTGAATTTGGGGAAGGTCTCAACGGGGTCCTAAGTACACCTATGGAAGTCAATGATGAGCACCTACCAACAACTCAAGCTCTCCCCAAGCTGTGGAGGTCACACAGCCTCTCTGCGCACACACAAACACACCCCTTGTGCTTACTCAAGCTGACATGAAACAACTTGAATATTAAAATTACTTTTACTAGACTTTTTCTAAATGAAAACATTTGTTTATTCCTTTCTTTATAACTGAACATGCCAGGCCTGACTGGGAAACTCCAGAGCACAGCAGTGAACAACCTTGCAGGAAACATTAAGGAATCATGCTGCTTTCTAACCCACATGGAGAAAGAGCGGACTTGTGTAGCCGTTTCTGAAAGTTTTGTTTTGGAAATGAGATATCCCATGCTCCATGTGGGGAAAATCAATTTGCTACCTCTCTAAAGAAAACATTCCCCATTTGGAAATAAGTGAAACAGACACTTCCTTGTGTGGATTAATGTGGAGATATATGACTTGCTGCAGACTGTTGTTTTGACCCCCCTCCTGACCAGACAATCTCTGAAGAAAGCAAAATGCTAGTATTTTTCATGAATTACAGTTCAGACTAGCATTGCTTTTAACAGAAAATTTAGAGGCACTGCAAACATCAGGTTGGCCAATTTCACCAAAAACTGAGTGTTTCTTTTTTCCATGGAAGACGGAGACAAGGTTCAGGATGAGTCTTGGAGTCTCTTTTTCTTCGTTTCAGCATGGTTGGATGTTAAGAGTTTTCCTTGATCTGGACTTCTTTATGTCCTGCTGACTAATGTGGGTTTTAAAAAAATTGAAAAAAGTTGTTGTTTTCTTTTTTTTTTCCTGGACAAATCTATACATGTGTTGGAAATTATGAAGTGCAGTAAATTAAAAAGGGAAGCTGAAGACTTCAGAGAAAAATCTATGCTTGACAAATACGTGACATTCAAGTAGACCTTAGAGCAAATTAAAATAATAATTATAAAAAAATCCGGTGTAGGCCTATTGCTGGCTACAGATGACAGGATTACTACTAATGATTCAAAAAGAGGCAGAGGTGTTTGGTAAATATTTGTTTCATATTTGCAAAGAAGCCAGATGATATGCTTGCAAAAGAATATAATTAAAGCCAGTCAATTGACTTGGTTTTACAGAAACCAGATCTTAAAACAACAGAAAAGAAAAACAAACAAAGCGCCTTGTTTTACACTTTGAAACTGTCAGCTTGGTTAGAGAAACTAGCTGCACACATGGAACTTACCTGCATTCAGGAAGACAACTGATTTAATATTAGACAATACTTTGATTAAAAAACAGCACTACATAATTTTATTCAAGCGTATATTGAATGGATTAAGAACTGGCTAAATGTAGGCATCAGTGGGGAACTTCTACCAAATGAAAAGATTGCTGGTGGGATTCCACAGGGGTTGCTCCTAGCCTTGCTAGTATTAGAAATTTTCATCAGTGAAATAAATACGAAGTCCCTGACAGTTATATTCACATTGACACAAGGACTGGCACAGTGCTAAGACTGACTCACACAAATGAGTAATCAGAAGGAAAACATACCAGGAAAATACACAATGCTCCTCAATACAGCTCCAGCATGAAACCTGCAAACAAGGATTACAGATCCCATTGATCATGCCAAGGGTGACTGTTCCTAGGCCACTCCCCACTGGAAATTCAACATACCCTGATAGGAAGATGCTGTGGCTGACAGGTTATCTGCCTTCAGGGAGGTCTGAATAACTCAAGCTGTGCTGGGTTTGAGCAAAAATGACTGAGAAGTGACTTCACTAGGTAATAGGAGTGCCTCAAAGGTGAGAAAAAGCTGGTACTCAGGAGCGAGGAGGCATAACCAGGCATGCCCAGGCACTGCAGTCCCCATACCTGATCCAGTGCCAGAATATGGAGGCATGCGTACAACCAGCTTTGTCAAGGCCTTTGGGAAAAGCCTGAGCCAGACACAAGCTGGTGTGCACAGTGCAGGAGTAACACATGAATTTGAGGGTCTGGAAGGTTGAGATATCAGACTGGAGCTGAGTGTCCCGCCTCAGGCCCGGCGAGGGCCGGGCCCACGCTGCTGCCAGGAGAGCCTGGCCGCTGCGGGTGGCTGCAGCAGCCTGGCTGGCTGCACGATGAGGCGTCCAGCTGTCTGGCTCTGGTCCTTGCTCAAACAGCTGTTTCCCTTCTCCTTCAGAAAAAAGGTGGTGAACTGGATGAGTTTGCCAGCAATTTTGGCTGATGAGCCACTACTTGGGGTTCATACCAGATTAGATGACTCAGTGGTTCTTCTGGTGAGAAACTGCATGAATATAGGATCAAACACAGTGAAGTACTGAGCAATGCAGGAGAAGGAACATGAAGAGCTGCAGCCTTGATTCAGCAAAGTACATGCCTAACTCGTAAAGACCTGGAGCATGCAAAGACCTCTGATGACCTCACTGGGGCTATCTGAGGCTATATACACCTTTGAGGCTGAGCCTGTGTTAAGCATTGAACACAACCAAGCCAGCATGGCTCTCTCTGTCACTAATGGGAAAGAAGCATTCAAACCCCGAACAAAGGAATCATCCTATCTCATCATGAAACATCATGTGCTTGTGCAGCATCACAGGATCAGACATGGGTTCATCAAATTTCCCTTTCCCTCAGAAATCTGCAGTCAATCTCCAGCCCCAAAGCCCTCCATCCCCAAAGGTCACATCCTGGGAAGCTGCACCCAGCAGACAGGGGCTTCAGTTTCTGTCAGAGGGTCAGAGCAACACTCAAGAAGTGTAGGTCTGACTTCTCAAAATAGTCTGGGTTAAAAAAAAAAAGCAAGCAAGCAAGCAAAGAAAGGAAAAGTGAGCAAATGAGCAGGTTCTAACAGATTATGTAATAGCCAAGACAAAAGCAATGCAAACACAGCAGCAAGAAGTGAAAATGCACAGCAAACCCATGCAAGTCAGCCTTCCTGATCAAAAGTCATGAGAACACGCAAGGTAGACCTTCCATTAGAGTGCTATAGAAAATAAAAGGCAAATCTTAAGGCAGCTTTCCTAACGTTTCTTTTTCTCTCCAGTAAAAGCCAGCGTTTGTGTAATTGCTGTCTAGCAGAGTCAGCAGTACCCAATGGAGACATGACCTACATACCTCAGAAATACAATAGATACGTAACCAGTCGTATCCACGTAGATAGACGGATGAGATTGGCTAATTGACTGATGGACATTGTGCACGAATATAAACAGGCAGAAATTCATGCCAGAAGGATAAAATGGACAGTTTCCAAGACCTTGCTTTTGGGAATGACAATGACAGGTAGGAAGCAGTGATCATCAAGTTGTGCACAATGTGAAAATGCCAAATATATTATTTAAATAATCTCTCGCATTTCTGATTTGTAACTGATTATATAACATTTTTTTTGTAGTGTAAGAATATTATAATTTACTTTCCTTTTTTTTTCCTTTGCACTTGATCACTGCACTGCAAAGTAATCAAAATTTGTTAGGCATAATCAACCTGCATGAAGATATTAGTAAAGTGACAAGCAGAAACTACAGAGTAAGCTCCCCCCTTTGATGCCGACATTCAGCTGCCACCACGAGGACTACACAAGGCATTAGGTGGAGGCAGGAGCAGTAGCCACAGCCTAAGCCCTGTTCCCATTCACATCTCTGGGTCATCACCAACTTCACCAGCAGCACTTGCCTTGCCAGGCCCCCCCGTCACAGCACATAGAGCCAACAAGGGGTTTGGGGACAACTCTGCTTCTGCAGACAGCTTGGGAACAAAGTCTTGGCACCCTGGGAGATCTGCATACACCTGACATGGGGTGGTATTGCTGAGGTGCAGAGGGGACGCTGCCCAGCACTGCTGAGAACAGGAAGGGATCTGCACTTTTTCACCAGTAAAACACAGCAGTGGAACTCTGGCAATTTTGTCAGGTTGTGTATGAGCAGCTAGGCAATCTGTGTAAGTCCCAAAACACCCCAAAAATGATGGTTTTAAAGTCCTGATTGTCAAATCATGTGCCCAGTTTAAATGAGTGCAAACCCCATGGACTCGGTGTAATCATCCCAAATATCAACACAAATAAAATTGAACCCATCTCTGCATTTCGGCCCCAGTAAATCTCTAGCACTCAGAAAAATCCAAATAAAACTGAGCTGTATTCATAAATTTATCTGAGCAGGGCAGGGTTTAAACTAAATATGCAGTCAGTTGTGCAATATTCTTCTGTAGTCAATACTGGTTCTTAGGAAATTATCTGAGCGAATTAAGTGGAGGACTATTAAACAATTTACACACTTCCTTGTGTTTCAGATGTCTAATTATAGCTGTGTTTGTCTCTCCCCGCAGAACTGTTGTATACCACATGGTATGCATATTTCAGCATCCAGCATTATTAACTCATGACCGACTGTCAGTTGATCATTATCTAACACATGGGGTCTGCAAAAAAGCCTTATTTGGGCAAAAGCAGGCTCCGGACCCGCTCCCGCTGCATTTTCCCCCAGAAGAACTTCAGCTGGATTATTATTTGCTGTCAATGGAAACTCCGAGGTTACTTATGTGAAATCTGCAGACAGGAAAATAAATCCTCACTGAGTTTAAACACTTAGTTGATATTAAAACCATCTCCAGCTTGGCTGGTTTAAAGAAAACTCTCAGTTGCCCTCTAGTGTCCCCCTGCTGCCATGCCAGGCAGCCCTCCCACCACAGCCAAGGTCACCCAATTTAACCCGATTTCATGCCTGCAGATTTACTATTTGCCTAATATTTTGCACAGAAGGGCGAGGGGGGATGCTTTTTACCCCTGCAAATTTCAGGGCTCGGGCCCTGGAAGCTCAGACCTTGCATAATGTTTACAGCTGTAATTGTGGCTCATGACACACGGGTTTTATGAGTGAGAATCTCTGAAATCACTCTGTGCGCTGCACTCCATAAAGTTCATTCATAACTAAAAATAGACTAATGTACAAACTGATTTAGCATTATACTGAAGCTAAGGAACACAGGGAGTCTGCAGAATTCCCTAATATGGAAGAGAAGCTGAGTTTTCAAAAGCAGCAGTTTATTTGTTTCTGAAAATGGACAACATATGTAAAAGATTTAATATACAGAACCAGGTGTATATATAGCCTAGATCTTCATGTGTGCCCATTTTCATTCTATATAAAGACTTTATACAGCCCGAAAATACATATTTAATAATAGATTACTAAATTAAGTCTGCACAATCACTTCATAAAAAAAAATTCAATTTAAAATACAGCTGTAGGGGTTTGGACAATTTCCTGCATAATAGAGGCCCATCCCTGAAATGTAAATAACACCGGTATTAAAACAAGTCAATCAGGCACATCAGGCAAAAAAAAGGTACATGAAAACAAATGCATTTTCCAGTCTATTCTAAGCAAGGATGCCAAACATTTATTTTATTTGAATGCTGCTTTGATACGTTACTACTGCTTTGACCGGCTTTTTTTTTTTTTTTTTTTTTTTNTGTTTTTTTTTTTTTTTTTTTTTTTTTTTTTTTTTTTTTTTTTGTTCCCCCTAAATGTCCTGTTCTTCCTTAGAGAAATTCAGGTCTGATTAAGTCTTAACATTTTGAACACAGCAAACCATTGCGGTTTTGCAATAAGAATTATTCACTGCCTTCCTGTGTACTGTCAGTATTCTTAAAATACTGTTACTATAAAATTAAACAGTGTGCTCTTCAGAAACACATGATGTTGCCTGCTCTGTTTTTTTAATTGTAATTGCGCAATTTTAAAATTCTCTTCTTTCTCAATGCCTTCTCCCCAGACAAATACCTTTGATAGTTATAAGGTTACAAATACAGTTTAGGCTTTTTTTTTTTTTAACTTACAGGCCACCTGTAATATTATTGACTGATTGCACAGTAAGAATGACAAACATTACTTTATTTGGTATATATCCCTAAGTTAATTATAAGGCCTTCTCTTCCAATTTGACAAGACTGAAATATCACAAGAAGTACATATGGCAATTCGGAAAATATAATCAGGGAAAAGGCGAAATGAACATTTCAGAAGACAAATGATTTGATTTGCATAAGCAGATATTTGTAAGGCTCCGCCTTTCTCTACTGCCTGAACAGCACTTTCCAGTTCTCTTGCTCTCACTCTCACAGCATAGTTCACAAGCACGGTAATTGCACTTTCTACCCCAAAGTGTTGCCCATATTGGTAAGAGGAGGCTTTTTCCAATAGCAGCCAGTGATGCTGTGGGACTCTGAAGAGGTGACACTGTGCATCCAGGCAAGGAAGCAGCAGGGACGTGCCAGGACCTGTGCAGGGACCCTGACCCAGTGGCTCCAGCCATATGTGCTGTCCCAGCACCCCCACTTTTCAGAGGAAGGTTGTGTCTCAGCTTCAACTAGCAAGGGCCCCAAAATACTGAAACTGCCACTGAAATAATAAAGGGGGCAGTACGGTCCCAGCACCACCTGGCCATGTCAGGGATCACCTGCTCCCAGACCTGTATCTCAGGGACAGGGTGGGACCCGTGGCAAGCCACTGCCCCCTCTGGCTGCAGACCAGTCTCTTGGGCAGTGCGTTTCTATAGTTCTGCACAGTACCTAGCTCAAAAACTTCTTTTCTCTACTTCATGAAATACACAGCAAGAATTTTACTGACTAATCCTGGTTGAGTCCCCTCCTTCTGACAGCATCTGGAAGGGCTCTAACATTTAAATGGAATCTTCATCCTTATTTCCAGGAAAGGGTTTGCTCCACTCCCAGATTCACCTACTCTTCCTTCTGACAGATTCAAGTTTTTCCTAAATGCCTCCCCATCAGCCACGACCTGAAGCTACTTTGTTTAGGAAATCTGACAAAATGACATGGGTGACCAAACCTACATATCTAATTTTAAACAGATAACAGTAGTACCAAGACAAATCACCACCCCTCTGGATTTCTAAGTATACTATTAAGTAGACTTGGACTTCAGCTAAGGTGAGTATGAAGATTCATTGTCCCAAGAGATAAATACCAACTGAGGAAAAGCAAAGGTCAAATTGGTCAATATTTACTCAAGAAACTCTAAATCTTGATGCAGTGTAACATACACTCTGAATGTCTTCGTCAGCTGTCTCTGAAGATCTTTTCATTATGACTAAATACTACAAAAGTATCTTCTCCCCTCCAAAATTCGTATTTAAAACCCAGAAACTCAAACACACCTACTGCAAATAGGAAGCTTTCTGTGCCAATGGCCTCAGCAAAAGGAGATGTGTTGATTTGCAAATGCTATCTGCCAAGTCTGCATGCCAAAACTCAGTAGCCCTGAATTCTGAAGATGTGAACAACAAAAACTTTCTGACTCGTCACATGACAGTATTTCAGACTACCATGAATTCCTTACCAGGAATTTCTTCTTTGGTAAGGACTAATGCAGTCCCTTCTTTCTCTGTCTCAAGTATCTGTAAATTAAGATGGAAATTTTATCTCTGGCTTCTATTTCACATAAAGATTTACCCTGGTAGAATGCCAATCAAGAGTTTTGGGTGAGTTATAATTGTATTATTCACTGTGGCAAGTATATTAGTCCTATTATTTATCTAAGGTTTCAAGCTTACTGCATGCTTTCTGAAGGTCTTCTACCATGCTATTTTTGTCTGAAGCCACAGTGCTATGGACTCTTTTCCACACAACAGCACTGTTGAAAGCAAAAATTCCAGGAAACCTGTAGAAGCTGATTTTTCTGAAGATGCATTATGAAGGAAGACACTTGAATCCTCTGGATTTTCAATGATGTTATTCCCAGAATTCCCCACAGCACCTCCACACAGTCACTCAGTCATTGGGAAGGTTTTAACACTCCTACTCCAGTGTTCATTCAAACAGTCCAGCACGGCTGGTGAACTCCTATTTCTAACCTTTTGTCTTCACTAAACAGTCACACGTAGCGGATTTGTTGCAATCACCATGGAGATCTGTTGGTTTCAAATTAGGCACAAACTGTTTGTTTCCTTTGCTATTTTTATTGTGTTTTGAGCCTATTATGCTCCTCCCACCCTGCCCTTTCCTTATCTTACTGGCAAGCAAGAAAAACTGGCTTCACTGGGAAGTCAAATCCTAGACACAGACCCTCCTAAATGCCGTGGAGGATGGCAGTGGTCTCCCCTTCTCAAGTGCCTTCCCTCTCTGTGCACAACCAGTGAGTCTGCGCAAGGTCAGACTCCACTGATGAGATGACACAGAAGGGCCAAATGAAGTAAATCCCTGCTGGCTGGAAGAAAAATGTGAGCCTTGCTTTGTGCAGTTTCATAGTTAGGCATGCTAGGGATGGAAGAATTAATTTACTCACTGCAAAAGGGAATAAATAATAGGCACGGTTCGGTCTCACATCTGCAATGACGTGAATGAACCACCAAGGGCTGCCACAGGAGAAATGGCCCTGGAGCGGCAAAAGGAACCAGGATGGGGATGGGACCATGTGGTAAGGAGGGCAAAGGTGAGGAACTGAAGAATAGGAGGACTGAGGCAATAGGTACTAGGGGGATCTGGTCTTCTGGACTGTTTGGATTACAAGCAGAAAGCAATTAAATCCGAATTAAATCACCTCTGAAGGCAGGTGAAAGTGTCACCAAGAGACACCTGGGCTACTGCAGTCAGATGCTATGGAGCACCCTCTCTCCATGGAAAGGCTGTCCCACACCACTGAAAGCATGGAGGAGTTGTTAATTGACTCCCAAAGATGTGAAGTCTCTAACAGAAGTTCCTTTGGAGGCACAAAGACACAAGGACCGATAGTGCTGAATGTAGGTTTCCCACAGCCCAAGTCAATGGGCTCCCTGTGCCAAAAAATGCAGCAGGCTGGGATCTGACAGTACCAAAGCTGCATAAGCCAAATGCAAGCCTTTCCCACAGTTCTGTGACAGGTACATCGTTGCCTTTTAAACAGCATCAAGTGTCCACTAAAACATTCCTCTGCTTCTGGAATCATACGCAATCCATAATATGGAACTTAAGTTTAAGTTCAAAGACCAATTAAAAAAAATAAAATCAATGAAATGCTTTTATGAAAGAGAAGATTGATCTGCAGCTTATAACTTCCAGTAACGTAATATTTTAGAACTTTAATAAATAATGCTTTTATCTTGATTGCAAAATAATACCCTGCCATGAAAACACAGAGCAGAGGTAGGAAACTGTTCAACAAGAATTAAAATGTCACACTTTGCACAGAATGGAGCATTACAATTATTGGTGAAACACATTTTTCAAACTTGTTAACACAAAATTAACAATTACATACATCACTTAATTCTGTAAGTGCATATCTCTCAAAGTACCCATTAGCCAACCATGCCTAGTTCAGTTTTAATATACATGCAGGCTTTGCAGCACAGAGGGGATGTAACTATGCGAGCGCTGGCACAGTAAACCCTGAAATGGCAAGTGCTATTAAATTGAGATGCAATCACGTTGAAAGGGAAACATTAACAAACAGCAGACAATTGAGAAGAAAATACAGGGCGCTTGTGTTCTAATACATGTGCCTCAAAACCTTATATAACTATTCATTGTCTAGTTCATCTGGCCAGGGGCCCAGTTTGCTCCATGCTATGCTATACTAATTTTATAATAATAAACTGTTATACAAGCTTTATGCACTCATGCATATGAAGAGGTTGTGGAAGACATTACATTTGATTATGTTTCTAGCAAAGACACCATCTTGAAATTAAACACAGCCTGGTAGAAGTTTAAAATAAAAAAAAAACCCTAACCAAAACAAAAACCCTAACAAAAACAACATCAAAAACCAAAAAGAAAATAAAAGACAAGTTAAAGAAAAAGGAAACAAATGTATGTGAACAAATCATTAAAAAAACCCAAACAAACAAAAAAATCCTTTCTAAAAGGCTCCTTTCCTCCCCTATCACCTCCACATTATGCATGACAGATGAATACCACTAATCCCATAATACAATACAAGAATATGCATGTTTCTGGACTGTGCTCACTGGAAGACAATCAGTGATTTTTGGAAATGCATGGGGTTTTTTTTTTAATACACCTTCTTTTCGCAAAAACAAAGGAAAATGGTTTACAAAGCCAAAAGGAATGCATGAAACAGCTGGGATTTAAAACCCCTTTATATTATTTTTTGCTTTAGCATGAACCAACATGAACCACTGAAATGCCTTAGTTAAGATTTATCTGTACCACAAAACATTCGTAGGATAGCTGCTGGAAAACTTGGGGATGAGAGACACAGGGCACAAAAACATAAGCAGTAAAAACAAGATGCGATTCAAAAAAGTAATTTCATATTCTGCATTTGTCTGTGGAATTGTCTGAGAATTTTCTGCTCAACATTACTTCCAGGTTTATCACAGCAGTTCAAAACTGGCTATATTTAGTCACTGACCGGTGCCAGAAAGCACTACCAGACTATAGGATCATGGCATATTTTAAGTTTGATATCTCATCAACCATCAAGGCCAGAAATAAAATGCCTGTTACAATCAAAGAGTAAAAGCCTCAGACCTCCAAGATACATAAGGGATTTTTTTCAGCTAAGTCATGAGATATCCCAACTCAAAAATCACATTATTCTGATTGTGTGCCTGATACTTCCTGACCACCCCCTACATATTTGGATTTCAACATTTTAACATCTAATCTAAAAAAATTCCACTAAAGCTAGTGAAGCAATGTTTTATGTGGGGCCCCTGAGGCACTTCCACACGCAAATACCACCACCACATACCAAAAGCAAAGAGTCGGCACCCAAGTGGCACTGAAGCTGATGGGTATAAGAACAAGCCTCAAAAAGCTTTAATGCCAGATTCTGATCTAAATCACAGCACTGTCAATTCAAAGTAATTGACTCCTGTGGATTTACATGAGTGGAAAGGAGATCCTAATCTTGTTCTTAACCTCTACCTTTGAAGTAGAGATGATCATAAATCCGGTTTTCCTATCCAACAGGAAAATGTCAGAATTTCATAACTTTCTTCAAATTGGGCAGGAAGTCAAAAATGTTCTGAGCAACACTAAAAGGCTTTTTAATTTTAACGTGTCTAATGAAAAGAAAACAACTGAAAATACCTTTACAGATTAAAACTCTCATCTCAAATGGTTTTGACAAGACAGCGCATCCCACTGAATGTGGGCCCCAAAGCCCTGTGCTTGAACAGCGAGCGTTGAGTTCCCTGAGCTGCTGCAATGGTACAGCCACTGGGGAGACTGTGGAACAGCACCAAAACTCATCCAGAGAAAGGGATGGGTCCAGGACATGGCCACACTAGCACCAGCTGTGACAGCGTTGGCCCCGAGAGTATGTCAACCCATGATAAAACCTAATCCTTCTAATCCTAGACCAAGCAATTAATTTCCACCTTTCCAATGAGAAAGAAAAGAAAAGAAAAGAAAAGAAAAGAAAAGAAAAGAAAAGCAGGGGAAAAAAAAGACCAAAATCCAAACAGACATATAGTGGCTGTGGGCTGTTACTGTGGAAAAGCTTTCCATTTCCATTTAAAAGGCATCTTCCAGTGCTAAGAAAAAGCATGAAGGGCTTGACTCAGTAGAATGAGACAACCTCGTGTGAGGTAAACGTTACACCAGAATTAAAATGCAGCAAGAAGTGGGAACCAGGTAGCAATGCAAGAGAAGGGCTGGAGCCACCAAGGGGTTTGCCTGCAGCTTATACCCATGGCCAAATGCTCCTACCAAAGGAAGCAGAAACCTCACTCATTCTCTAGCTGCAGGTGGAATGCAAGACAAGGTGGCAAAACTCTTTTCAACCACTAAGGAGTGTTTGTTGACTCTCTGTAATCTGTTTTAACCAGTTACCTTGCTTTGCTCTAGGCTTTGGAAACTGCAGAAGTCCAAGCCAACTGCAGCCTCCTGCAACTGCTTCTGGCTGCTTGACCCACCTCATCTCTGCCTTTGACTGATGTGCCAATTGGAGCTTGTATTTGCTATTTCGGGACTGTCGGATTTCCATGGATCTGCATGCTTAGACCCAGTCAGCACAGCCCTGATGCCTTCTCCAGCTCACCTGAAATGGGAGCTGATGTTACTGCTCATTCATCTCAGCTTCCTTTGCTCTCCCGAATATTTCTGATGGTTGCTAGGCAACTATTGTTGAATACATGCATGAGGCATTAATTGTATGAGCACTTTAAAAGAGGAAAATTCTTTAAAACTGAGGACATTGCCATACCAAAAATAGGATATTTCCTTTATGAAGGGCAACACTCGTGGCTGGGAATGTTGAAGGCTGCAGTATGTTAGAGGCCAGATGAGTCACTCAGATTACTCACATGCAGCGCAGCACAAAAGCAGCATCTTAGCAGACCTGACTTTATAATGAAGTTTTATTTTAAATTAAGTGCTTCAGATCTAGTTTTATCTTCTGACTGCTGTCATTGGGATATCACAGTCCACATTTTCATGAAATTAATTGCGTAGGGTCCAGCTGCTCTTACAGTGTTTGAAGGTAGGGAGTGTATCAATTCAGTACCTTCTAAACCAAACATGGCACCAGCAAGTACTCCTCTTTGCTACACTTCAAAGAGATGCTGTAGTCTCACTGCTGATCCTAAGTGCTCTGTGCTCCTTACCCATAAATGTGGATTTCATTTTATAGGGTCTTTTTTTCCAAAATACATTCCAATCTCATGATCAAGCTCTAAAGACTGTAAACACAGACTTCCATAAATTGACTTAAACTTCTAAACTAAGTAACTGCAAAGATTTGCAGCTAGGTAATTTTTTGGGGGGGGTTGTTTTATAAAAACCCCATCTCTACCATAACTAAACATTCACAATGTACATGTATTCATCTTAATTACAGGCTGCCTTTCAAAACAACCAGCACCAAAAACCCCCTGAAGAACCATCATTTTCTGGCAGATGAGTAGAACGATTATGGCTCATTGCAAAATCGGGATGCTATAAAAGAATGAGGGCAACTATACTGCTAATTTTGAACATGGTATTCTGAGCTAAGAGCTGCTCAAGACCCTGGGAACAATCTTTTCCATTTTTCAAGCTTGTGCTCTCTACCTCTGTGAAAGCATGTAATGGGACACAGGCTCAACTCAGCAAAGTTCAGCTGAGGTTTTTAAGACTTGAAGGTGAAGGGACTTTTTTAATCAGGGAAGTGAGAAGTAGAATCATCAACACCTACTTAAAGTAAACGTGCCACCCCCCCAGCAAAGAGCTGTTTTTCACTGGCAGTTCAACTTCTACTACAGTTGCAAATCCAGAGTGAAACATAGGAGGGTGATGACAGAGCTGGAAGACTGCACAGTATCTCTCTTTTGAAGCAGCAGCAGTGTCTGTAAATATCATCCCTGTAAGCAGGATGACCACCATTAGCGTTTTCACATATTCTCTTACCCTTTCTGTGACCTGAAACTGCTGACTCCAAATAAATTAATTCTCTTCTACTAGTCACTTGTTTCTAACACCTTCTTTTTAATTAAAATCTCTTCAAAGCTATTACAAAAGTAAGGTGATCAGAGATGTCTGTGAAGGACCCATCGGGGAAGACTCATGAAGTAGGTACTATAAATCTGCAGATGATCTTGCACCACGCTGCCACACATTTAAATGAGATGCTACTGAGTTACATTTTCCATACTTCACCTGAGGAGACAGCCCTTTGCAGAAGTTACTAAAAGTGGCCTAAAATTGACCTGAAAGTCTCCCGGAGCTGATCCTCTGAAGTGACAAAAGGCCAGGGACTGATCAGAGACCAGAGCAGAGGAGCACACTGCCTGGTCGGTGCTCTGAGGCAGGCAACTGCTCATGGTGGATGGACAGGTAAGGAGAACAAGAGGACACAGGCTGTCAACAGCCACCAGCATGGATCAGTGAAGACACTGATGTTCAGCTCCTAACACACCAGCTTCCTCCATAATCCTGTTCCACGGTCTCCCATCCACAAAACAGATGCAAAGCTCTGCCTCATCTAATTAAGAGTGCAAGCAAATCTTTGAAGGTTTGTTTTACTGTATAATGGACACAAGATCCAGCACAATCTAGCCTTTACTGGCCTGGATGCTATAAATAACATATATTAATAAAGTTACAGTTTTTAAGGCCAGAAAGAAATTAGTAGGATATTAGAACCTTGTTTACCTTCTGCAGATACTGCCCATACAGCTGAGTGACTACTGGATGAAGACAGTACCTCTTCCTTGAATAAGGGTCATGTCTTTTGCAAAACAGTCTTGGTTTAAAGGATTCAAGTAATAAAGAATCTATGCTACTCCTAGCTAAGTTGTTCCTATGGTTAATTACCCCTCACTGCTAGGTAATTGTTTTAGTTTCAGCATTAATTTATCTGCTTCCACTTGCAAGCGCGGGGTCCTGCTATGTGTCTGTTTGCCACATTTCAGAGCCCTCTACTGCCACAGGTCTTCTCCTTATGGAAGTACTAACAGACTTTGATTGGGTCCCTTCTTAGTCTTCTCCTCTGTGAACTAACTGGAGTGACATTCTTTAGTCTTTCACTTGGAAGCAGGTTTTCTGTCCCATGAATTGCTTTTTGGGTCCTTCCTTAATCCTGCCCAGTATTTGCATATGCAAAGCACAGGCATCAGAATAAAGCACAAAGGTGTAAGTAGGGAAAAACCTCTCTAATAAAACTCTTCCTGCTCTTCCATGTTCCTCTACAAGCCCGTAATTCAGAATAATACATTTGAGTATTAGTAGTGCAGCTATTCCATGAAATTGTACCACCCTTTTTGCAGCAAGCCATCATCATTTGACTGACTAACCAAAAATGTTAGCTCTTAGGGGGTTGATGATGATTTCCTCTAGCATTAGAGGCAGGAGTAGTAACACCTCTCTATTTCTTCTCTCTATTCCCCACTTATTAATCCAAGAACCAGGTTTGCTCTCCTACTCCAATCAACTGGTTATCTATCATTACCCCCACGTCATTTATGCCATTATGACCAACACAACAGCCCTGAGGCACACAGAAATGCTGCCAGATCACTAAAAGACCAAGATACACCTGTATCTAATACTGAGGCCCAAACTTCAGCTGAAGTGTCAACTATCACAGCTTCACTTGCCTTTGGCCCATCATGGACAATAAATCAACTGAAAAAATCACTAAAAAGTCTTAATTGCCAATGATAAACCTACAAAAACCCCAACACTACTTGTTTTACTAAAATTTGCCTTCACTTTTAGGACTCATGCATAAAAAACAAGGTCCTAGGAAGAAACTACCAGCATCCACTGCCTATAGACACAAGCAAAAAGGGTTTGCTGAGGTCTCTGAAGCTATTTGTGTAAATGATAAACTAACTGTCTGTGATCTGTCTGATCAGGTTTACAAAGATGCTGACAGATAATGAGAACTTAAACAGCACTAATGTCAATAGAGAGAAAAAGCCCTACTCTGGATCCCCCTTAACACCCTCACTTGATTTCAGAAAGAGAAAACTATAGCAAGAATTTTAATGACCTATTTTGCCTCTTCTGCAATTTGATTTAAAAGCAAATTCACAAAAACCCAGCCACGTGGAATTTAAATTCTGCAGAAGTCTCAACCACCAGCAATTACTACGGCAGGGTTTAAAATTTTAAAAGAAAACAAACCCAAACCTGAACAAAACACTATTTTTCAATTAATTTTCTTACTTTGATTTCTCTCCACATTGCATCATCTCCCAATTACTGTGATTTTGCTGAGTGTGTCAGTTTCTTAAAGACACAGCTATAAAATGTATGGACTAATTGTTGAGTAGAACTGAAGAGCTATTAAAACTGCAATAGTACAGCACTTCCAATGGTAGTCTATTATTTCTACATGATTGGTTTTGTACAGTCCAACTCATGCAGTGAAACTCTTAGATAAATTAACTCCTTCGTTTTGACATAAACATCAAAGGGAGAATTAAAGGAGAATGAACATTATTTTCTGCTGCTATTTTAGACATACTGTTCATAACATCCATGCACGTTCCTGTAAAGTTACAAATTATTTAAATTGAGAAAGCCATTTGCTGTTTTAGCAAGTCTGTAATACATAAAATTTGGCTCCAAAACGATCTCATTTTCCCATTTCATATTTCCCTGTCATCTACATGGTAGAGCATGTTTACAGAACTTTGTAAGTATAATATACAATTCAGTAATTTCTAAACAGCACTGTAAGAGTAAGTCTGAAATGTACACATTTTAAAGATTACTTAGTGAACACCAAACCCTTTCCCAGCTGTTTTAAATTTTGAATTTCCCAATAAATGAATAACATACTAAAAAAGCAAACAAGATCTGACATTATTTAGTCTAAGTTTCTAAAATGGCATAACATCTGTAGCTAAAAACAATTCTGAATAACTATATTTAACTAGAGCAGTATTCTATTATTCATAGCTCATTTTCCTTACAGACTAGGGGACTTAATGTGGTGTTCAAACATTTCAGACATTTCTTTTAATTGTTTAGTCCTTCCAAGAGCCAAACTGCTGTGAAAAGGGGGGAAATGTTCACTCCTATCTTTTATATATATTCATGTGACCAACCCATGATCTCAGTTAAGTGCCACAACTGTTCATTAACACACATCACAGCCCCCCAGTCAGCACTGCGAGCTTTGAAACCATGCCAGAAGCAGGGGCTCAACAAATGGCACTTTGACCTTTTCACTACTAACTTCAATCTTTATTAAAATCTCTCAGACGTCAGCTCTGTCCCTCTCTTTTGCCATCTTTTATGGGCTCCTGAAATACCTAATATTCATTCATTAAACGGAAAAGTTTGTTACATTCTTACGTAATGATAGATTCCCCTTTCACATGCAATCGGCTTGTGAAATGCCTTTGATTGAAAAAGAGAACTAAACACCCCCTCCCCCTGCCAAACAACTCTAAATTCAGATGGCTTACTCATTTCCCGGGAAATCAAGCATGCTGCCTAATATTAAAAAATCTCATGGCATCCAGGCAAGTTTAGCTCCATTTTATGTTCCCCTTATTAAATTTCACCTTAGCAACACACAAAATCCTCACCCTGCTCCTTGCTTGCTTTTTCAGTTTCATGTTTGCATCTTCACTTCTTTGGCCCAGGCATTTATGCAGCAACAGAAACTGATTTTTTTTGCCCAGCAGAATTTCAGTTTCTTACAATAGAGTCACCAAAATGAGCAAACCCATGGAGGAAAATGCAACTAGAGACAAAAAGAGGCTTTGATCATTTTTATGGTGCTCAAGCACAGATGTGGGGGGGTGGGGGAGGGAAGAGGGGGGAAGAGAGAAATCGTGATTTTTTTTCTTTTTTTTTGCCTACCAGTAATTAAATAATTACACATTAAGAACAACAACAACAAAAAAGAACCACAGAAAAAGTTCTCATGAGTCATTTATGTGTTTTCATTCTTTGTGTAAACTTTCTGGCACACCCTATATGCTTCATTTCTTGCTTTAAATAAGTAAGTACAGGAAAATATGCATAGTATTTGGAACCAAGGGGAATGACACATTAATTTGAAGTTTGCTTTGTGTAAGTTTGCATTTTCCAAATTTGAAATGCAACTTCAAGGAAACCCAGAACTCACCTTCAACCTCTAATTTCTCCCCCCCTTCACCCACAGATTATGTAGAAGGTATCAGCTATTCATTTAAGTGGCACAGTGAAGTATCATCATTAGGTGGCTTAGTTGCCTGGGATACTCCTATCAGCCTGACCAGTATGGAACTTGGGAAGCGTAAGCTCCAAAGGGGGGGAAAGTAAACAAAGTAATGACAGTTACAGCTCCTTAAAATGTGTACATTAACCTCGGTATTGGGAAACTATTTGCTTTTTAGAGGCAGCACCTCTGATTGAAATAATGATAAATATTTTGGTTATTCCATCTCAAGCCAAAATGAAATTACCGAAGTGCACTCCCGGAGAACAAAGCTTTTTAGTATACCTTCAAATGAACTCAGGTAAGTTTACAAATGGTCTATACCTAAAAGACCATTAACTAAAATTACATTTGTTTTTATTGAAAGACAGCCTCAAGTGCTGACATGTAATATATGACATGTGATACATAATAATACTTTTAAACCAGTTCTGACATAATACCTCCCTAGGCATAATAACCACAAATGACTGCTTTAGTTAAGAACTAGCCAGAAGCAAAATAGATCCACGTAAAAGTAGCTCTAACCATAAATACCTCAACAATATTTTATGTCACTTTGTAAAAAAGTTAAAGGAGTCCCATAATAATTAACAACAAAAACTTCATGTTCTTTACTATTGTATGGTGGTTGTGAAAGGTTATTTCATAGTCCCGCAGCTGCCAATGCTGTAAATTATGCAGGCACCAAGAAGCATTAAGGAGAAATAATAGCAATTTAAACTAAGGCTGACGTAATTCATGATAAACAGTCATTGGAAAATATTACAATGTTGTCTTTTTTGAGTGGGTTTAATCAGAAGAATGTGACCATATTCTGACACAAACCACTTCACTTTTCCATTGTACAGGAATAGGGGCCCTTCCCTGGCCATAAAGGTCTCCCCCGCTCGCTGCCACTGCTGAGCCCTGACACCTCAGGGACGCTGCTCACAATGCTTGGGATGCCAGCGGGCCCAAAGCTGTGAGACAGCTCCAGAGTCTGAGCGGGCCTGGTGGTCCAAGGGAGGCACTGAAACCAGTGGAACAGTCAAACAAGGATGCGCTACTGAAGGCATATGAGGCAAAAGAGATGGCTCCAGAAATTAGACTGTGATGGACACGGACATGATGGACATCACAGAATCACTAAGCTAAAAAATAGAAAGTTCTGGGCACACCCAGGCCCTTGAGTCTGCCATGGGCACTCTCAGGAGTGAGGATCTCTAACCTCCTGTCCAGTGAGAGCCCCAAGGCCAGGGCTTTCCCAGCCAGGCCGTACTGGGCACCCCATGGTTCACACACCTGATGCTTCTCAAGCAGCTGGGTCATGGCCCCACACAGTCACTGCAAGCACGTGGCATAAGCCCCCTCTCTCCCAGACTGCTACCCAAGGGCACCTGAAGAAGTAAGGAGCCACACCAAATTCCCAAGCACCCTCGCATGGGAGCAGCTGTCTCGCAGTGACACCGGTGGCTGGTGGCTGCCACGGGCCTCTCGGGCAGCTCCCCTGCTCCTCTGTGCAGGGCTGACAGCCACCACCAGGGGCCCGAGGGAATGGGCAGAAGCAGCTTTTCTGGCAGTACCTGCCCCTCCACTCAGCATCTGCTGCCTTCCTGAGGGCAGCGGGAACATGCAACCCAAACAAAATTAGTGCTCTCCATTAAGGAGTTTTGATTATATAGTGAAAAATAATCTTGGTATTTATCCTGGTTACAACTATGATTGCTAGTGAAAATGCACTAAAAAGAATAAAAAGGAGTAGAAGCTAACAGCATTTGTTTCTATTGACGTTCTTGCAGACAGGAAGGTATTTTATCTTACTTTACTACACATTACTTATGTTCACTTAACAGCTTGCTGTTAACATTGGGTGGGATTCTGTCTTTGGTTAACTGGTGAAAATCTTGAGTAACAGCCTCTGAAGTGGATCGAGTTATGTTGGATTTACGCCACTAAGGAAAGCAGAATGTGACCCCTTATCAGTGCCTTTTTGCTTTGAGTATACAAATATTTTATGCATTTCAATGAGTGACAGAATGCAAAACTTGCAAATATTTATTTTTAGATGTATGGGGAAAAAGCAATTAGAGCTAAAAATGTTAAGAATGAAGAAATCACTTAACAGAAGCAATTATGTTGGGCACATAAACAGCTCTGCCTTCAGACATTTTATTCAAACGCTGCAGCGCACACTAGAAAATATCAATTGTTTAAAAAAAACTCCAAGTATTTTTTCACAACTGAAAAATCAATCATTATAAACAACATCTGGGGATCATTAATATCTTGCTCTGCAGTTGAATTAACAAAATAAGAAAGAAATCTGACCAGAATCCAGAGCATTTCCAGATTTGCTTTTTCAAGCTAAAAGCTTATGTTTGCAGAGGTGGGGTGGGAGGGAAGAGGAAATGTACATTTATCTGTATTGTATATAGCACTATTATGCATTAATCACTACTTCCCCTCCAGCTATGTCCTGTTTTTGTTTTGGGAGACCTAAAATCTGAAATATTTAGCTAAGCCACCCTGCCCAGGACCTTGGAAAAAATTTGCATATTTTTCAGACTGTTGGAGATGCCACCGTAAAGCTCCATCTAAGGAGCTCCCAGTATCCACGCTAATAAAAAGTCTCCATATTCCTCCTATTGCAGTTCTAAATGTTTTAAACATTCCAGTCTTTGCAGAGGAGCACTAACACCAATCCCACTCTAATATCACATTTGTATTAAAACAAAGAAGCCCGAAGCATCTATATGGAAATTTCAGGTTTTTCTGTATTTCACTGATATAAATTATCCTGCAGTAGCCAAAAGAGACAACAGCAATAATGCTGATACTTTACGTCAGCTGAAAAACTTAAAGAAAAACCACCCAGTTAGCCCAAGTACAATTTTTGTACTAGAGCTAGTTTAAAAAGAAAAGCCAGCTTTGACTCTTTGACTCACACAAATAAAGTAAGCCACCAACAGGAAAACTGTATTTCATTTAGACTGGAAACATTCTTCCATCTTTTTTTCTTGTTTGTTTTAAAGACTCATTCCCTGCCAAGGTTTTATTTTGTTATGTTTTTCCCCCAAACAACTGATTTTATCTGTGAGTCACAAACTTCTGTAAACTAAGATGCATAATGAGAGCAAAGACCAAATTTCAGCTATACCAGGACTAATGGTACCACTCTACACTCTGAAGTCACCAGCTTTCATGCCACAGAATTTTTCTGGCACATGACCCATCCCTAAAAAGTCCTTTCACCTTTGTAATACTGCTCTTCGATGGCTTCCCTGGCCAATGACAAGAAGAAGGGTAAGTCCTGAAATTGTTGGCTCCGAAACTCCTGCAGCTGGGAGGACTGGTAAGTCACTCCTCATTCCCAACCACTCCCTGACAGCCCTGGAAGTGAGACAAACTGCCTTCTTCATTGTCTTACAGGGAGAGATGAGTTGTTGAAGGTTTTGAGGTTTGCATTTTAATGTAGGTAACTTTTCTCCTAGCAAGCAATATATTGTTAAGTTTGGTTTGGGGGATGGGGAGAGGAGATAAGTGGGGCCTGCAATGCTCTTTGGCACACAGGTTTTTTTTAATGAGCAGTTTCCCTCTGCATTGCTCATGTTATGGCCAAATGAAGATGGTTAATTTTTCAGAGAAAAAATTGTATTTATACCACAGTAGGTTGTAGTCCTCTCACTTTTTGTTACGAAACGTTTCCTAAAAAAATTGGGTTTTACATGCAAACCCCAAAACTTATAACCTTCTTTTGGGGGTGAACATGTGTTTACAGTATTCCAGGGACCAAACAGATTGTTTAATGGCATATTGGACCCAGTATGCTGTAAAAATAATCCAGAATGATTTAAAATTTACCAAATTGATTTTTAAAATTAGGAAGAAATAAGGTATTCAGTTTTCTCCTACACTGCCATTTACAGAAAAAGTAAGCCCATCCTCACAGAAAGAAAGACAGCCTTTGGATTCATCTTTAGCAGGCAGTATTTATAATATTTATCATGACAAATCCTGTGTGAGATTTTCACCTGGTGAGGCTGATGGAGCTGAAACCCACCATCATCCAGACCACAGCTGGATCACAGAAGGATCCTGGCCCATTGATGCACCCTGGAAGCCACTCCATGCCATGGAACTGGCATAAGCCTGGCAACTGAAGTCACCTTTCTTGGACAAGCAAACACAGAGGACAAGCAAACACAGAGGATGTATGCTGCTCTTGCAACAAGTGCACACTGATTTATGCCCAGAGACCTTCGGATACACCTTCTGAACACTCACGGGCAGCTTTGCCTCCAGCTAGATCACTTCGGTCTATAATGAAAATTATTAGGAACCTGATTTTTTCATTCCTTCTCTGTTGCAGCATGTATGACCACACAGCAGATGCCAGTAAATGATATGCATTTATAAAAGTTATTCAGTAACAGCAACCCCAGAGGCTGATAAATGAAAAAGATTTTGAAAAATGTTTCGAGCTGAAGAGAAATGAATCGCTCATTTTCGTTGCTCATGTTCATTTCATTATCCACCTGGACTGCTTCACGCTGGTGACGACCTCTAATTGCTCTTATTTCAGGAGAGGGATACGTGTGCAGTCTGACTGCGATCATAGCAAGGAACTTTGGCTATCAAGACATCCAAGCATGGTTTATGTCTTCTGCTTTCTGAACAGAAGCAAGCTTTTGAGCCTATTTGCATTCTGGAGGGGAACCCTCCAAGGCAGTTGGATTAACTAATCAGTAGTTATATCAACAAGAATGGGAGCAGGAGGCTTCCCACTCACAGCAGTCTTTCCTCTGTAAATGGAGAGCAAGTCCTTCCCTGGCAGGCTGCAAAGAAATACATGCAAATGGTTGAGCCTTCCAGCTGCTGAGCCCTCTCCTCAGCAGCCCGCTTCTCCAGCAGCCTCCTAGATGGGATGCTGTCACACTGAACCAAGCCAGAGGAGAATCAGAAAAGGACTGTGAAAGAAAACTGGTCCTATATATTGCTGCCCAAACCACTCGGGCACATGCCATACAGCAGTGGACAGGCAGGGCAGAGGCAAGCACAGGTAGCCACAGTGTTGGCAGCACCTGCAGCAGCCCGAGCTGGAGTTGGAGAGGAAGCTTAGCACGGCCTGAGCCTCACAGAAGCTCTATGGAACACAGAACATTCACACAGGACTGCCCAAAGCCTCACTAGATCCCTACCTCACAGACAGCATCTACATCTTCTGCTTTAAAAAGTCCCACACCAAAACATTATTTATTGTCAACAAAACTTAATTCTTCTTCTTCATTTCCTGCTTTATCTATTTTTGTTAAACCCTGCAGAAGAGGAAAAAATAGGCAAGGAGTATGAGAAGAAGTCAGAGCTCAACCAAATATTTTTTTTTGTTATAAATCTATAATGAAAGTGAAGAGAATATTTCCAGGAAAAACGTTTCTATTAAAACTGCCTAACAAGGACAACAGCTTACATGCTGGGGGCTCTTCGTAAAGGTGTTTCTGGTGTCTCATTTGTGACATGCTGCATCTGTTGCACAATACTCCAACATACAGAGAGCGCGCAGGACTTGCCTCAAAAGCAATGCTTCTCAAGAAGACTTGGCATCCACATCAGAACCCAGTGCTCCAGTGCTTCCCACATAAAGACATCAGCAGAATGTACTTCCCAAATTTCATATGTGCTTAAGAGTTAGGAGAATTTCAGGTAAAAATGGTGAAATACACACTCCTATCTTGTTCCTTCTGCACGCTTACTTAATTTGCAAGGTAAGAGAGAGTCAAAACCTTCAAACTATATATGTCTGGATCTCCTTGTACACATCTTTTCAGATTTTTAGTCACATTTCTGTAACCTGGTATCTCCTCAGATTTGACTGATAAATACCAGTGCCTTAGAGTAATCTATTTATCTACTGTACCACCCTGCCTCTGTTTAGCCTTAGCAGTCACCACTTTCCACATGTGACATCAATCTACATGATATCAATGTAAACTGTTTGTATAATGAAGTGTTGTACATTTTGTTGTCCTGCCAGCAAAGAAAAGGATGAACTAGTACTTTGCCTGTTGTCTTCAACAAAGGTAGTATAATTGCCACCATACATTTTGCAGTACAGATATGGAACCATACACTGGCCAGTTTTTTCTTCTTAAAACAGCACAGCTTGCAAGTTTTACATCATTATTTTCGTAAGAAATACTTTTAAACAGTGGGTTTTTTGGGATTTTTTTTGGTGGCTCTTTTTCTTTTAATAGGAATTTTAAAAAATCTGCTGCTTAAACCAAACTAAATTTTAAATACACATTATTAATTTCTATGGCTAAGATTTCTGTGGCTCTGGCTTGATAATGAGATAATTGCCTCGCAAAGGTCAAGAGAATGGCATAGTTTGCTTTCAGAGGCTGAACAAAGCACTCGCTATGGTTCACTAAGCGTAGTTTCTGCATCGCTCCACATCTCTTTGATACATCTATTACTAATATTCCATGATACACTTACATTATGGATCCAACTATTTCAACGAACCTGTAATCAAGGAATGACCCTGAATAAAATACTCCACAGAAAGCAGATGGTAGGCTCATCAAACGCCTTCAAGCCTAAAATAACCTTTCCCATATAAAAAGGAAAATCAATTAAAACTGAACTTTATATTCTGAGCTTGAGCTCAGAGTAAATAAAAACCAACATGATACTATTGTGTTATTGGACCAAACTTCCAGGGCATTTCATTCATTTTTTTAACCACCCCCACCCCTAAGAGCAACCAACACTTTTATTCATAGTTCATTCAAAGCCTGTTTTGTGTGAGTGTGAGCAGACTTGACAGTTTGGGCCTGATTCTGAAAAATCTTGACAGCACAAAACTAAAACTATTCCCAGCAGTCATGTGCTCCAGTGACAACACCATGTGAGGAAGGATCTCATCTGCCTGTTGGGAATGAAGTGGCAGAGCAGCAGAGGAGCACTACCTCCCAAAATGCCCCAGTGCCACCAGATGAGTCAGGGTTTCTCTGTCGACACAACGCCTGAGCTGGGCACCAAGCTCAAAGCTGGGGTGCTTGAGTTCAGAAAAACAGGTAGATGACTCTCCCATCAGAAACATCACTAAAGCCCTTCCCTCTCACCCTCATTATTAAATGTTTAAGCGCATCAGCAGAATTTTTTTCTCTAAGAGACCACAGGAGCTTCCTTGCAGATACGTGGGGGTCTCGCAAGCAAAGGTGTACCCACCACCATGCAGACTTTTCAAGCGTTAGCCACAGAACTCATCCATCTGGTGATACAGGGGATAAAACTTAATTCTGTACACTGCTAAAGAAACTACACTGGACCCATTACTGGAGTTGCCCTGGGTAACTACACAACATGCATTCCACCACACATTCAAAGCACATCTGCTGTCCTTGGGATGACATGACACCAAAAAAACCCAGTGTGAAATCACCTGGTTGCTATCAGGTGTCAAATCCTGCCATTCTCTCCCCCAGCTGTAAGGCGCTGCATACTCCTTTAGAACTTTAGAGTATTTTCTACGCCTTTTGAATTAAGAGGCCACCTCCCGGAAGTACCTCTGCACTCATAAAATCAAGCTCCTAGCACTGGTGCAGCCCATGCTGAACAAGCCCACATTCCAAGATGACCAGAAACACACCAGCTACAGCTGACACTCGTACAGGGCCCCGGGAGCACGGCTGCAACAGCAGTGGGGTGTGCCAGGACTCTCTCCTGTTTTGCATTTTTTAGCATATTGCACCAACAACAACTTAAAAAAACTAATGCATACTGTAAAGCTTCTGGAAGACAGACTTTAGGCGAATGGTTAAGGCAGATGAACTTCAAACCCAGGCAAGGTATCTTCTCACTCTGAACAAGTCACTGTGCTACACTCTACCTGTGTAACATTATCTTTGATTGTGAACTCAAGTTGCAATACTGAAATCACCAGTATCTAAAAGCCTTCAGTCTCAGAGAAGAAAGAGCACATTTGGTACTTAACATTTCAATCATAAATAGCATTGGTTCACTTCAAAGGAATTACATCTTCCCTCTGGAAATCAGTGGACACTTAAAAGAAGAAAAATGTCTTTAACTGTGAGAAAAAGAAAATAGCTGTAATGGGACTTACCAAACTCATCACATATACTTTCATTTTCTATTAGGGTAGGATGATCAAATGTATCCCGACAATAGAAGATCTGGGGGTTCTTGCTTGTTACTGCAATGCCTCCAAGGGCTAAAACAAACTGGTCTGTTAGTATCGAAGAGGGCTTGTCCTGAATGCGCTTTAGCATGGAACGGTATCGACAGTACTGTGGGTAGCTGAGAATTAAAAGGTTTGAATCTTCATCATCCTCACCTGGAAAAACAGAAAAAAATACTCTTAGTATATCGGAAAAATACAAAACAAGAGCTGTAACTCAAGCATTTCAGAAAACCCGAAGTTCAATCTTTTCTCAAGACCCAACTTTTATAGCACAGTGGGTCTGGAAAGAAAGGTTAAAAATAGAAATTTAAACAAAGTTTATTAAAGTAGCTTATTTTGTGCCTTTCTGTTCAGTTCTCCTATGCTTACTCACAGGACTACCTGGATGAGCAAGAAAACACTTCCCTGCAGAAGCTGGCCAAGGGCCTGAATCAGTGTTCTCCATAATTTGCCAACTTGGCTGCTTCAACAGAAATATTATCTGTAATTTTTACTCAGTTCCCCATATAGCTTTACTGCACGCATGTTTACATCAGCTAACATCTTTTAAAAATAATAATATACAAGCCTCAGAGCATACAGCTATTAACTCTCCTTTGAAGTACCTGACACTGGCAACTCCCAAAGGACCCCTGGGCCAGGGAGGTGGGCTGATCTGACCTGGTCATTGTTGCTAAACCCCAATAGGTAGAAGCAACTTTCTTCGCATTAACTGCAAATGCAGCAGGACTCAATAAAACTCCTACAGAGCACAACAGGCAAATGAATTTTCAAACAGCTTGTGCTGCTGGGCTCAAAATATAAAGCAATCTAGAGCTCAGAGCTTTCCATTCGTCCATGGTTTAGATGATATTACATATGAAGGTGGCAGATTTTGAAATATCATAATCAAGTGTCATCATACAACCAGAAGGAAACCTAAGATAAAAAAAACCCAACTAGGGATGCAAACATGAGAAATTACTCATTTGCAGGTATGCAGCCAGTACTTAACAGCACTTCTTTTTTTGCTCATTTATCTCCTCAGGTACGTAACCAAACTTGGCTTTCCAGGCATGCCAATGAAGACAAAGCAGCAGCATTCACTTCATGTTTTCTGCTGTACTCTGATTACTGAATAACTCAGCTATTTCTTCTGCCAGAGACAAAAGGTCTACTATTTAATCCCATTACCAATACTGAAATCATCATTCTTACTCCTAAAGTAAAAATCACTTCAGACATTGAAAGAAATGTCAGATCAGTTCTCCCCAACTAAGTATGATGCCACAACTCATCTAGATTCAAGTGAGGCAATGGAAACGTTGACACATAAAAGGCTAAATTTTAAGAAGTCTCTGGAAGCAGATATATCACCTAGAATGTCATCACTGCAGATGAATGCAATGCTGTAAAAAAAAAAAATCAACACCGCAGACGGACTTGCAAAGTACTGTCTTTACTAGCACAGCTCCTGAAAACCATCACTTTTAAAAACTCAGAACTCTCACCACTATCCTGACATAGGTAAGGAGATAAAAAAATCTGTGTTAAAAAAAGAAAAAAAAAAGGAAAAAAAAAAGAGTAATACATTTTGGTAAATAGCACTGACATTGCTTTTCTAGGAAAATAAAATTGATGGCCCTAAAACCTCTTTTGGCCGATAAGGATGTGGTCATGCTTTTCTTTGTTTCAACAAGTATCCCATAAACCTACACAACAGCACAACTGAGCCAACTGCTCCTGGGAATAAGGCCCTCTCTTCTTTATTAGGAAACTCTAAAAATCAGATCAGGAAAACTGTTCTAGGAATTAACAAGCACATGACCCGTCCTTTAGCTCCTTCGAGAGTTTCACGTACGCCTGCCTGACAGTTATTACTACTTTATACCTTTGTGTAGATAGCGGTGAGCTGAATCTGTCGATCTGACAGCACTTTTCTTATGCCAGGATGTGGTCAGCTTTTTAAACAGGGTGTATATAAATGTATGTCCCACGTGCCTTTGTAGTAAACCATTAGCTTCTAGACAAATGTGCTGCAAGTCCCTGCGCAGAATTACACAAACTTTGTACCCCTGACAACTGACGACTTAACTCAAACCCCCTGGCATAAATTAAAACCAAGTAGTTTTTTACAGGATCACTTCCATACATGCTTGTGAAATTCCAGTGTGTACTTTATGATGCATTTGCTTCCCTTTCTTTTTCACTCCAGGTTCAATAGATACATCTAAGAATGAACAAAGGCTGAATAAACTGAAAATTTGTTTAGTGAAAGACAAACACAGTGTTCCTGGAACAAAGATTTTTTCCTCAACCACGCCCACATGAGAAAAGAGAAATCAAAGCAGACCAATCCCTAATAAAATGCAAGCCCCAAAAAGAACTATTATTTGCTTCTATCAAAATCTAGTATGTGCCATTTAATGGTGGACTTAGTGAATACTGCAAGTATTTTTCAGAAAGAGTTTACTCTTAGGAGAAGCAGAGCTCAAAATGTGGATCACATTCCATTAAAATTAAGAAAAACAACATGACTTCTAAAAACATACAGCTGAGATATTAGGAAACCAAGACGCTGTACTTCTGAGTCTCTTTTTAGCTTCAACAGACAACATGGTAAAAGATAATACCTACAGTATTCTGCTTGTGAGGCTCAACTGAAATTACTCTAATCCTATGCTTATATCATAATTGTGTGGTTTAATAACCCCCTCCAACATCAACTTTTCATTTATTTTTATATTTCAGGGCTGAAAACAGAGAAACTGTAATTAGGAAGCAAGGTTCCACCCCTGCCTTCTGAGCACTGCCTATATATGCATAGATGTAATCCAACAGTTCCCTTTGTGAGGGGTAAAGAGAGCTGGGATTTGGCACAGCCTGGCATTTATGTTGGATTACATGTTCTTCAAGTTGTCTTTGTAAGTAAGAGATGCATGAAATGCCAAACACAATGAATCTATGCAAGAACTGACTTTTCAAATCAGCACAACCATTTTTAATATGTAAGGCAAGACAATTAAATGCCGCAAAAGAAAAAAAAAATAAAGCCTATTAAAAGCACGAATTCCTAACAAATCCATCTAGAGCCAGAACTATTTACAGAGGGAGCAGAGAAAAAAAAACCTGTAACATGCTTTTTGTTTGCTTGTTTCAGAAACATCAGCCTATAATGTTATTGCTAACTGCCATAATCTACCCTCAACATCAGTAAGCATTTTTTTCTTTACAAAGACCTTCACACCAGGATTTTATAGAGCTTGATGGAAAAACTATGCATGTTCCTTCCTGTACCTAATTACCTCAACTGCAAAAGCTGCCAAGTATTTTGCCCTTTAGTTCTTTTAATCGTATTAGTGCAAATGCATTTGGATGCCAACAGAAACAAACATTTAAAGATTTTTGCTTAAAGATTCCAAATATGTATGAGGCTGGTGCTATGAAAGCACACTCCGCTTCTTCCCAGAAAGCACAGAGTTATTCCTGCAGAAGAAATATGAATTTGTGCCTCTTTTAAGACTAAATGTCTAGTTTCGACCCAATTTAAGTAAAATAATGTCAATATGAACTGCTCTCACAATGATTTATGCTACCTTCTGTTACTTTATTACATTAGACATTCCTTTCTCTAAGCTTTATACTTTTTGCTGTGCTCCTAGCAACCACATAAAGGCTGAGCACCAACTTTACGCGCCTGGCACCCTTCCAGGCTCGACTGTTATTGATAATTATATTGAAGTTTCAATTTAATTGCTACTCTGTTGTGACACAGAATATTTTTTGTAATTAGGCTTTTCCCATTTTCTGTCCATTCATTTTGTGTATTACTGAAAATGACTTCCCGCCCCCCCCCCCCAAAACACAAGCAGAACAATGATACAGATAAGGGGCTGTACATCTGTTACTATCATTAACAACTCGGTAATGTAAAGGGAAGAAAAAAAAATTAAAGGAAAAAAAAGGTGAATATAATTTCTCAGAAGGTAAATTTCTTTGCAGTTTAAGTGCTCTTTTTCTTCTTACAGTTACTCAACGATTTCCTGTTCTAATTATGAGACATTACAAAGAAAGTATTTTTTAAAAAAGGAAATGTACCAGTGCAGGAGGCTAAATAGAAACACTTACTTGGTATGGCTCGAAATTGCAAACTTTTACATCTCTTTATCAATTCTCTGCTCTACCTTTGTGCAATATATTCTACCACAGATCTACCATCTCTTCTGAGGCAGTTAACACAAATGTATACATCAAAGGGGAAACACACTTGCAGTTAAACTGCAGGCAAAGGAAAAAAAAATCAATTTTTTCCTCCTCAATGTAGCTGGTAAGTTGGAGGCAAGCCAAGCCTCAGAGTGGAAAATATTAAAAAGTTAGGGGAAAAAAAAAAAAAAGCAGGCTTGATTAAAAAGCGAGAGAAAAGATATTCAGTTCTAAATCTAAATGAATAAGCCACAAACTATTTCATAAAAACATACTGTGACGTAAATTACACATCAGTATTGCACTGTTGTGGTTATTTTGAGAAATGGCTTGTACTGTAAGTCAGCTGGTAAAACCCCACCCTTAATGATTTTGTAATTCTCCATACAGCAATCAACTGGAGCAGTCATGAAATTGCCAAGAAGGAAAACAGACAGAGCTGTAGAGAGTTTGTAATAAAAAGATAATGTACTTTTAACATAACAGAAGTGGAAGATTGGTTTTATTAACTAAAAAAACTACTTAAAAGGTCCCAGGCTTGCCATTTGTTTTGATAAATGTTGACACAGATCTTCATAAGATAAGCAATGGAAATATCAGGGGAACCAGATAAAATGGGACAATGCTTTGGTGTGTGCGTAGCAAATTGAGCAAGGGAGTTATCTGGAATACAGAGAGAAAATGAAGGAAGTTACAGGGCTCTGTCCATCAGGCTCCTCTCCCGCAGGGTGCCCTCGCTCCTCTGCCTTCTTTCATAACCCTCAGTTACTAAGGGGGTCTCCCAGAGGATTCACATATCATAATTAGTTTATCATTGCTTGTATGCATGGCTTTGACCATTATCATCAATATGCAGGAGATACAGAGGTAATGGAGGATGCATCCGGATGTCTGGAGGGACTGGGAATGGCAAGGTTAGCAGTGCTGAATGAACACGGGTGTGACCCCCATGATGGGAGGTCTCCTGACTATTGCAGGGCAGTGTGTTCAGGTGTCACTGACCTCCCAAGACCCTCCAGCTCTTAAAACCTAGTTCTCCTTCTCTTGTTCTACTCCTCTGGCCATGACTTACTGCAGTGTGGGCATGAGAACACAGGTGTAGATGAAGCAAAGATGTGTAGCTCACCCTTCAAAACCAGTATCTGCTGGTCAGACAGGCTCTACACAGCTCAGAGCTGCCTGTTCTAAAGAAAGCACAGTTTTCAGCAGACAGAAATGAACTTATCACACAACCTTACCTAAAAAACCTGAATCTCTCAAAAGGTCCAAAAGCAACAGAAACAGAGAAACAATGAAAGAATAACCACAAGGAGGAATAAGAAACTGGGTCTTTATGACCTCAAAATCTTTAAGAGGAATGATGCAATGAAAACACCTTCCCATATCATAGTCCAGCTATAACCTGCCAAACACCTCCAAACTTCCAAGGTAACTGCAGGTGGCCAAGCAGCAGTGGCAGTCATCATTTACACCTCTGGGTACTCCTGTGCAGGAAAGGATAGCTCTCCAGTGAAATAACCTTCACGGGAGGATTATGCCTGGCTCCTGCCTAACCACTTCTCACACTGAATTCTTTGAACAGACACACGACTAAGAACCACAGCAGGAATCCATGCCCCACAGTAGGAATCTGCTGTGGACTAGGAGCAGTGGCTGAGGAGTTCCAGTAGCTACACCATAGTCTCAAGGCATGCTCTAGCACACCGATCCACACTCTTTCCAGTGGTTAGGAAACACTTCTCAAACACAGCTCTTCCCATTCCCTCTGCCTTTTCATTCTCACGGTCTTTATTCACTCTAGTAAAGACCCTTGGTGTGCCTCAGCTGGCTAATTAATCACAAGACCTAAAAATATTAATCTAAAAATCATATTTCTCTCACAGATAAATGCAAATACAGTAATGATTTAGCCACATGAGATGGGACAGGAAATCTGTGGCTTCGGTTTTAAATAAATTTGGGTAAATTATTGACACAACAGGGATACCTCTTTGTTGGCAGGACCCATGCTACTCATCCTCGCTGTAAGAACCCCCATCTATTTGAATGCTAATGCAATCAAGAACAAAGGCAACGTGTTGCAGGATACAAACACAGTGATTACATTTATGTTTACCAGATAATGATGATGTTAACAAGTTGCCCGTAATTCTGACATGGGCGTTTGCCTGCCTGATTCTGCTTTTAAATTGATCAAAAGGCAA
This sequence comes from Machaerirhynchus nigripectus, assembly GCA_013397975.1. NCBI lineage: Eukaryota > Metazoa > Chordata > Aves > Passeriformes > Dicruridae > Machaerirhynchus > Machaerirhynchus nigripectus. The sequence continues at coordinate 40,019 of VZRQ01004829.1, read as the reverse complement.
AAGTCATTTCTGCCAATATTGAGAATAAAATGTACGCCTTTCTTCATGTGTCAGATATTTCTCCCCTTTTAAGGAGGAGACCGAGCTAATTCTCAGAATTTCGTGTCACTTCCCCAGCCCTCCGTTTTCTGTCACAGTGCCAGCAGAGCATCAGCCTTTCAAAGAACTCCTAAGATTAGTTTAACATTTGAAAGAAAGAGAATACTTACACATCTACTGGAGATTGAAACTACTGTTCAACTGAAAAGCAATACAGTCGTTAAAAAAAAAAAAAAAAGACAGCATCATCTAATACATACTTAGAGCACATGGCTGAAGAACATTTTACACTCGGTTATTTGGATCAGAGTTGTTCTACTCCTACTTAATGAGGACAAACCCAACTATGTTGATCAATGACTGAGAGTATGTCCATATAATCAAATCTTCTATAATATTTATCTCACTAAATCACTTGAAATTTAAATACTAAATGCAATTTTCTAAGAAGACAAAAGAAATTTAATACTGAAAAAGTTTCCAACCAGGCATTTCACATCCTTTTTCAGACCCTAATCCTATATTCATCTCCTCATAACTGCATCTCCAACCTTGCACTCCCAGGAGCCTCCTGCACCTTAGGAAGTGCCTCATAAACCTTATGAGGTGTTTTTAGACTCAAAAGAAAAGTGACTGACAATCGTCATTTCCAGCTTTTATATAACCCTTCCATCCACAGGCCTCAAACTGCTTTACGGAGATGAGTAAAAATTATTATCCCCATTACACAGGGAGAGAAACTGAGACAGAGAGAGCTTAAAGGATTTATTATACAGCATCAAGCAACTTAGAGAGCAAGGGGGAGAGCAAAGAGGCCAGGCAGAAATTCTTGTTGGGAAATTTCCGGGTAAGTGAGAGATCCTTAAGTTTACTCAAAAGAGAAGTGACTGTCTCTGGCTACCCCATCCAGCCTGCCTGCCTCCATCAGAGACGGGGCATGGACCAGAAGGCTCTGTCCTGAGGCTTCTCTCCTACCACAACCATCTTCCCTGTCCTGCATAATTCCAGTCACTCCTTCATTCTACTCAGCTGCTGCCCAGCCGGGATTATCTTCCCCTTCACGAAGGGTTTGCAGAGCAGCAGTTCACCCTCCTGCCAAAGGCAGGTGACTGCCGTGAGGAAAGCTAGAGGAGCCAGAGAAAGGCAAGCCGACACTGGGCATGTGGCTGTGAAATCACCTCCGGCCTCCCAAAATTTCCTTCTCTCCTTACTCCTCAGGTCACAAGCGGGGCCAGCCCATGTCCAAGCAGCCATGGACGGAAAACCACTCTGATATAAAAGGTTTTTAAACTGCCCTATTAGCTTTCTAAAGCAGATGGAGATGGGGGGAAGGGGGAGATTGATTGTAGAAGGGAGCACATGCTGCCTGTCCTCTTGAATGTTCTGGGTCATGTGGACCATTCAGGTTGAATGTGCATCAGCTTTAAAACAAGTATTTATCCTGGTTGTCGTGGTTACTGATAAGCAGCTTCAATTCTGCTGATAACAAAAAGAAAAAAGAATTAAAAAGGGGAGAGGAGCCGAAAACATAATTTGGTAATATGACGAAGACAGCAAGAGGAATTAAATCACATTAAACAAGCCAATTGTACTGTAAATGGCTCTGCCTCTGTATTTGCTTTTAAATCATCTAAGGCTCTAACATGGCAGCTGCTTCAGTTTTAACAAACAAACAGTAAAAATCCCTTTTAATAACATAAGAAAATAATGATATACTTTGCCTTAGCTGAATTCAAACATAATTTAATTTTTCCTGAGGTGAGATTTGCACAGGGAACAATCAGATAATAAGTGTTATCATTCTCATAGACAAAACTGAACCAGTACTTTGCAATTCAAAGTGCTATTTAATGCACCGTTTTCAGCAATCTCTGAACACCATCCAACATACCACTAAACTACACTTCAGTACTTACACATAAAGCCTGATCCTGAAAATACTTGAGCATGGGGGTTATGCTATGAACACCAGTACTGCAGCTGAGGCTGAAGCCACACATTCCCTAGAGCCCCTTTGAGGGGGGAGGGGGGGTCACATCCTCACATCCACTAACTTTCCCTACAACACCTCAGCCTCTGTATTGTTATTACTATTTCTACGATCATGTGTCTTGGTCCCCCTTTCTGAAGTGTAGCACTGTACATAGAAAACACTGGAGAATGAAAAACTCTGCTCTGGCAGAGAAACGTGCAACTAGAGCCCCTGGCAAGAGAGGGGCATACATTTTTTCAGCGGTGATAATTAACCATTGGAACAATGAGCTCAAAGATGTAACAGATTCCCCAACCCAGTGCTCAGGACTGAACTGTTTCTTCCTCAAGATATTCTCCAGACTGATGAATTTTAAACTCACGGTCTGTTATTTGTCTCCTGTGCTGAAGAGGCCCATGACAAATCCATACTTGTGTGGCATGAAAGGAAGTGGAAAGTTGCTGAGAATTAAATTGAGTTACTGGGTTTAATATCAGACTAACCAGGTCTTCTGTCAGCTCCTCTCTCTTTTACCTCCATACACCACTCAAACATAAATGACAGACAAGGAAACGCAGCCTTACTTATAAGGGACTGATTCACCACCTCTTCCATGCGGCAGAATCAACCGCCTTCATTTTCCACTGCACGCAGAAGTATGAGTCAAAAGCCTTATTTTGGTGTCTCACACGGGGCTCTTTCACTATCATTCTGAAAATTCGGAGGAACTGCGCCCTCCTCGAAATAGCAGCGGCAGAAGCTGCCGGTCCCAGAGCTGTGACACGAGGGGTGGAGGGTGGAAATGGTCCAGTGATTTAAACAGTCAAGCCCTGCTTTTGACGTTTATGCCCTCTTTGAAACCCTTAATGAAGTAACAACCCCGTTAATTCTTGCAGGGTATTTAATACACATAAAAACTGCATTATCTACTATTTACAATTTGCTACACACAAGCAGTATCTGGCTCTGTATAAAAATAACAAGCTCACTGTAACCCTCGGCTCCCTAACCATACTGCTGATTTCTTTGACACATGGAGAAGTGAGAATAATTACATTTTACTGAGTGCGTCTCATTACACTGATTTAAGTAAGATTTCCAAAGCTGTAAAAATATGCTTTTCAATTTCATTTGTTTCTAGCATTTCACTATGAAGACAGTTCATAAAGCCTTCAAAAATCATCATCAATATAGACAAAAATTGTACCCCGCTCATGTGGACATTTGACAGAGGGATAATAGGGTCTAGAAACACCACAGTCAGACGTTGCTTTTCTATTTAATGTTTCCTTCTGTGCCAAACATAATATAACAGACAAGTGTTAGAGAGACATGCAGGGGGGAGTCTGAATAGAGAGCTTTAAAAGAGGTCCTTAATAGAGAAGCTGTATGCTTAGTCTTCAACAACATTCAATAGCAATTTATTTGCAGCCATTTTCTCATGTAACCTTTCACACGGGAGCAGATAAGATAGAGCACAAGACAATTTGTCAACTGCCAGATATGAACAAAAGAAACCATTTTTAATAAGCTTCAGTGGCCCCTTGTATTTGTTTTGCAACATGTTAATAACTTTTTTGGAAGCCAATCAAAGACAAGAAGAGAAAAAGAAGTCAAGCTGGGAAACAAAAACCACAGTTTAAGAATTTTACAGATAAAGTCGTGTTATCATCTGCAGTGTAATAATGCTTAAATCCAGGAGTGGCACAGAATTGGAATTAGAAACACGATGCCATTTCTTTAAAAAAAAAAGAGCAATTACAAAAATGCAAGTGTTATATATACTTTTCCAAGAGTTTGTTGTCTTCTATCTCACCCCAGTGTAGCACATACCTGCTCCCAAAAAGAACCTTACTCAGGTTTCCCTCCTTCCCAGTGAGGAGCTAAAACCCAACAGGAAGACTATGAGGAAAGGCCAGGATGAGAGTTGCCAAACTCCAGGCCACTGACCCAACTGCCCTGTACCACACTTCCCCAGCTACTTGGAAACCCTCACCTCCTAACTGAACTTCTCATGTTGCACCAAATAACCCCCAAACTGTTGCTCTGAAAAACAACCCAAATGTAGCTTTAAAAGCTGTTACAGGCATATGAGTAAGTCTGTGGTTGCTCCTAAGTCTGTGGTTGCTCATTTAATCCTATCCTGCATCACAACAAAGTAAACTGGAGCTGAAAAGGAGTAATAGGAAGAAGGTCTAAAGGAAAAGGGAGCTAACTTACACCTCTATCTAGGATACAAGGACCAAAAACTGAGTGATATGCAGGATAAGACAAACAAACCAACTGTGTTTAAATTCAGCAATGCCAGGGCCTTCCTGTGTAACCAAGGTTGTACTACTAGATATTTCTGGGGCAAAGCCTGATTTCTGTGGAAAAAGAATTAGTTGCAGCCATGTGAGAGCTTGTGGGACAACTGCTCCTGATCCCTTCCCCTTCCTGCAGGCACAAGAGGAGGGGCAGAGAACCTCCTCAAAATAGTATCTACCAATACCCATGCAAAAATGTTTCTGCAGGACTAAGGTTCAACAATGGGTCTAGATGCTCATAGAAGCCCTCAGTCCCATTTCTAAGGTAGAGGCCTTCTGGTACTGAAGAAAAATCAGAAAGCACCAAAATCCCAGCAACATATGCTGAAAAAGCTGATGAAGTGTTAAGCAATTTCATTAACATTATTAAAACAGAGAAAATTCCCTTGGAAAATTTCACACAGGCTTTCCCGTCTCACTGCAAATTACTCATGGCCTGAGAGACGTGTGAGGAGCAACTGGAGAGAAAGAAAGCTTCTCTCCAGTTAATTTGGACTGAGTCCTTGTCTCACTGGTAGAAAGACCAGGCTTGTGGGCTTCAGTGAGAACAGGGCTGGGTTCTTTGAACTAGATTATTATGGCATCTCTAAGAGAGGTACAAAAGCGTATGGTGAGAGAAGATGCACCAGAGAACAAAAGGCGCTGCTGGTCAGATGACAACCCTCCTTATTATGATGATGAAAAGACTCCCAGACTTCAGCAGACACACACCTGCAGAGTTTAGGATCCTATACCCAAAATTAGATTTTGCCTTCTAAGGACTTTGCAGAGGAGTCTGTTATCCAGTGAAGGGAAAGAATATAAGCATTTGCTCTTCAAGGAAGACGAATGGCTTTTTGAATAAGAAAGGGCTCCCTGTGATGGGAACATACCAGCCCAGCCCCACGCTCCTCCTGAGAACTAATACAGGATTTCTCTTCCTCTTCTGCAGGACCAGGAAACCAGTCCTGGAAAAGAGGAGAAGTCGTGCTACCTGAATTATCTGAAAAGGCCTCAGGTGGAGGCAGGGTGAGAAAGGATTTCAGGACAAGTTATGCGTATGAGCTGAGGAGAACAAGCAGGTATCCTCCCACTCTTTTCTCTAGGCAAACTCCCTTTCCAAATTTTCAGTGAGAGTGTCAAGTCTCTAGTGAACCTGCCTAAGAAGGGCCTGGCAGAACCCTACTGATCTTCCAAAGAACACCAGGTGGCTTGTGCTCTGCTCCCGATGGGCTTCGGTCCCACACCCAGCAGAGGGGAAGGCTCCCAAGTAGGAAACAATCCTAACACACTATCTACTAGTCTGGAACCTGCTCTAATAATAGATAGCACTGTCTATTTCAAAGCGCTTAATGGACGCTAATTAGTCCTCAGGGTATTCCTATGAGGCAGGTAGACAGATAAGTACTATTTTCCTCCTTTTACATATGAAATAACCTCATGAGAGATGTCCTGACTTGCTTAAGGCCACTGAATGAGTCACTGAGCTCAGCACTCGGCAGGTCCTGGCTCCCAGACCTGTGCTCAGACCTCTCAGCCATACCGCTGTCACAAGTGCAAATCTTCATTTCAAATGTGGAGGGAGAAAGGAAAGAGGATCAAGGACGGGTGATAACACTGGGAAAAAATTTTCTCTGGGCAAGGAGCTTCTAGAACAACAAAACAGAGCTGTGTATCTACTGAATGCTAGACACCAAATCTAGGACAAGGAAAGAGATGAAAAACACAGTGATACAAAATTGTAGGAGTTTCTATTATACACTCTATTCAAGCAGTCAGAGATATTTACTGGGATTTGTAACCACCACTAATGCCAGTTTAATAGCTTTACATTCCTAATTTCTAGCAGGGTCAAAGCACGCAGTCCTGGGGGCACACAATCTATATGCTTAGCACATACACATAAGTTACGTGCCCACGCCCACAAAGTTACACTGAGCTGTTGTTCCATACTGGAAACCTTTGTGACTTCAGACATCCTGGTTAGGCAGGAACATTATCAATGGGTTTTGTGTCTCTTTGGGAAAGAGCAGCAAATCCTTCAGCCACCATTTGCAAACAGCCAGAGCTCACAAGACACCAGCTAGTACATGGTATTACATTCTTCCATCACCAGGCTGCTGCATCCCCAAACTACTTATGGCTCTCGACCAGCGAGCTGGGCAGATGATGCCCTAAGCTTCTAACACTCCAAACCCTGCCAATGTTTTCCACATTCCTGAATGTGCCTTTCAATGACTCCTTCCCTTTCAGCCCACAGCCCCATATCCCAGGGATGCACAATTAAGTTAAACAGGGTCCTTGAAAGAGGGAATGCAGTGTAGCAGCCCCCCAGAACATTCACCAATTGTTTGTGCTAAAAGTAATAATTTTTGCTTCTATGAGATTCAAGGACCAATCTCCAGGCTAGGTAAAACATTACTTCTTTTTCAGAGGGAAAAAAAAAAATTATACAGTGCATTACCCATCTCAAATGGTGATGTTTAAACACAAGTTTGATGAACTATACGCAGCATAATACAGCTGCTTTGCATTTTGATTCCTTTATTTATAGACCACAGCAAATTAATAACTCAAAAATGTTGTTCCAGGCAAAGTAATGGACACACAATAAAACTATTCATTTCCTCAAAGGTCACTCCAGGAGAAACATACATTGTTTCGAAGCCTACCAACAATGCTATTGTTCCAAAGAAAAGTGAAAATATATAATGAGCAGTTAGTGCCTATATCTGCAGTGGAGACCCTGGGCTAATTTAAAGTGCAATCTTAAGGCAATCAATCATACTCTAAAATTACTTCATTTTCCAAACTGTTTACACTTTTTAAGTTACAAATCCACTTTCTGCTATTTCAACTCACGATTTACAGCTACAGATTTAGCCTGCTTTGGCTTGCTGCCAAACTCTAGTCATGAGGGAGCTAATGATCTGAACAGATCAGTGTTTTATAATGGAGAAAAGCGCATGTAAATTTCCAGCATGTCTGCAAGTAATCAAGGCATGCTGACTATAAATGAGGCGGCCTCACATTTATTTTAGGAGAAATATCTTAAAGCCCCACTTTTTATCCAGGCCAACCACAAAAAAAAAAGGGGAAAAAAAAAATCCTTTAAAAAAAGTACTCCAAGATTATTCCAAATGATTCTAAACGAATCTGCTAGGCAAACAATATGTTAAAGAATAGTACAATAGCTAATTTCCTTTAGTGTTTTTATCTCTAACCAGATCATATTCTTATCATGGCAAGCTGGAACATTAAACTCTCTAGTTCATGGAATCAAAACACAAGAGTGCTTCATATTACATTATAGAAAAATGAGCCATTCCCGACAAACAAGGTCAGATTTCTGGAATGCCAAAGGTCTACATTTAAACAGAGACAGGAGGAGGGGAGGTTTTGCCCACTCTGCTTGCTAAAAAACAGTGGAAAACTAGACTAGCAATTCAAATTTGTTTTAATAGTTAAAATGGTAGAGGGAGAGCAAGAAGTCTCTTCAGAATTGATACTTAATTTAAGTATGATCTTTATTGTTTTACTACAGTGGCATAGCCAAATAATGACTTTGTGTTACTGTACAAATAATGCCGGATCCTCATTTTCTAGCGGAAATAATTACTCTATTCTATCATTTTCTGCTTATCATCAACCTACACCCCTCTTCCTGTGTAGACAAGGTTGTGGTATGTTTGGGGCTAGACTGAAAAAGTTTCAGATTTTCTCCTGTTTTTAAAGGTCATACCAAGGAGGCATATTTTGACTCAAAAGTGGCTTTAAGAATGGAGCTATAGATATTCTTGTGTTGTACTTCATGAAATTCAATCCATCATGATGGATATTTCTGTTGTAACATTATTACATACCTAAACTCAATTGTATAATTGAATAGAGCCAGAAACAATAAGCTGGCATTGCTTTGTTTCAGCATACTACAGCTTTAAAATACCTGTAATCATAAATCAACATAATTATTTGAAGTTCTGTCACGAAGCAGAACAGGAAAAGAAAAACTAAAATAAACTAGCTGCTAAAGAATTTCATTTTACTTTCTCGAGACTGAAATTTTTTACTGGCTTTGAGCCTTACCACCGCTACAACTAGGAAAGTCTTTTCTCTCTTCCAGTTGCCTTGAAAGGCACCTCCTCCACAAAGATTTCGCCTTCTTACAGCTTTCCAATACAACTGGCAGAGCTCCACTGAGGAATCCCGCAATTCCATAGTACGAAGGATGAGCCTACATTGCAGCCATTGGGAGCAGGCTAACAGGGAGCCAGGCTGAGAGACAAAGCGACCCAAGCTCCCCACAGCCAGCCAAATGCCCGGTGGGACAGGGGCTCAGGGGCCAAATATTGCCCATCACAGCTAGGGCAGTCTGTCCTGCTAGAAGCTCTAGGGGGAGACAGCTGAAGTCTCTCCTTGTGATGGAAGCAAATGGAACTAAGCATTTTTTGTCCCACTGTGTTCGGAATTTTGATATTTATCCACTCAAAGTAATTTACTAACTCTTCCCCAACCTCTCTGCACTTCTTACCTCACCACTGTCAGGATCAAAACTAACTGACCCTTTCCTCTCTTTTCTACCCCTAGCATATGTAAGTGAGACCTGGGGAGCAGCTTTGATGGACAGCCCCTGGATGTGAAGAGAGTTTGTTGCTTGTTGGTTTATTTTTAATTATTGCTAAGCAAATGAATTGGAATTGCTAAGCAAATATTGCTAAGCAAAATGAATTGGAAGCTGGGCCTTGGGAGATCATTGCCCAGCTGAGGCAGAGGACCAAGCAGAGGTGAGTACACATGGAGGAAAACACCAGATGCTTCGGGATGGACTGCATTGTGTTACTGGGAGAGGCAAAAGCACTGAGAGCGGCTGAAGAGTTTATTCCCTCCCCTCACCTTCAGTTACGCAACCATTTTCCAAATCTCATCTCCACCTACCTTCCAGCCATGCAGAGCTTCATGCTCACTGGAAGCACTGGGCTACAGCATGACTGAAGTTAATATTAAAACATGGATTCCTCGTACAGCTTCCCTGAAAAAAAACATTGCATTTACAGGGACGTAGGTCTCCCGACAACCTCCTTGTTCTGTTTCTCTTGCTGCTATTACAGTTTTCTTTAAAACTCTTTTTCTTCCTTCTTTCTCTTTTGATCTTTGTAGGTCTCAAACTATGTATTTTATTACTTCTGATACTTATGTGAAGAATGTTAAGCCTTTCAAAAATACACTCTTTTGGCCAAGTGCTTTATGGGTACTGGAGCTCAGCAGTGTATACAGCTGCATGTACACACACAAAGAGATACGTGCAGTTTCACTGGAGATGACTGTGTAGTCATCAGCATACATCTGAGTAATCACCTTCTGTTTGTGTATACATACAGAATAAAATATACAATTACTGCAACATGATTAAAAACCTTACTTTCTCAAATTCTCAACTTGTACTCTCGCACACTGTGACATCAGATTGGAGAAGTAGCTGAAAATAGTAAGACCTGGATTTCCCTGGTCAAAGAACACAGGAAAAAGATATCCTTATCTTTCAGTATATCTGAAAGAACCAAAAAAGGGTGAACAAACACATCTGGGGGGAAAAGGCAAGTCAACTCCAGCTCAGCAAAAATTTCCAAGATAAAAAAACAACATAAATAAAAAGAGGAGATATAAATAGGTGATGTGAACAATTCTTGAGAACAAAAAAGCATTGGATATCATCTGAGTTGGTGTCACAGGGTGGTTATTAACTGGCATAAACATGCATTTTCAGTCCCACTGAGTCACACAGAAAAGCTGGCTCTCAAATAATGAGGCTGATGGAGCCTGACATCCAGTTCTACTTTTCTTTACTCCAACTTGGAACTGTTGCACAATTACGATACAGAACGTCAGGATCCGATAAACAGAACTGAAAAAGGGAAAGAAAACAATTTTTTCCCCTACAAGTCAGGTTCAGTGCTTTTGCCTATTAAAGTAACCAAATATGTTTCTCTCTGAAATCAAAGCCAAAAGGCAGCATGCCAGACACAGTTAACAGATAAATCAATGTTCCTGAAGAGCGCGCTTTTTTGTTTGGGGGGGTTTCTGCCTGACAACAATCTTGTGGCGAGCAAACAGAACACCCACCACACATCTTGTCAATCTACTCACATGAAACAGGGAAGGAAATACAAATACTTTTGAAGATCTAGGCACTGTTTGGAAAAACTTCATGTTCTAACCTCCCTGTCAAAGGTCATAGTTCTCATAACCATGAAGTCTGCAGCTATTGTAAAGCCCACCTCATATAACGTGTAATTGCAGCTAATTTATCACTAAGGTCATTGTATACTAGCTGGGAGTTTATAAACAAGAATGAATCACAGGTTTCATTTCTGTGTCCCTTTCAAGCTGGAAGACCTAACAGTTTCCTGCTCCAACATACAAAATAGTATTGCTTCTATAAACCTACTCAAGTCTCCTTGCCAGCAGTTTCCATTTAATTAAACTGACAGCAAAACAGGGCCTTTGCTAATGTGATCCAGACCAGTTTGCCTTCAATGTAAATTCTCAGGCATGAAATTACATCTGAAATAGACACAATAATCCCTCTATATCTTAGTCATGAGTTTAATCTATACTAAAATAACATTTTCTTTGTCCATACTGAAGTCTGTTTTAGAATTCAGTGATCTTTTCTTCTTTTCACAGTTGAAGTTCAGGGAATTATTCAACTTCCATTCACCTTACAGTCAATTCTGAATTTTCTTCTCGTCTGTAATTTACACATTCATTGTTGGTTTCTAGGTCATGGGTAGCAAAATGATCTCACATGTGAGAAACCAGACTCAGGACCTACTTCGAACTTTCACTTTCTGGAAATGAAATAGACTGCTAGCACTATAAAAGTAGTTCACAGTCGCTTAAAGCAGTCTGAGTTGCCTTAAGCTAACAGCCCACCCTTTCACACAGATCCTTGGTCAACTGGCTGTAAAGCAGAAAACTGATGAGATTTAGGGGTACCTTCGATAAAACGAAGGTGGGGTTGTTTGTTTGTTTAATGACCTTAATTAATTAATTACCTTAATGTAATATTTCACTCTCATCTAATCATTCTCATCAGTACTCAACTGATGCACTAATTCCTACAATACCCAGGAAGAACAGAATATGCAAAAGTATAGCTACTGCACAGTAACCACTGTGTTCATGATGAGCAACTCAATAAACTGCAGGGTGCATTTACACCAGATGCAAGTGAGATGGGAATTTCTGAGAGATGCCAAGCATTTTGTTCCTGGCCCATGGGCTGCCTCCTCCTGCACCAGCATGAGGACAAGGCCTGGGGATGCTAAACCTCCCTTGCAATTCAAGCCTGCAATATCAGACGGTTTGAAAACAGGAAGGTTTTTTGAATATCCAGAAAGTAAAATCTGGAAAAAGTCACAATTAGTAGGGAAATTAATAATTAGAAAGGGTAAACAGTTAACCTTTCTTACTAAAGCCAGAGTGTGCCACAGCAAGGTCTTCAGTGTGACTATCTCTGGCAGTTAAACAATGGCTGAAATAACGCTCTCCCAAACTCCCCACCTCATAGTCAAGTCTAGCAACAGTACTGGAGAAGCTGCTCTTTTTGCTGCTCTGTGGCTTCCTGACACTGGAAGAGCACATCACCTGAACTCTGCTGCACTGGGTGTCCAAGCTCAGTGGGAATTACACAGCACTTAGCCAGCAATCCAGAATGATAAACCAGGACATTAATTCTGAGACACTATGGCAGGAAGGCCTGAGCTTCAGAGTGCCTAGACATTTTGATCTTGGAAAGGAAAAATCAAGTCTAGTATGTGCAAATGCACTTCTTATTCCAGCTATGTAGGTAAACCAACTGAAAAGAGAAGCTTGAAGCCATTCTGAAGACCGACTCTGGCCGACGTTTCAGCACCAAATGAAACTGAGGATTCACTTTGGTATAAATCTGGTCTCTGTGTTCATGCTATCACACACAAGAGAGTTTCCTGCCTTTGGAGTCAGCCATCATTGGCATGGAGCTGGAGTCACTTCACCAGGTGAAAGGGAATGCTCCTCCAAGGAGCATTGTTTCCTGTTTTGATTTGGGCACCATGACTAGTGAACTGACTGAGAAATGGACATGGTGAGAAATTCTTATGGATAGCTGGGGCAAAGATCTCAAGGAGGCACACACAAAATTGTCCCACATGCAATCCATACAGACATGCTCTGAGGAAAAGGAAGCACAATGGAAACTGGAATCCCGTTTGTCTATGATTGACATCTCTTTCTGACATGTCTTGATAACCTTTAGTGATGAAGGCAAAGGGCCCTGCCAGCCCCACTGAGCTTAGGGCACTCCTTGCAACACCTGTGACAAGGGCTTGTTTCCTGACAGCTTGTGCTACAGCTGGAGGTGCTACAACCCTAAGAAGCGTAAGTGACAAAAGCACTGTAATAACCAGAGAAAACTGAACCACAGTGTATTTTCCAAGTTTCTACCCACCCAAACAAACATTTGCAAAACCTTTGTTACTTGCCCAACTGAAAATACCTGCTGCTCAAGAAATGTTACGTGACTTTAAGTAGGAAATTTGCCACATGCCCAGCAAGGTATAAACAATGCTTTCAGTATGTTTTTACAGACTGGACAATACAATTCCCAAGCACTGTTGGCACAATCTTCCTCTTCAGATAAGAACTTTAATTGCATTCTTCTCCTAAAAAGTAGAAAATTAAGTGCTCTTTTAAGAAAACCAGCCATACACTAAGCAGTCTGACATTCTTGGGAAAAAAAATTTTAATTTTGCAGCAGAAGACAATGGTCAGACATTAGCGTGATCAGAAATCATTACAAGTCCTTCTGGCAACTGCTTTTCTGCTTCACTGCTCATTAAAGCGTCTGTTTTAGAACACTTAACCAGCAATCTCAGAATAAATGTACATACACCTTTTCTTACTGTTATACTGACTTGATCTACAAGGTGATGAAGGGAAAAGAGTCTGATAGAGGACTGCAGCCTCTCTTCATCCCCGGTTGTTCAGAATCAGCTCTCTGTGCATCCCCAAGCCACCAGAAACAGCAAAGAGGTACTGCTTTGTGCAAACACCGTACACAACTGGCCAGGGATGAGGGAATGACTTTTCATGTTAACTTACATGGATTTGCTGATATATCTGATCAGTCATAATCTCTCAAATAGGCAGAGAAACTACCAATAGTTTCTGCTGCAGAGGGCGAAAAATGCTCCTATTCCATTTGTGAAAATATGCTGGGCTCACGTTATCAAACACATGAATTCCTGTCCACACTCCCTCTGTCTCCCCTGCGTACCCTGCCATCAAAACAGCAGGGACAAAATTGGCCTCATTTCCTGTGTATTTCATTTAGAACTAAACATTCTTAAGTATGTTGTCAGGGAATATATTTTAAGGCTGCTATGCTCACATCTGATCTCCTACTCTATGCTTTTAAGATATCAAATAGGCTTTACCCAGTAAATCAAATGTTTTGTGCCTTAGAATCACATGGTGTCTGAAATTACCAAAGGCTAAAAAATCCTGCACCGTCCGCGTTCACTTATATGCAAGTCAGAGGGCCCAGGTCTGAAAAATAAAGTAAAACATGAGCACCAACCCTCCCTGCAGAGAAGGCTAACAAAAATCCTAGTGACAAGGTAGAGAAGCTGTCCTTACTGCTGTCTCTAGCCATCCTCACCCCTGCTCCTATCCAGCTTTGTACCACCTCTTCCTCATTCCATCATGGCAGGATCAAAGCTTGAAGTCATGGTGGAGCACAGCCTTGGCACTGATGTTCTCAGTGTCCCAGGCTAGTCTGAAACCTACAGAAATGACCTCCCAAAACCCAAGTGGGATGATTATCCTAGAGGCTCTTTCCTGTTGAGGGCTGTAATAGCTGGGTAGGACAAACAAAACAACTCACTCTCAAAGTTTTTCACAAAGGCAGACAGGGCCTGATTTCTCTGCCTCTCACACTGCTGCAGGGTGTTTCTGAACACCACAGCAGCAAGCCTAAGCCCGAGCTGCAGCATGGAAGACTTACCACAAGAAAGAGAAATGCTCTCCCTACCTGAGCTGGAAGGCTCCTCCACAGGAGCAGCAGCACAGGCAGCTTAGGGGGCTGAGCACCTCTCAAGGGACAAGCCCCCTCCCCTGGTTCAAACTGACCAGTCCACCGCAATACCAGGAGCCTCCCACACACCAAACTACAGCATCTAATCTTTGATGTTTTACAATAGCACAAAGACAACATATAAAACATATTCAAGAAACATTGTGGGAAATGTGCCAGCATTCTAAGGAACGTTCCCTTTGGACATGAAGCCTTTTTTAGCCAAACCACTACGATTTTGTTTTAGTGACTCATACGAATGGATTCTGGATTAACATTTAAAAATGGGATATTTTCTCTTCTGCTCCTAGGTTCCCCTCAAGACATGTGAATGAAAAAATAGCAGTAAGAATATTAGGCTGGACTTACATTCACCAACAGACACTAAATAGGGATCTACTAAATTTGTAAAGCTTAGCTGAAGTTACAAATATATAATTCTGAAAATGCAGTTCCTCCTAAAGTCAGACTGGGCAAGGATCATAAAACTATAAAAAGATACTTTGTCCCTAGAGATTTTAAGAAACTAATCATTAGCCTTCTGTTTTTAGTGGTTACCTTTTTATTACATTATTCTGATATTTTTCCTTTGCAGGAACTTGGACCTACTCCTTATTTCTACCATACAGTAACAAAAAAGGCCCACTCTCTCTAGGCAAAGTGTTTTTAAAGACAAAGATGCTTGCCAGATTAAAAACATACAGACAAATAAAGTGTACATAAATTTCTGTTTGACTACTGTTGGGCATCTGGAAAGGCACACATTTTCTTTGGAAAATTTTTCTTCCAGTTTTCATACACATGACAGTAAAATATGTACCCAGCAGCAAACTGAGAGAACTAAATTTAAAATGCACTTTCAGACCACTCACATTTTTTTAACTTCGTTTTTCCAAGGCGAGAGGGGAGGAGGGAACTTGTACCAATGTTTTGAAGTACTGTAAGTTCTTTTGCCTCTTAACAGAAATATGTAAACAAGGTGTATGACTGTAGGGTAATGTTCTAGTCACAAAGCATTCAAGAGCCAGAGTGAAGCTATTTAAAGAATGGAGTATTCAATTCCTGAGGCCAGATGCTAGTATAAATATGAAACTATGTTCACACTGCAGATTAAATTATTTTTAGTTTCTGCGTTTGAACTGCCAAAATTATTTGGGTTGGTTTATTTTTTTTTTTTTACTGTACCACAGAACTTACAGGGCCACATTTTTATGTATCTGAACACAGGATTAAAAACACAAGCGTAAAAGGACTTTTTAATCTATTTTCTCTGTGCAACAAAATTGCAAGTGTATAGTGACAAACACTGTCACAAGTAAGGGTCATTCAGGCAGTAAGAAAACTAAAAATAAAGAAGGAGCTGAAGCATTCGAGACTCTAGAAATAGATTTTTATAGTAACTTATCATTTAATTTTCATCCCACAAAGCTTTTAATTTGGAAACAGTGTGAAAGCAAAGTGGAGACTGTGGTTTTACAATAATGAAAGAGAAAAACATGCATTAAGATAGCATTATACCCTCTCTACTGGGTTTGCCACAAGAGTTCACATAGATATTGTGAAGAATATCAAGTTAAAGGCACTAGTAATTAACAAAAACAAATAATCAATAATCCCATGACCTTGCCATAGCAATAACATGCACGAATTCAAGAGAGAAAGACAATGAAATAAACTGGCAGTGATCAAATCAAAGCGAGGCTCAGTGACTAACTGGGGCAGGACCTATCACTGACACACACCAAAGCCTACAAATCACCTAGAAGGCTGCCAAGGACCTCCCCCCTTGCTGATGACCACCTCACTGTTGTTATTTTTTTGATCCTGTAATTCTCTTCTCTTTGTTTCATCAGCTGACAAGGATGGAAGGTCCAGGATCTATCTCAAGGACGTGATTCATCTTCTGATACAGGGTGAGTCTACCAAGACCCAAAAAGTAAAACAGAACCACGTGGAAGGACATAAATGAAACCACAGGCCCTTCCCACTGTGATTATCATAAATGTTCCCCTGGCAGGCCTGGATATATAACCAGGAGAGGGACGAGCAGAAAGACTGCAGCTTGGTCAGACAAGAGACCTCATGCAACACTAAGGAATGTGGAATTACTGAGCAGACTTGCTCTGCACCACACTGAACGTGCATATTTTGCCAATGACTTATGAGAAGGATGAGGCCGGTAACACGGCACAGCTGGCTGGGGGAGATGCTTGGAGGGGAAGGGGTCCTGCAGCACCGGGCTGTAACCCACCTAATATTGGGATGTGTGAATGACACTAAGTACCTGCGGAGACTGTCACCACCCCAACTCAGCAAGGCAGGGGACACCAGGCTTAATTACAAACAGGTGACGTGGGACATGCTGAAAGCTGAACATGCTCTCGAGTATCATGTCAGGTTCAGCCCCAGTTCCTAATTAACTGTTCTTATCAGGCACGGATCTGGTATCACAACAATGAAGCCTCCTTTTGGAGGACAGGCTGATGATCCCAGCCTTCCCTGGGTATTTACAACAGGCTTTTAAAATGCATTAGCCTGCACTTTAAAGAAACCTGGGACCAGAACATCTGGGCTTTCGTTGTTTTGTTTCTCAGTAATGAAACGTAGAAAAAGTGATGCAGTGGTGGATAAAATGTTCAGGAACACAGCAACTACCTTTACCTATATTCCCTTCACTAGCCTCATTCACAGGAGCAGAACAGGACATGGGGGAACTTGGAGGAGGATGAGAGGGAACATTTCCCACCTTTTTCTTAAATTAGATATTTGTTATAGGATCCTTGAATTGTGTGGGGATCTGTTCCACTCATGACACACATGCATAACTCCCCTTGGCACAAATGGGAATGACGAACGTGTTGTGAGAGGAGAATTGCCCCCTAAAACTGCAGGAGTGTGAACAAGGTTGTAAATATATCTCAAGGTTCTGGTAACATTAGAAACCAGCCTAGCGAATTTCTCATGGTTTATTATGATATCACCAAATCCCCTCTATGTATTTATAGCCTTGTAATTCACAATTATTCTGGGTCCATAAATGTTTTTGGCATCTGAATGTAGAACTGATACTATTATTTCACATATTATGGTACTGTCCGTGAATGCTAAATTTATTCCAGCACAGACTCCTGGAGTTCATTCATCAGATATTTTATGCTACTGTTCTTTTAATGATTCATTTATCCCTAGTAATATTTGTATTCTGAAGTGTGGCGTCTCCAGCCGACAGCACAATGCTCTGCTGAATTATCTTTCTCTTTCACAGCATAACAAAGTAGAGCACAGTCAAATTGAAGATGGCCTTTAGTACGCTGTCAGAACAATACTGCTTACCAAGCATATCCAGACACATTCTCAAACCACATGTAATGCTCTGGCTGCCAACATGCTCATAAAGTCATTAACCGGCATCTTAAAATGAGTGTGTGATACATATATTTAAATGTTTAGGAAAATCAAATGTGGGCTCTCCTAGAAGCTTATTTTGAATTTCAGCTTCTACATATATCAATTATGCAGCAGTGCACAGATGTAAAAATTCACCTTGATTTTTCAATTTTTCAAGCTGCTAAAATATACTCCTGCTAAAATCATACACATTATCTATCACTAACAAAAGCTTCTGTATGCCATTAACTATTTGCCCTTCAAAATGTAACAGAGCAAGACAGACCCAAGCTGAAGGCTTACAGTGTTGAGGATCCGTCTTTACAAACAAATTATTATGAGCAGTAAAATTACGGAGGAACTTATTTTACATGGTACAGATTTTACTAAATCAAGTAAATAAAGGTTATGCCACAAGGTTCTCCAATACAAAACCTACCCAGTAAGTTACAATTCATGCTGTTACAGTTTTTAAATATATGCTTTATCACCCACTCCCACAAACCGCACTCCAATTTATACACACACTAGGCTTAACCCTTCCCTTCCCAGGCATCTTCGTCTATCAATGCTCTCATCACACAAGGATCACCAAGCCAGCAAAGACAAGCATGACCCAAATTAACCAAAAGGGATTAGGCAGTCAGAATATTGATACTGAGAGTCTTAAAACTCAGTTAACAAAGGCAAAGCTGCCTGAACCACAGTCTTCTCCTGTGTACCCACAGAGCCCCTCTTGGTGCTCACAAAGGTGACAACACAGTGCTGGAGGAGGTCCCCGGGCTTCCCCTTCCTGCTGGGAAGGCACATTTGCTACTGCCCATTCAGCTGCTGTAGCCAAGCCCGTTCCCACAATCTTGTCCAACACCTTCCTTTTCTTTCTGGTGTTCCCACCTCCCACTTTCCCTTGCTTGCCCACGCAAAGGTCTACCTTGGCAAGTTGAGGGCCCCTGCTGTTGCTGAGATCTCCATAAATGCTGACATGGCCATTCACTGACAGATTTTGCTCCTGTGTGCCTCTGTCCTACCAAACGATTATAGCAGAAAGAAAAGGAATAAAAAGCAACTCTCTACCTTCAATTTCAGATGCACAAAGGATGCTCTCTCTGACAACCTCCTGTAACACAAGCCAGGCCATCTCTAAGAAGATGAATATTGTATCTCAGAGAAAAAGTACTGGCCTTTTCTGCAACAACACATTTAGAACCGGACTAGGATACTTAGGAAAACAGATAATGAGAGGCCAGACATGTCATACTGTGCCTACAAACAAAGGGCCAGTTGCCTTTCTGGGCATGGGATTAACAAAGAGCAACTCAAGAAGACTTGGAAGGGAGGTGGTGAATAAACTGGGTCTGGCTTTTCTCCTTCCCCCTACAAGGGAAGTGACACCCAGGTCTGGCCACGGTATCAACAGCACCCACAGAAGAGCCTGAGCATCTCAGCACGGCCGCGCAGGTCACAAGCCAGCATGATTCATGGGCTGGTAAGGAGACAGCTCCAGCTTGATTAACGGAGCGCTCAGAGTCAAAGATGACTGCAGGACTCCAAGTCCTGGGCTCCAGCAGCACAGAATTACAGCACAGGAAAGTAGCCAGGCAGGAAAAAGAGGATGTCCTTGGGGCCCACCCAACTATACCACAACATTACATAGGTGCTCGGTTTACAGATCTCGGTACTCAGCCAATTTTGGCAGGCTGTGTGGAAAGGATACAATGCAGGAGAAAGGCATCAGTGATCTGTGAGGGATCAACACATCTAACCAGCAACCATGGCACACAGAGGAGACCACCGATCACCTCTCTCCAATGGTGCTGGGCAAGGGAAGCACAGCAACACAAAACAATAGATGTCCCAAACTGGGTCCCCCTGGGACCCAGAAACAGTATGGGCACGAATGGAAGATAAAGGGAAGGCTGGGGAGGAAAACAGCACCCTCTAAACCAGTAATTAAAAAAAAAAAAAAAAAAAAAAAAAAAAAAAAAAAAAAAGGAAAAAGGAAAAAAAACCCCAGACACTGAGATAAAGTCAGATTCAGAGCACAGCAGAACTGCACCAGGACACACACGTTTCCAGTTACTGGAACAAAAACCCATGGTCAGTAAGAATTAAATGCAAGATCCAACAGTGACTAGAAGGGAAAAAATCCTGGAGAGCAGACACATGTGGGTTATTACACAGCCTGGCAAGGTCAATCCCGGTGCTAAAAACAGACAAAAATAAAAAAAGCCGTCAAACATTTTTAAAGGGACACTGTCCCACACTGGCTGCTTTGACACTGTCTGTGAATGGTCCTTATTTTTTATCTTCTTATTTTGTAATTATGTAGGCTATCCTGTTCCAGCCAGGGGCTGCAACAAAACTCTTATTGATGGTGCAAACTGCTGCAACTTTGACTTTAAGAGAACGTGCGGCAGTTCTCTAGCTTCACAGGCAGTAAAATTTAACTCTTCCTCCTCTCGTTTTGCAGCAGTGATTCCTTCTCTGATGTTTCTGAATGGACCAGAACTGCAATTGCAAATGGCTGTGCTCTACACCAACGGCAGGGTGCCCTTTCACACCAACACATAATTGAAAATGCTTGACACAGTGACAACCGCTATCAGCACAATTCTGATAATCATGTTAGCTTGTTCCTGCTGCAGGAACAGGGTGGGTGGTGAACAGCCACTATGACTTAGGGGCTACCAAGAGGGAAGTTACTTGGAATTTTGTTTACATTTCTTGGCATACCTTCCACATTTCGAAGAACAAAATACCCACATCTTCAATTTCCGGGGGTGATGCTCTCACCCCCTTTTATAAAAGCTGAAAGGTAGGTCAAAACTTGGTAAGAAATCCAAATCTCTCTGGTAAGGCATGCTTGAAATTTGAGGTGTGTGGTGCTAAAACTCCTTTCAAGAGTCTGAATAGACTGAGAGATGAGGCTGAACAAAATCCATTGGTGAGTGAAAGGCTTCCATAGCCAGTGCTGCATATTGAGATGTTTTTTGTCACCCTCATACGCTTCCTTTGTAACGAAGTAGGCTCTCCCCAGGGAAAGGAAGAAATTAACAGCACTCAAATCATCCCAGCACTGCTCAGACAAAAAGGTGGCCTCAAGAAGGACAGACAACCTTCGAAGTACCCCACCAACCTCCTTTCAGGGAGGAGGAGGGAGGTGCAGAGGAGAGCAGCAGTGGCTGAAGAGAGATGGGCAACGGAGGAGGGAGAGCCCCAAAATGCTACTGGAGATAGGGTCATCTCCAGGACTGAATTGCTGGAAGTACACTGGACTTAACAACAGCATCACCTTTCAGCACTTAAAAGGCAGCCAGCAACTGAAGCCAACAATATTTGTTAAACCAACTGGTTGACCAATAATAAATTAAGTATTTATCTCTGTCTGTCTGCTTAGCACCTCAGGTTATCTCTGATCCCAAACATGTTAACACCAAAGGTAAGCAGTAATTAAACCAAAAGAAGGTGTTGAACCAAGTGAAGCCTTTCTGCTCCACAGCCTCTCTGAACAGTCTTCCCAACAGAGCTTCCTGCTCCACAGCCTGCTGGTGGCTCTTGTCCTGCTGCAGTAGTGCTGGCATGTGCTACAAGCTGCACAAACACAGAAGAAAAAGCCAGGCCACAGTCTCTTTTTTTCCCAAGGGAGCCGTACTTCTCCATTCAGGCTCCATGGAGCACAACAGACAAGTCATGTAATAGCCTCATCTATGGCAAAAGAACTGTATCAATTGGGTTGGTTAAAATGAGTTAGAGAGGTCACTCTGACCCACAAGACAAAAACCAACATACAGTGCACAAGGGCAGAGAGGGGAAAATGGGATAATGGGACCCTTAGAGGAGCTTTATCAAGATCAGAATGGCATTCAGCTAGGGCAATGGGGACAGGAAGGCACAAGAAGAGGCAAAGAGTGCAGACAAACAGAAGAATGGGAGGGGAAGAGAGGCATGACTTAGGCACAAAGTATCCAGAGTGGCTGTACTCTAAATAGCTAACGATTAGTTGGTCAGAAAATTATTGCATCAAGTTAAGCCAGGCGAGCCTGAACTGAGCAGCACGCGACAAACAATGAAAAAGGAGAGTCAGCGTCAGATCAGAAGTCACCACAAGTGTCTGAACATGCTACAGCTGCAGATTATCAGTTCCGATATGTCATAGTTTGACTATGTTATGACTTGATAATCTTCATCTGGAGAAGTCACGCCTGCTGCAAGGCCACTGGCAAGTGAAATCGGAAGGGCCATGCAACAGCCCAGTGCCCACTGGGGCCGGTAACTGTGGGGTTGGCACCTTCTGACAAGACAGCCCATCCCTGCTCTGCCTGTCCTTCCAATCTCACTGCAATCTGCTGTGGATTGGCCAATTTGTGTGGCAACACAAGATCCAGCATGGAGCTGCAATCTTCTAAGTGAAGATATACAAATTATGAGACACAAAAACGAGAGGGTGACCCAGTCCTGCAGCACCCAGCCCTGCCCAGCAAGCTCCACTGCAGAGTTCAAAGGAGCTACTTCAAGAGAAGTAGGAAACAACTGCTGGAAAACCACCCAACGACTAGAAAATACTGACTGCTAGAATATATACCTCAGCTAGGAGCAGCAGTTGATTTCCCTGGGTTTCACAGGGAACAAAGATCCAGATTCTGTACTCTCAAATGCATGACTGTGGGAAATGAAAGACAGAGGACTGACTGCTGTATTTTCTTTGGGTTTCCCTTTGCTGGACCTGGACAAACAAGAAGTAAGTGCAGCAAGACCCCTTCAATTCACCAGAACTTGCTCATGCCATTACTAACACTGCCAGCACAGGAGCCTCAACTGCCCATTCCTGGCACGATACTCATAGAGGATGGATAAAAAGAGTGTCAATGCCAGCTTGGGGACCAAACCCAGACCTCTGTCATCACAGAGCCAGAGAGTTGCAGACTGCCTGGCTGTGGCCGCAGCTCCCACCTCCCTGGCCCAGCACAGGCACAGGGGCCATTTGTTCCTTGGCTAAACACAGGCAGCACTGCAGCGCAGCCTAACCCAAACCAGCAGAGCTGGTGAGCATTAAATTCAGTCATTTTTCCCTCAGTCTCTTCTCTCAATTTCAGCTCTGACTCCTCTATCTTTTATTTCTTTTTCTAAAGACACATTTAGAGATGAAACCATTCATAACTGCCTATCCACAGACAGTTTGTGGCAGCATAATTGACAATGAGTCTGCTGCAAAAATGAAAATGCTGTTTTAATAACCTTGGCCTAAAATACATTCTGTTGTATGCCTCAAAGGGTTTCAATAAAAAGTCAACCTGTAGAGACATATTTTCTTGGCTTAAACAACAATCCAAAGCATATAAATGTAGTCCAACTATAATGACATATTTATAGGCCAATAAAGCTTACACTGCAGCTTTCATACTTCACTTAAAGGAAGTCTGTAAGAAGCAGTGTTATATAAAATAATTTGAATTTTTTTCGAACTATAGCCCAAGGAATACAAATATGCAACTTTGCCATATTTAACCGATAGTGTTTACATTGCTTAGTTGCTAAACATTTTGTAAAATGAAATAATTCCTCATTTGGTGACTTCCCACTGGCTTACCAAATATGGGTATACAAGTCCATTTATTACAAAGAAAAATCCCCTAAATAATTCTAAAGACAAAAATAAATAACTCAGTAGTGAATGATTTTATCAGACCAATTCTTCTGGAAAAACAGGTTCTCATGTTCATTATGAATAATACATTCCTGTGCAACTCTATTTTTATATGCTGCATTGTTGTTATTCTTTATTTTTCCTCAACATTTGAAAGAAATATTCAGAAAGCTATAAATAGTCTTATGACATAAACTGCTAGCATTCAATATTGACATATTTGTAGAAAGGGACAGAATGTATAACATAAATATCTCAACAGGCAGAAAGAAATAATTCTTAAAAATCATTTTTCAGGCTGAAATCTTGAAGCTCACACAAAAAAATGCTATTGCGAGATCTTTTATTTAATACAGTCCTAAGGAAAAGTTCTGCATAATTCACTAGTCATAAAAACAACAGCATTTTACAGAAAAAAAACCTCCAACAGCTTTTGCAGAAAAGAACGGCAAAGAGAAAAGAAAGAGAGAAAAAAAGAAGAAAAAACAAATAAGAAAACAAAAAAGAGAAAAGAGGGGGAAGAGAACAAAAGAGAGAACAAAAAAGGAGAACTACCTTGTTTGAATTAGGGTCAAATCCCAATTAGAGATTCATGGTTTCTACAGGTCATGGATAACCAGGTGCTGCCTTAGTACCACTGAACACATGGCACAAGGTGTACACTGCTCACACAAGGCCTCACTTTGCCTGGTTGTTTGAAGCTGCCCTGCTCCCAACAGCAACGTGTTTAATTAAGTATGTTTGCACAGTGACACTTCTCTGGTTCTGTATCAGCCATGTTTTCATTTCATCCAGGTTATTTCACTCACCACTCCTGGATACTGTGTGAAAACTGATTTTGCTTCTTCTGTAAAGCTTTTTTGAGCTCTTTGGTAGGGATATAATTTCCTATTACCTTCTAGAGCTTGATTCAAAAACATCTAGCAGGAAAAGGTGCAGAACCTACTCACTTTTATGGGATTTTTCTGTAATGGAAACATGCTATTTCATAGGAAAAAAGGGGTCCAGGAGATCACATTGTTTATCTAGGCCTTTTCAACACCTGGTTCAGCAACTTCCTCATCTACAGCCAGGGTTAAACACAAGCATCACCAGAGGGACCTCTGCGTGACAGTGCACTGTGCTCCTTTTACAGCATACAACCCTATTTCAAGAGGAAAAACTATCCCATCCCATTGTGCTGGAGACTTGCTGCAGAAGTTATTGCTAATAAATCTTAGGATCACTGCAGCCGAGCGCTGCTCTGCTGGCGAGACGCTGAGTATTGGAAAAGGTCTGTGGGCACACGTCCTAACAGGCAGTAAAGCTGCCATGTGCCAGTAGAGAAGAGACAACACCAGCAGCTCAAATGCCTCGGACACTGCACGTCATGCTCCCGCCTTTGCCTCCAGCTAGGGACATGACAACTCCCAGAGCAATGTCAACCCTGACCAACCACTCAGAATCAGAGAAGTAAATCATCTTCGTCTAGTGGGTGCTAAACGCTGTAGTTGAGACAAACACCAGAGCTCATGGGTAGCCTACAGGACACCAACTAGGGCTGCTTCACCAGCTTTGAAGATCACCACTCTTCTGAGTTTTTGTCAGATCCGGGAAGCAAAAGAGGATTAAATTCTTGGCTCTTTCAAATGGTAAAGAAATCATCTCAGTACTAGATTAAGGAAATTTCTTTGATTCCCTTAATAAGCTGCATCAATTGTCTATATGAACATATCTAGTCAGCGATTGGTCGTTGTGAACCTTTGGTTTCACTCCTGCCAACCAGTCATTATGAAGATAAAGGCAGTCAAAATCAAACATCAGCCAAAATTCCCTTTTCTACTGAAAAAAACCCCAACCCAACAATAAAGCCAGAGCCACCAATTGAAAATGAGCAACATCAGAATGTGGGGTTATCAAAATTATACCGTATAGTTTGCATTCCATGAGCGTTTTCAGTATAACCCCTACTTTGAAAGGCTTAACATGCAACTATAAGCTTTAGGCTTAAAGATAATTTTCTTTGGCTCCTAGGGTAGATAATAGCAATTTCGTAACTTACCACAAGGGTTTTTTTGTTTGTTGAAAACAAAAACAAGAAAACATTAGCACACAAAAGTTCTGTCTGAAAAACATTAGGATTCTTCTGACACAACAAACAAATGCAAATAAATGTAGTGCGTAAAGAAGATACCAAGGCAATAGCAGAGAAAATTACTGCATGTAATTATGAACTAGAAGAGACCACTGAGAAAAGCAAAGGAAGAGAGAAAGAACTGCATGGATTACTTTTTCCCTGGACATGCAATGAAAAATAAGATCAACTTCCAACTGTAATCTTCCAACCTACATATCTAATGGTAAAACATGAGGTTGACAAAATCACTTCACCACTTAATAAGATCAGGAAAATGAGATGCAGAAGATAAATTTTCCAAGACAGATCTTCAGCTTCATATGATTTGGCTTTGATGCCAACCCAGTCATGACACTATAAAACTGAACTTGGCCCCGCACTCCTGTTCACATAGATACAAAAGCATGTCCTCAAATGCATCAGGCTTAGCTTTTAATTTCTTACCTTTTCACACATTATGGCCTCACCTTGGTACTCTTCAAACACAGAACATTTCTTAAAAACTTGGCAGAAGAGAGAAATGTCCCTGGTATGCACTTCAAACTGCCATCTCTGACAGCTTTTACACACCCAAGGTCCTAATACCACAAACAGGCACGTTTAGCAACAGGAAACCCATCTCCCTTGGACCTGGGAACCCACCACAGGTTTTAGAGGGGTGAGCGCCTGTGCACCAAAGCAGCCCCACAGCTGCAAGCCGGTCTGCAACCATCCAAAGTAGCAGAGCTACCAACTCCCTTTCTGAAAACAAACAGGGAAAGAAAGCACAGGTCTATGTGTGGAGACAACAGTGGGGTGCTCACAGAGCCCTATAGCAGCATAAAGATGTCAAGGAAACACCATGGAAGGGACACATCCCCACTGAACGAGACACAGAGCCAACCGTACAGAGTCAGGTCAAGCACCAGGAGCATCTCTGAGCTTCTGGAAGATGGGACTATAGAAGTCAAAGGCCTTTGCTCATCTCTGCCTGTCACAGGAAGCCTCAGGAAGACGTCAGCCTCCCCTCCCCACAGTGCACAGCTCTGATCTGATCCCCCAGCTTGCAGAGCCCCAGGCAGAGCCTGTGACAATTACCTGTATGCGCATCTTCAG
Organism: Machaerirhynchus nigripectus; assembly: GCA_013397975.1. Taxonomy (NCBI): domain Eukaryota; kingdom Metazoa; phylum Chordata; class Aves; order Passeriformes; family Dicruridae; genus Machaerirhynchus; species Machaerirhynchus nigripectus. Next base: position 13,367 of record VZRQ01004829.1, on the reverse strand, counting down.
CGTTTGAGCAGTGCTCGGGGCCATGCAGACAGGTATCACAGTGTTACCCCACACCAGTCTGCAAGGAGCTTGAGATGAGCTCACTACCACCACCCATCCCACACAAACATCTCATCGCCACACCTCTGCCCCAGGCTCAGACATACCTTGGGAATCTGCAATGGCGTGGCAGGATTAGGCTCATCTGTCTTTAAAAGACACTCACTCACAGGCCCCTTCCCACAAGAGAAAGTAAGGGATACTCACCAAGGTCAGCCTTTTCCTTCAGGATATCTTTGAAGTTCAAGCCACTGTTCAGTGTGGATTGTCTGTATCTTGTCAAGGCCTCTTTCTGCCCATTCTTCCCCACATCCATGGGCTGGACCGGCTCAGCCCGGAAACCACACTTCCACTTGGAGAAATCGGACTGTGCCCATTTTGCCAAGTCCTCAAGCTTCACAGTAACTTTTTCTGAAACAGCAATAACTTCATCCTGCAAGCAGTGATCAGATGAGAATACAACATGTCACTCTGGGCTCCCTGATGACTGAGAAAACAGTAATATCATCCTGCACTGACTCCTGGAAAAGCCTATTTGCTGCAGGCTGAGTAATTTTTCTGTATCACAGAATAGCTAGCGCCTAATTTATTCCTCTTGCCACCTAAGCAGAAATATTAGTTGTTTACTTGAAGCAAATATACACGATCTAAACACAATTTCTAGGACCAGGACAATAATCCTAAAAGGCGTTTGAAATGCAGGTTGCCAAATCACATTCTGTATAACCCAAAGCCTTGAGGGAAAGTTTGTTTTTTAGGTGCAATTAGCTGCAAATGTAAAAATTCATGGCTGGATGACTAATGGTTATAGCTAGTCCTGAAATAAATGGACTAAGTAAATCTCAGATTCTTGGAACTCTGACTCACCAGAAAATTCCTATGTTTATGGTACATTTTCCCTTGGCTTATACACAAATATTGAATTTAACTTTTGTCCTTAAAATTAAATAAAACTGTGATGTAATCCCAAAAGAAATACTACATAAATGTTATGTGCTTCCCACCAAAAGAAACTTGCACATTCTCATGTTTCTTAAAACCTTTTTCAAGATCAGAACTGTAATTTTTTTCCCCTTCTAAAACACACATTCTAAGAAAAGCACTTAAACTTAGCTTAGCCTCCAGAACATATACTCAAATTAAACAGTCCTAATTGCTGGATTTTAACCTTCCAGGAAACAATCAACTCCTCTCAGTCATGATGAATAAGCAGAATGTTTTACAGCTGACTCCAGTGAGCAAGGGATCAAGAAAGCCTCAAAAAATAAACAAACAAACATATATATCCAGCAAGATACGCTCCAGATTTTTTGGTTGAAACAGCAGAAATAATTTATGTTGTAACGAGAGCTGGCTGCACACCACACCTTGCTCACCACACATTTCTAACACTAAATAAGGTTCTTGAAATAAATAAACCAACCAGAATCCAATTTTTCTCTCAAATAAACACAAGTATTTGCAAAGGGGAGAGAAATTCTTTGAGTTATTAAACAAAGGGAAAAGCACGATTGATTCTCTCTGTGTGTTTTTTTTTTGTCCACTGAACACATTCCTCAGGAAATAAAATACTGCTCAGTGGAAAAAAAAAAAGGCAGCTTTATTGTGACAAGTTGCACACAATACAAAACCTGAAGTAATTCTAGTAAAAAATCAGATCTGTTATTCCACTCTTCCTTATATAATACAAAACTGTTTTATAAGCAGGAACCTTCATTACATTTAGTCCAATAACAAATATTTGGTCAGAAGTGAACAGCATGCTTATATGCTAAGCAAGCTTGTAATAAAATCTTCTCCTTTATCGCTGCACAGCCTAAGAGCCTCCACCAAACAACAAACAATAACAGTGATGCTTTAAATCGCTGTTTATGACAAATGTCAATACTTTGTAAACAAGCACTGGGTACTACAATTTCAATGGATGGTTTCACCCAATTTCGTTACACCATCCACTTGAAATAAAAAAGCTGCAGTTGCTATGCATTTTATAGCTATTACATGGTGATTATTAAATGTCAGGATGGAAAAAAATAGTACATATATATAAATATCAGCCTGCCTGCAGACAGTCTCAGCAATTTCTGGACGAAGTTCTCTTTTAGGATGTTGAATACCATCACCAGCTACTACACAATTTCTAATATTCCATACCAGAGAAACATATTAAGCAGCAGTTAAAAAAACCCCAAAAAACCCAACAAAAACCTTACTTGGAGATCAGACATGCTTCTGGTTAAAATATTATTTTCCAAATAGCTCTCATGATCAAATGATTATGATTTCAATTACTAGTTTCTTCATATCCTTTCCAAGAACTGGTATGACTAATTTTGGCTGGCATACAAAGTAAGCTAAGCAGACAATTTATTAACCAAAAGAAAAGTACAATCACTATTACATCATCAATGAATAAACTTGTTTTTGAGAATACAACCTTCACACACACGCACATGATGTGTACATAGGAGGGGAAAAAAAGGAATTAAAAAAAAGCCAAAAAAAAGCTCCCTACTGTACCAAGGGTGAAGCGGTACTGGCGCGCTCTGCCCAGCCTGCCATGGAGGGGGAACTGCAGAGGCAGGAGCAGGGGTACCTTTTGGGGAGCTGGGGAAAGCACACCTCAGCCATGAGTTTTGTGTGCAGCAGTACATCCAGCTGTGGGAACAGGGCGTGTTCAGCATCCCCACACTGATGTGAGGGGCCAGGGAAAGACACTGAGAAAAGACCCCTCTGTGGCCCCCCCCCCCAGCCCTCTGCAAAATGGCACCAAAACTCCAAATACAGCCACAGAGTGCAAAGGGGTGCCCAGGATGGCACCAGGGAGCAGCCCAGCACAAATATGAAGCACAGCAGGAGTCCAGGCTGTCCCTGTGCTGTGACAAGAGCTCTGGGCTGAAACCCCCTCCTTCCCTCCCGCCCGTCAGCTGATGGCCCCTTGTCAGGGCCACCCGGTCACCTCTACACCAGTTTTGTCCCGAAGGACAGCTGGTCACCCCTGCAGCAGCCACGTCCCTAAGGGTGCCAGGCTGGCCCCCAAATCCCTGTCCCTAAGGGCGGCAGGCTGGCCCCCAGATCCCTGTCCTCACCTTGTGCTGCCAGGGATCACCACAGCAGCACTAGGGAAACGTGGCCTAGTTCACTTTTAGGCGGGAAATGGAAAAATTACCTGAACCGTTTCAGGGCCTGCCTTGGGCGGCTCTGCTCGTCACAGAGCAGGACTGGACAGACCTGCTTCCTCCCTCACCACTCATTTTTGACCCAATTCACAGAGAATTGTCCACATCTGAGAGAGACTGAAATAGTACAGTTTATGACTTAAACTTTTGAAATTAAGGACTTTTAAAACTGTGTTGCAAAAGCTGCAGAGAAGACACCCCACCCTGAAAGGTGCCCTGCCTGGGGCCTTACACTGCTCCCTGATGAAGATAAGAT
>VZRQ01004827.1:425418-440363 GCA_013397975.1 Machaerirhynchus nigripectus | reverse complement strand
AGAATATACTATAGGTTTAGTATAGAAAGGATTATTGGCATATCCCATTAATGGACCAGATCTTTCTAGAAATACAGGAATTTTGCTATGATACTCATTAAGCATAAGAGCTAGTTTTTCAGACAGTGTCATCAAGCACATGCTTTAAATTAAGCAGATACTTAAAGTGAAGCATATCCTTAAATGATTTTCTTTTTTGAGTAGAAGACATCTTTCCTGTATAAGGACATCATGATTGCTGAAATAACTTTCATATAATACTTCAGTTTTTCCAGTAAATGACGTTAAGTATTTTCACCTTTTTGTAATTAAACTTTTTAAAATAAAACAAGAAAATGACTGCTGAAAATACAAAATGAGAGCAGTTAAGCAAATTACTTGCTCCTTATGTAAATGTGCCAGTAGGATAAATGCTTTTCAGGAATATATATTCAAAACTGGATGGTACATAAATATTACACGTATTAACCTGTGTTAGTAGATATAATATAAAATGTTTGTAAGTAGGTATTAAACTATAATTACATGTAAGTAGGTATTAGCTGTGATTACAATACAGCTGAAACTCCAGCCCAGAAGTTTAGGAAATCAGAACATACATATTCATATTTTAATTACCTCACTTGTGCATAGATTTGTATCTACAGCTACCTCTAGGCATCACTGCACTACCATTGCAAAGTTCATACACAAAAATTCAGTTGGAACATAAATCTCTCAAAAGACCAAACTACAGCATTGTCTGTGCTATCCTGCCTATGTCCATCTGACAGTCTTGAGACTACAGCTCTTTTAGTGATGTACACAGGATATTTGACACAAATAAATGCTAGGCACACTGAGATGCATTTACAATAGGTTCCTTACCTTCTTCTCCTCCCTAGAAGAAACCAAGACACACAGCAAAGTATTACTGCCATTCCCCAGAGCCAGGATGCTAGGAACATTTCTGGTAATGCCCAAAAGCTTCCAAGTGGCAAATGGGTAACTACCAGGATGGCAGGAGAGGTGACTGAGAATGAAACAGAAGAGAGGTCACAGTTTATATACAGTGGGTGCACCACTGTCTCTAATGGCACTGAGTCAACCTAGCAAGCTATTGATTAACCATTTCTGGAGAGAGCTTGTTCTCTCTCCGTTCTGGCACCTTTCTGCAGAGAGCTTCGCTGGATTGATGCAGACAGTTGCAGATCTGGCCTTGAGCTGATGTCACGTAGCAGCAGCAGTTCCAAAGTAACCAAACAGCTGTAATAGTTGATAAATTGAAGGTTAGTCAGGTGTATTTTGATTAATCCTGCAGATTTACCAATTGCAGTTTATAGTTCAAGTTTAGCAATATATGAAATGGCTACTGACCGGTGTCCAGGAGATGAATCAGACTGTGCTAACTGGTGGCTGCAGTCCGTGCTGCCCGTCAGCTGCCGGCCTGTTGCTCCTTCCTTCTCCTTGTGGACTGCCCTGGCTCTGGTGCGCCACTGCAAGAGGGAACGGCGGGGTTCAGCAGTTGGGCAAAGGGATGGCTGCGGAGGTGGACTTACTTCCTCTAATAACATTTGTCTGGAAGAAAGGGAAAAAATAGTCTTTCACAGAATCGTAGAATGAATCATAGAAGAAAGAGAAGAAAGTAGATCTAGACAACCACACTGGTTTGGGGTTTCTTTCATTGTCTTTGGATCACCTTTTATTTTCCCATTAAACCTTTTCTCCTTTCTGTTGTTGACTTGTGAGAATTCACATTTTGGCTTGCTCCTAGACCTGGCATCAAGCCAGCAAGGAGGCAGCTCATGTATAGTGATGTTTCATTAGTCATCCAAGGCCTAATATGTTTCTAAGAGAGAAATGAAAGGGTTTTTCAGACTCACTTTTGTACCAGTTTTTGTTGGTGTCCCTACAGCTGTGTGATAAAACACTAAAGATTTGGACATCTTGTTGATGCAATTGAACACTACACTGAAGGCATTAAGATGCAAATCTGGCAGGTGGAAATATTGTCCTGGCTTCAAACCAGGGCAGGCAGTGAAACATGGGGCAACTGTGCACATGCCATTACATTTGAGGCAATTTTAAAGTTACTATACTGAAGAAATAAACCCTATTTACAGCATCAAGGTTTGCCCTTAATCCAAAAATCACTTCCTTTGTGTGTCAGCTCCAGTCCTCTATCCCATTTTCATTTAAGCACAGGTGTTTCATTTATTTTCCTATAAAAACTTCTTTTTCATCAGCTGAATTTAGCTTGTTATTATATAATTGCTTAATAAAAACCTTCCTTTCCCATTTCCTGCTTGTTCACATTATGGAAAATTTCAGTTCTGGGTGTCATCTTTGATTTCATCCTGTGATTTCTTCATCCTAAATGAGAATAATAATTTTATTGTATAGGTGTCTAATTCTTTTTGCATGTGTTGTCCAAACAACACTGAAAAAAGAAAGTCAGAAGTTAGTGTCAGTTTTGTGTCCAACACACAGGAATAACATTTAACCAGCAACAGTTGCCTGCATCTCCTGACCATATACATCATGTGTTGCCCTAGCTAGAGCTGCCAGTCACACTTGCCTTTTCCCTCCATGCTTTGAGTTTTTGTGCTGCAATGTGGTGATAACATCATTTATAAATGGCATCCTGCTGCCAGCAAACAGCGGCAGTAACTTCTCTGAAGCTGCCCACCTTCTTTCACTTTCTGCTTTGTACAAATATAATAGCACTAAAAGTATAACCAGGTGTGGGCAGAGCACAGGAGCTGCCTGGCAACTTAGCTTAAATAATTGCTTTTTCTCTCAGGAAAGTCTTAAATAGGCCAATCTACACTCCCAAACCCAGCCTCTACTATGACAGCCTGTGACTTATGTCCTTGTGATAAAGGCAAACACGAGTCTTGCTTGCCACAGATACTCCACCAAATTTAGCAGATGATAAGTGAGAATCTCCTTCCATTTATATTAGTGGGCATTAGGCTTTCCTGATTTTTCAGCAGTATCAGTTGAGTGCCCTGATGTTCTGGGTGTGGTATTTCAGCATTCTTCAGACAAACACACCATTTCCCACCACCAAATCTCAGGCAGTTGCCACCAGTCTGTACAGCAGGGATTGAAAACACCATGTGGTCCCATTTATCGACAGATGTAAATTTTCTGCAGCAATTTGTGTGTTGTATATGAGCTTGGCTCTTTTGCCCCAGCCCAAGAGGGTGACCCACAGGAGTTACGTGTGCAGTCAAAAAAAACATACTAACTTGGCTTCGTGAAGCAAACTCCCTGTGTAAATGGTAAGAATAATATTAATGCAAAAAACTGACACAACTTGGGCTGAAGACTCAACTCAGGCAAGTGACACCATCAGGAATAAAGCACTGCATATGTCTGAATGTATAAGCCTTTGTCACTGCAGGTTTGAACATGGGTGTTCATCAAGAACTCAACAATGCATCAAATAGTACCTAGGAAATGCAAAGCCTTTTAACAACTGTGATATGACCTTTTGGTTAAGCCCTAATGAACACTGAGGTAGAACCAGTTCAGAAAGAGCAGCTCAAGAGCACGTGGATGCAGGCAAGATAGCACGCTGACGCTTCACCCAGTACGGTGCATTTAGCAGCTGCTCCCAGCTCAGCCTGGCTGCCCACACCAGCTGCAAGGGCAGCCGTGTCCTCATGAAGTCTGCTTGTGTCTTCAGGGCCAGGAATTGTGTTGAGACTGATGCACGGTTACATTGCACCACTCTCCCTCAAAGGGCACCAAAACACTTTTCACCCAGATACACCCACTGGCTGTGGGCAGAGGCTGCCAGGAGCACGCTTATCTATCACCTCTGCTCCAGCTGGTGAACTAAGTTGGGTTGTGGCCTCCATGGAGCCAATACTCTTCCAATAAAACAAACAGGCCCAGCTCACTTCTGTGGTGATTCCTGAAGCCTAAGAGAAGCCTTAAGACTTGCTTCCTCCTGCTGCTCCAAAACAACTCACTATCTAAACGCAAGCTTCATCTCATATGCTGTAGCTATATGGCTTTCATCAGTCACAACCCACACGTGGTATTTAAATTAATAGAAAATAATAGATAGACCAAGCTGAGGGGAACAATTTTTTTTCCATGGTTACTGATGGCTTCATAACTTGGGAGCACTGATACACAGAAGGGTGTGAGGGACTTAGGAGAGGCTGCTGATTACATTTGGCAGTAAATAGCAGATTTCCACACAGCTAACTACAAAACTTGTTTATTCACTGGAAGTAAACAAGAGGTACACACTACAAAGAAAGGATTGGCTTCTTTTTCTCAAGCATGTGTCGCAAGAACTGTGTTATTTTATTTTATCAACAGACGAAAAACCCTGAAACCACACAAGCCAAGCATTTTGCTCAGCAGTGGGAAGGCAGCCCTGCAGTTCATGGAACAGGAGTAGGCTGACATGCCACAGCCAGAAGATGCAATTGCAGCTATGAAACACTTCTGCAGCTGTAAAACATGTAAAGGAGACCCCAGAAAGGTGGAGCAATATGAAAGGGAAGCTTAAACAAGAAGTTGCATAGTGAAGCTGCTTGTAGCTCAGAACCTTTGCCGCCAGAAAACAGCTAATAAATAATTATATGTCACCACCTACTGGTAAACCTCCTTGTGTGGCACTTGTGTGTTGTGTTCTACAGCAGCCACTCAGCTCTGTGAGTTCAGATTTGTTCTTGTTTCTATGCGACAAAAACATAATTTCTTCCATGTGCCTATGTATTTTTCTTTGCATTTACATCAAGTATCACTTTTATGAAGATATGGAGATATGCTGGGAAAGATCACTGAGGTTTCTGAGGGCCAAGCTGAAAACCTGGCTTTTCTGGCATCACTGAATATGTTCAACAGAACAAGAATTAAGGCTTTACTCCTCACCAGCCACAAGAAACATCTGTTTTTAGAGAGGAATGATGGCTGTCATCACACAGGATCCTGTACTGTGGGGAATTGAAGGTCCTTGTGCAGCATCAGTGTTGACTTGGCACAGCCATCGTATGTGTGCAAACTGAAAGGCACCAGCAACGCTCCAGGCACAGGGAGGAGAACACTGGTTGCCGTGTCCCCCACAACAACAGACCTGACACACCATGGCACACCACAGCACAACATTGCCCGGCCTGCCTTCATAAACCAGCTGCTGTTACCAAGTGATCAGGCCAGAAATGTAGTAGCTTCCCCAGAGAGACTGCAATTCCAGAAATAATTCCAGCAGATTCCTTGCTGGATTCACTTTTTCCCTGGTTTTCCTGGGTCAATGGAATAGGTGGAAGTCTTGTATACCTAAATTATAATAGAGTATCTAAAAGAATATGAGTGAAATTATATTAAAGATGCTGTAAAGAATAATGCCATAGTTTAATTATTTAATGATCTACACAATCTAAAATAAATTCATGCTAATACAGTATCACTCCACAGCTCTATTTTAACAACTGTCATGGTTGTTAAAAGGGCAGATTTTGCCTACATTTTACTCTGCCTTCTGCAGAATTTTTGAGTCATCTGACTCCAGGAAAACAGTGTGTTCATATTTCCTCAAAAAAAATTTAAAAAAGAAAATTAAAAAAAAAAAATTCATCATCATCATCATCATCATCATCATCATCATCATCATCTTTTTTTTCTGTAGATTGTATGTAGATTGTAGAGCTACAATTCTTTTGTAATCTGATATCATTGTGATATATTTGACCCCGTAATTTTTTTCATGATGAAGCACTCTGCATAGACAATGACTTGTATTTAAATTAGGATGATCACCATTGATGGGCTATAAAATTGGACAGGTTTGGGAACTGGGTTTATTTGCATCCTGTTTCAGGACAATTGCCCCTGAGAATTTAAATAACAGTAGGGACAGGTACTTCCTCTAATGACCAAGTTAATATTTCCATATTTATCTCAGAGTATCCTCTGAATGTGCTCATATATCAGATAATGAACTTGATTTACTTGTGCCGTATCAGTTCATTTTCTCTCTGGGATTTTCTTTGTTCTTTAGGAGTGTCAGTTGAAAGTTTGGTAACCTTCTTATCGACCTGGGATTTAAAATGCCACTATTCTCCCTTTAATATCAAGCATTAGAAACTAAATCTCAATCAGAAATACCATCCTTTACTTGAATGAAAATATTTTAATAATATGTTGTATTCCGTCATGACCAGTTTCCTTAAACTGTAAAAAAGGGAACTATTAAACCTATGATTAAAGTAACAATTGAGAATACTACGATTTATGAAAGTGACTTTCTTCTAAGTATTGCAGAAGAGAAATGGTAAAGAGAGGAATTATGAAAGTGGAGACAAAAGAGAACTGATACAGGAACCCAAGCAGGAAAAAGAAATGGCTGTAAAATAAACCATGAGGAGTTATTACAACTCACCCAGTGCAGCAAACTGCATCTTCTGAAAGCAATTATTTCTTTTTATAAACTCTGGAGTTGAGTTGCATCGTATAATTTCATAACTAAACAGAAGCTTCAATATTATCCTGTTACACCTAAACACACCACTTCAGGTGCTCAAAACACTTAACAGGGAGAAGTCAAATCTCAGATGTGATTACAAAAATGATGCAGGTCACTGCTACCAAATAAGTATTTGAAGAAAGGTAGTCAGGTAACAAGCCAGGAGATTGCTGCAATCCAATTGTCTAGATGAAAATGACAAACTGTTCTGGGTTGCTCCAGCAGATGGAGCAGGGAATGTAATGGCACCTTCTGCCTCACTTTGCTTTCCCTTGCTTTTCTTCTGCTGATGATATTTTCTTTCTTTCTTTTCTTTCNCCTTCCTTCCCTCCCTTTTAAAGAGGTGCGCTGCCCTGTAGATTATTAGCTGCTATTTTGCTATCAGCCTTCCAGTAGGTAAAGGGGGTTGACAAGATATATGGAGAGGGACATTTTGCACAAACACGCACTGATCAGACAAGGGGTAATGGATTTAAAATGAAAGAAGGCAGATTTAGATTAGATGTGAGGAAGAAATTCTTTACTGTGAGGATGGTTAGGCAGCGGAACAGGTTGCCGAGAGAGGTTGTGGACTCTCCATGCCTGGAAGGACTCAAGACCAGGGTGGATGGGACTCTGAGTAACCCAGTGGAAGATGTTCCTGCCCATGGCAGAGGGGCTGGAACTAGATGTTCTTTAAGGTTCATTTCCAATCCAAACCATTATACGATTATATGATTCATTGCCTGAGTTAGGCATGCATTAAGTGTAGCACTTACTTCATGTCCCCTCCTTCATCAAACTCACAATTCAGTCTACATCTGCATTTAGAAGCCATGGAGATTCAGTGACACCTGTACCTACTCTGTAGGGGTGGCATCTTAAGAACCACTCTGTTGTTTACAGCTATTTCCATCTTCTCTGTGCAAGTGCTGGTATAGCTCTGGTCCTGCAGTCTGGATTTGGGCCACTTGGGCAAACCTCACATCAGGCTGCTGTGGGGTTGGCTTTGTGCTCCTTTGGTTCCTGAAGTGATCACCTGTGCAAGGACAACGTCCATCACTCCAGTGTGAAAGGAAATCAAAAGGTCCACCACCTTACAGGCAAGATGACATTCCGGCTGGGAGCCAGCTTGGCACCTGTAGTCACAGTGGGGACTTTCTCTCTCAGCTGTGGCCACTACAGGCCTAAGGAGAGACAGAGGCCAACAGTAGTTGGAAACCACCAGTGACTTCCCCTTGATGGTGATTTCAGCACCTATTAGGCCACTTTGGGATTGCAGAAGTCTCCAGAAATTTGGGGAAAACAGAGAAGCTGCGTTAACAATGCAACTGGAAAGGATCCACAGCCTGAAAATGGTGGGGTTCATCAGCACAGCTTTCCTTGAACAGTTTTTCTCTGGTTTCATTCTGGAATCTTTTTACTTTTCTTTTGTATCTACACATGAACACAGGAATCATTCTCTGAGAGCACCCCTGGTGGATTTATGCAAGGTATGGAAAATTTTGCCAAGATTGATTGTATATAAATATGTTTTTTAATGGAAATCTGAGCTTCACTGGACTGTGCAAAATGCAAAGCAAAGTGTGGGACACACATTTATGCCGCTGAGCCATATTTTACTCCTCCAAGGGAAAATACACATCCTTCTACTACTAGATTTACTTAAAGATTCCTTTTTCCTATATCTATATCCTACTTTTTATAATACAATGTTTAATGGATGATACAAGCCAAGATTGAAGAGTGAGTACCTTTCTATACTGCAGCAGAAATCTGCCAGTCATCGCTTCAATTCTTTTCTGTGATACATTCCTCTTCATGATCATACTTCTACGAGCCAAAGTTTTCTTCACATTCTGTTGTTTTTTTTTTTTTTTTTTGAAGAAAGGGAGCTGTGTCAGTGAACAATATCTTGATTGTGCAAAAGAAAGGAAAAACAAGGCATGGTGGTATACCAGGCATAATATAAAACCAACTCAAAGTATAAGGCTCTTCAACTGTCCAAATTAGATTAAAAAGAGATGAATATCAGACTAAATAAACTGTCCAAAGCACAGCCCACTGGTTTTACATGTGAATCAACCTTCTGGCCTGAGAAAATTGAATTGCAACTGAATGCAGATGGCTAATTTGAAAAGAATATATCTCTGCGCTCCTGTTTAACAAGTAATAATTATTTTCCACTACCAGAATTGCTGTAACATTGCATTTTACCTATTTCTTTCCATATGTTTCTATATTATTTTTGACTTTAAAAAGCAAATATTGGAGATCTACCTCTTACAGCTTTGCTTTGCAGTTGAAAAGACAAACAATAGGTAGAAAAACAAAAATTAAAACAGAAAACCACAAAAAGAACATGGTAACCTGGGAAGAAAAAACAGATGGAAGAGGGGTGACAGGTAGATGTTGCAGAGAACAGGAAGACAAAGGCAAAATACAGGGTAAAAGACAGAAGCATTTAAGCAGCTGGTTAGTTTACAAACAGGGACAATTTATTGCTTTTTAAAAGAAACAAACAAACATTGGTGCTCCAGTAGTTATATATCTCAAGACTGGTCTCATAAGCTAAACAGGTTTGGTGTGGTCAGAAATGCAGTGGCAGACTGCCAAAAACCACTCCTGGAGCTACGGGAAGCATCTGACTTGCTGAGTCAGCGTGGAGACAGCTCCCCAGAAAAGTAAGGACACTGTGCCAACACCAACACATGCCTTTGGATGAGCCATCTCCTGACTGCTCACAGCAATTCAAGTTCCCATGACAGTCTCCCCCAAAATTTTTGGCTCGGTCTAAAGACTTCCAGTGGTGAGAGAAATAAAAGGGAAATTCTAATTATAACTGTTCAGCAGTAGTAATTTGTGACTGAGGAATGATCTGGCACGGAGGGCAAGGGGGGGTTAAACTGGCTGGAAGCAGGAATGCCAGAGACAGAACAGACTCCTTCCAAGGGAGTAAAGTTTCCCTTGGTGATGAGATAAGAAACAGTCTCAGCTTTGTCTTGCAGCCATCCTGGAATAAGTGCTCAGGGATCCAAGCTCAGGGGCAAACTGTGGGCAGCAGAGCTGGGTGAGGGAAGGATCCACAGGCTGAGGTGCCCCATGCAAAGTCTTGGATTTGGTGATGTGTATGTAAGGAATCTGTTCATGATGCATCTTTGCAGATCCCATTTGAACCCATGTTGTGATGGGACTCTGCCCAGTGCATTGTTCATTAACTTCTTCTTTTATATTTTAAGCACAAGGATTCGTTTAATTCACCTCGAGGGTTCCATAAAAACTCTCCAACAGGTGCCACTAGTGAGCCTTGCTGCAGCAGCTGCTCTTGGCCTCAGCTCTCCTTCGCCTCTTCTGCCAGGCGTTACACCCGAGTAGCCAGAGAAGAGCAAGAGAAGTGTCCACCTCTGTCCCACCATCTCATCCCAGAGGCTGGTGTCTGCTCAAATTTATCCTTGGTGGTATTTTAAGACAAAGAGCCAGGCTCCCAATGAGGCATCAGAGCTCATGATTCCTCATGCTGTACTTGCCACAAGCACTTGTGCCCAGGACAGGTTGAGTGGGGCTTTGAGAAACCTGGTCTAGTGGAAGGTGTCCCTGACTATGGCAGGAGTTTGGAATTATATGATCTTTAAGGTCCCTTCCTACCCAAAGCCTTCTGTGATTCTATGATACAATTATTTTGAGAGCAGAGGGATCTGTCCTTTTGTCTGGCTTCATGCTTCATAGAGACCATGGAACATCACCTAAATTAGACCATAGCCTTGGCCTGAACCAGAATGCATCTAACATGAACATATAAAATGTTAATTTAGAGATCCCAGGAGAAAGGAAAAGACATTGAATCCCTGGGGAAACAGTTAAACAGAAAAAAAATTACAGGTACTGAGAAATATACACCTTATTTCTGCTATGCCTACCTAGTCTTCACAATATGAAAACAAAGAATCTAGTTTCTTAAACCCTGAAACATGTTCGTCAGAGGTAGGAAATAACTGTTCAGGTTGTTTCAGTCCTTCCAAGCAAAATCCCACTTGTGGGTTAGGCATGGGAAGAACACAGTCACTCCTCCTGCCTGCCCGTGTAGAGCTCAAATCCATCCTTTCCTGGGCTCTCTTTCTTGTCTCCTAGGACTGGCTCATGAAGGAGCCTGTCGTTTGCTGGACCTCTTCTTCATCTGTTGCAAAGGTTGGAAGGTGTCTAATGAATGAGGAGGAGAGAGTAACATCTTATTGCTCACGCCCTGGACTGTCAGGCTGCAGAGCTGGATGCTGCTCTCACCTCTCCCCAAGAGCTCTCCTGCCATGATAGATAACTCCTCTCTCCAGGCTCTCCACAAGCAGTTCCTGTTTTGCTCATTTTATATTTGCCCCACAGAGGCTCAAGGTCTAATCTGCAGAAGTGTTGGGTGCACGCAACCGTGAGTGAAATCAGGAAGGTGGGGATCTAACACAATATCTCCTGTATTCCCACAAACATGAGATGCAAGTTTGTAGAACTGAGGCTCAGAACAATAAATTATGAGCATATTCAACCTGAGTGCCTGAATTCCTTGTCTGTATCCCAGGAATGAGGAAAGAAAATAAATGAGCAACTGTTTGCACAGCACTCAGACGTTAGAGTGTTACTTAGAAAGGATGGTGACAACATTAGTATTTCCATCTTTAGAGCAGAGTTTGAATAGTAGACAGGAAATCAGGCATGAAACTGCCAACTGAACAGTGGAAAATCACTCACTGAGTGCCATCCACCCCATGGGATGAGGAGGGCACAGTGAAAGTAGTATGTTATAATGCCCTTAAAAGGCAAGATCAAAAAAATACGAACAGGGAACGAGGAACAAAGTGACCCAGCAGTTTCTAATGCTAAGTACCTTACTGGGGCAAAGCTGCTGTATTGTAATCTCTTCTGCACAACAGGGGTTTATGCTGAAATTCTTGTTTCCATACAGAAAGTACGAAAATTCTTGTACCTGAAGTCTAGAGTGCACAGCTCAGTGCAAAGCAGCCCGAGTTACTTAAGCTGGTTTGGCATGAGTTTGTTCTAGAAATACAAACAACACATCTGGACACTCCTTGCATCCGGCTTAGAGCAGGACCCATTATCTCCTTCTTAACTACCCCAGGTATGGAACCACCTTAATACAATTATTCTGTTTCCAGTGCTGACAGGGTACTATCTTGCACAGTTTGTACGTTTTGAGTGACCACTAATAATGTCTCATTGTGGAATGGGTGGAGAGCTTCCTTACAAACAAAAGCACAACCTGTTTTCAGCTTCAAAGGAGAAATGTGCATTTTTCAGTAATAATTATGTATTATTTTATTGAGATTTTTGCAACAGCTGAGACTGATACTGATTGGTAGGTGGTTTCTGTCATTGTTTGAAAGTTGGCACTAGACCAGTAAAAAATCCACAAAGAGTACACTGGCAATGGAAAATTATCACACTCACCAATGGGTATTATAGTTTTAACATGCAAAGTCTAATAACTTGGCCATTTGTTCCACTTCTTTCAAACAATAGATGCACGTACCTCAGGAACTAATCTAGAGCCATTTATATGGGCAATTCACCTCTGACTACTTAGAGCTCCCCAGTCTCAGCAGAGTTCTTAGAAAGATATGGCCCGGCCCTTCTTCTGCTCCCCTCCAAACTCCAAGGCACCTTTTCCCAGGTGCTCAGTTCATGTCACAGAGTGACCTGAGGCACGTGCCACCCCCTTCCAAGATCTGGTTTCCCTGCGAAGGAAACAAGACTAGACCAGTAGCTGGAATTGTCTTTGGTTTGTGTGTTTGAAGGATGAGGACCATGAGACATGCCAAGCTACACTGGCTGCACAGATCAGACATACCCATTTTTCAGCAATTATCTCTTTGGTTTACTATGTTTTCTTCTTATATTTAAAAGAACAACAATTTTGAGAAAGCTTTTCAGTATAAAATGCGTAACCTTTCCTTGTCCAATAGCTGTTCCTACGTAAGAAGAAGCAGCAGCCTTATGCAGTTCTTCAAAATCTTTATTGAAATCATGTTTCATGATATATTGGGAGATGAGGATGATAAGATTCACTTCTGATACCACGGTGGATGTCCCACAGGTGGATGTGGTGCCAGAGCTACTGCCCATTACCTGGACTTCTGCTGGTTCTTAGATTACATATCTGCAATAGTGCACTCACAGTGTGCCCATCAAGTAATAGACTCAATGGAACCAAGTGTTTGGGCTAGGACATCATCATAAAGAAAATGAATACCCATTATAGTCTTGTGGGTAAAACTGGGGAAGGTGCATTGACAGTGCAGGTCTGACATCCACCGAAAAAGGCTGCTTGCTGGATAACAGCAAGCTGTCTTGAAAGACCACAGAGATAAAGTAATGCAAAAACCAGCAAATAACAACCTAGCTGTCTGGAGAGAAGAAAGGTCTTTGCAATGAGAGGAGCATTCAACATCAAACCAAAAGAAAACACCACCCTTCAGTTGTCAGCACTGACACCCAGCAGAACTGCACGACCTGGAAAACTGTAACCACACACCTGCAATTTCCATGCTACAAGAACACTACAGTGCTCCTCATCCTACAGGGTGGGTCCAGGGCTTCACTGCATCGAGCTCATTTCAGGATGAAGAGTAACACACTTGGTCTGAGCACACAGTTTTAAAACTTTCACTTATGTTAAAATCTCCTTGGGCTACATAGAAAAATTAGCACTTCTAAAGTAGTAATCATCTGTCATTATTAAACCATAGCTAGATTCCCTCCCTTCCTCCTGGCCCAGAAGACACGTAACGCAGGATTTTTGTGAACTTATACCCTAAGCCCAAGATTTCACTTCATATATATTTAATGACCTGTAGTTGCATGACTCAGTAGCCAATGGTTCAGGTGGTGGCATGCAGGAAGGTTCCATGTCTGACTGATTGTTGGATATAGAAACAGGAGCCTCCTGAGCAGCTGGAGAGCTGCTGTTCCTCCGTATTCAGCACTGTTGTGGCTGCTACCCCAGTCCCTGTGGGGGTCACCAAAGATGCTGGCAACTGGAGAGAATCAAGAACTGAAAAATATACTGTAACAACAACAGAAAAACATATATTGCAACAAAATCTGTGTTTAGCTCAACTAAGGTTATGATTATGCAGACAGCTCAAATGATGAAAAGCCTGCTAGTGCCAGAATGAAGCGAAACAACCTTCCCTCTCAGTCCCATTTCTTCTTCCTCTTCCTCCTTTCTCCTGTTTCCCACCACACACTCCCTTGCTCTGGCTCATGCTTGTGCTTGAGAGAGCCTTTTGTTGCTAGTATGGCTCACTGAACATTCATGATTTTTGGTGGATTTGATTTCTCCTGGGGTGATGGTTTAAGCTTTCCCTCAGAAGAGCTCGACAGCTGCTAGGACTAGCTGAGGACAGTGGATAGAGACTGTAGGTGGGAGCAGACCTCCTTCCTAGGTGCTGGAGGACTGCTAAACTCCTCTACTGAATGCTCTGGATTCTTAGGTGAAAAGAAGCTCTAAGGCACTTAGCACATTTAATTATCTGTATGATGAACAAGACTTGACGGCAGGCAAAGAACCGTAATGAAGAAGGAAAGACTGAAAATTGATGCTAGAGAAGTTCACACTCTAAATAAGGCAAAAGGGGGTAATTATGGTAATTGACTTACGAAAGCCTCTTTCTGAGATTTTTCTGGAATTTCTCTGTCACTGGTACATCATGGTTGCTTCAGGGGAGCCTCTCTAGGATAAAAGCTCTGCTTCTGACGCCTGCCCGTGGGAGAAGGCTCAGGCAGGTGCTGGACCGTGGGACAGGTGACGTGGTCACTCCATCTCTGATGTGTCACAGCTCACCCATCCACGGCAGACACACAAAACAAGGTACACACGGGCCCGCTAGTGGAGGGTGCTTTACTACAGCGGGGGGAAAAAACAGAGTAGTAAAATGAGCAGAAAAATCGTAGTTTTTCCTCCATGAAGACGGCAGCTGTCAACCAATTAAGGCAAACGAATGAATCTAAGGCCCTAGAAAAACAAGGAAATCTCAGAGGGAGCCTCAGAGGGGACCTCATCACTCTCTACAGCTCCCTGACACGAGGCTGTGGTGAGGTGGGGGCCGGTCTCTTCTGCCGTGCCTGCAAGTGAGGGGACCAGAGGAAATGGCCTTAAGATGAAACAGGGAAGACTCAGATTAGATTTAGATAAAATTTTTCACTGTTAGAATGGTCAGGCACTGGAATAAGTTGCCCAGGGAGGTGATGGAGTCACCATCCCTGGAGGTGTTAAGAGGCGTCTGGATCTGGCGCTGGGTGATGTGTTTCAGTGGTAACAGCAGTAGTGTCGGGTGGACGATTGGACTGGATGATGTTGACGGTCTCCTCCAACCTTGATGATTCCACGACTCTACGTGAAACAAGCGACCAGAGGGGAGCGAGGCCACCGCCACCCCATTCGTTCCCCTCCGCCCCACAGCCGCCAGCAGCCGGCCCCGGCCCCGGCCCCGGC
>VZRQ01004827.1:367542-425355 GCA_013397975.1 Machaerirhynchus nigripectus | reverse complement strand
GGGCGGGGGGCTGCGGGCCGGGCATGGCGGAGCGGAGAGGGGGCGGCCGGCGCCGAGGCGGCCCCGCTGTGCCGCTTGCGAGGGCGGTGTTGGTTCCCGCTCCAGCCGCGGAGCCGTGTCGTGCTCCTGCGGCGCCGCCGCTCCCCGCAGCCGGCCGGGGGGAAGGCTTCAGCCGGGCTCGGGGCGCTGCCGGCCCGAGGGGCTCCTCCGCCCACGGACAGGGAAAGCAGCGAGTGGAGAAGGCCCTGTGTGACTGTCTGTGTCCGGCCTTCGGGTTTGGGAGCGTCCTCTGCCCTCCCGTTGCGGCTCCGCGGCCACTGAGCGGGGGAGGCTCGGAGATTTGTATTAACTTCTCTTGAGACGGGCTGAAAGGTGCTGCAGCGGTGGAGTGATAGGACGGGCCTTTTCAGGCAGGAGAGCCCTGCTTCAGGTCTGAAATGGAGGCAGCAGGTTTCGGAGCTGAGCGGATAATGAGAGCAGTTGCTCCCAGGATAATTAGATATGTATCAGAAAGGAAATACTGAGCTATTAGTGGAGATCGTGTCTTACGAAACCGCTTCCTTAGTTCGTGGTGTCTCAGCCTGACCTTCGGGTGTTGTTGTCCTGGATCTGCTTTAAAGATGAATTTTGGGGTTCATAAGCTTCTAATTTCTAGAAGTGGGAGCCAGTATTCCCATATAGGTGCCAACATTGTGGCCTGCTGTAATTTTTCCACGGGCCGTAGGAGGAACACATACGGGGTGGCGTTTTTTGTTTTGGGTTTTCTTTTTTCCCTCCCGCAGTTTTGGCTGCTGGTACTTTCAAAGACAGCAGTCACTACAGGCTGCCAGAGTGGGGTTTAGCAGGATCATCCCATGTCGTGTTCATGCTTTCCGACCTGGACAATGCGCCGGGAAGCCCGTCTCCTCCCAGGCACGCCACCGAAAGCAGTTCGGGATCACTCCCACCTCAAGACTTCCTGCTGGCAGGCTCGGGGTGTCACGAGTGACGCCTTTCATAGTTCTCCCATCGGTGGCCCGGCACTTCCCTTTGGCAAACAGGATCTGCTTAGTAGGACGTGCTGGCACCGGCGGTCAGACTTTCCAGCCAAGTGTAGTGAAAAGGGGGGAGAAGTCTGTGCTGCCAGATTTGAATGGTCGCCAGCTGAGTTACAGCTCCTGCCCCATGTTCTTCCTTTGGTTTTCACCTCTGCTTTCCTAAACACTTGGTCTCCTCACAGTACGTGGAAGTATGGAAATGTTTGGGGAAGGTGGTTCAGATGTTGGTGTAGATTTTTAAGAGAAGAGGAGGTTGTAGTGACTCACATTTTCTGGTATCCACTCCCCAGTGCCTAAAGCCGTTACGGCAGCAGCTGAAATTCATGTTTGTAATGTGAATAAGACTGCACAGAACTCGTGGACAAGTTCTTCCTGCAGTTGCTGGTGGTCCCTGACAGTGGCAAGTGTTACTGAAAATACAGTATTCTTGTGGCTCTCACATTATCTAATGTGGGGTATTTGTGTTACAGCTGCCTTTGCAGAAACTGAAAATACCATATGCAAAGTTTTGAGCTCACTGAATGCAGTTACAGTGGTGACTGTTATTCTGGCTATTTAGTTGGAAAACCAAAACCAGGAACTGGTGAGTTTATGATGAGGGACCCAGCCCAGTAGATCCTTTAGTGACAAACACTTGGGTTTGTTAACCCTTGGCTGGGGAGGGGAGGCTGAGGGGGTTGTCAAGGGGCAGGATAAACTTCTGGAGTGTTGCCTTAGGTAGTCTGAAAACTAGTATATGTTTAGCTTTGCTAATGCTTTTCTACAGAAAGCACTGTGCTCCTCTTTATAAACTAGCAGAAGGTTGAGGTTGCCAGTCTGTGACAAATGTAACCAAGTAATTGTGTGCAGACACTGGTCTGGGCAGGAGAAATAAAGCTGTCCAGGGTGTACCATGGAAGTTGGTCACTGGTACAGGGTACCCAGCACTCTTTGTGCTGTGCTCTGCTGCTCCGTGGATGCCAGAGATCACCGCGTGCAAAGAGCTGCTGTTGTGTCCCTCGTTGCCCTGCCATGGGGTGACTCCTTTGGGAGCACACTGTCCTTGGCTTGCCCTCTTTTTCTGCCTGCTGCCAGGGGTGTGCTGACTTTGAACATGTGCCAGTGCTTAGGCCGGCACCTGAATCTACCATGGCAGCTGTGGCACAGAAGGAGATGCCGAGTCTGATGCTGTGTCTGAGCAGCAGAATGGAGCGTTCAGGAACCACTTACCTGACCAAGGGCTTTGGCTTACGTTTGCTATTACCCATTTTGGACGAGCAAAAGCATTTCATTGTTTCAGGTCAATGCTGGATTAAAACAGAACTTCAAACTGGCCTTAAATGTATGTGTTTTATTTATAGTTTCCAGGCTTTAACTATGTTTGGTAGAATTGCAACAATTAATCAAAAAAGTCAGTAGCAATTAATTACTGTAATATAGCAGGCCACATGTTTACAGTTTAGATCTCTGTCACATTTGGGGCATGCTTTTTTGAAGTTTTAATTGCAGTTTGACATGATACTGTAGCTGTTGGGCACGGCTGAGCAAGCATAAAAGCTGGTGATGAACTTAGTGTAATACGAAGAGATGTCTCTTGTGTTACTGCAGTATCACATTAGGCATCTGTGTGTGTGGTGTTCATTCAGAAACTGACTTAATATCTGCACTTCAAGAAGCAATAGCTCAAGGATTTATGCAGTGGTCACTTTTAGTCTGAAATTTTTGCTGAATTGCTACATTAATAAGAACCTCTTTGGATGCGGAAATGAACCCCAAAACCAAAAACTTTTAATAAAGCTTCTGTATTAACTGTGTTCTCAGTGCCTTCTGTAACTTGCAAAATTGTCTCACATTTTGTTGTCTTCTGTTTCTGTCCCTCACCATCCCTCTCACTAAAATGTTCCCATATACTGATGTGGCATGTTTTATTGTGGGTTTCAAAAGTTTAGCTGATCTCAGTGAGAGCATGAGTGAAGGAGCTCTGGAAAAATGGGATTTCCTGAAGCCTCAGGTGACTGGTTCTGGCAGAGCTGGATGTCAGCATGGTGCCTTAGAATATCATGTGAAGTGGTTTCCTTTTTTTTTGTTTTGCTGAGGGTTTTTTCCCTCTTGGCTTTTTTTGTATTACTTCCTGATAAGTTGTCACAGGGCTCTCCCAACATCACATGAGAGCCAACCTGGAATCAATGTGCTTTGAAACTCACCACTGACTGAATCTTCCTAGTTTATACAGGTCATTTGCTGCAGTTTATGTGTTGCAATTGGACATGGGAAGCCAGTTCTCTCTAGTGGCTTCTTGATGGATCTCATGATTTAACCCCAGCCGGCAACTAAGCGCCACAAAATTGCTTGCTGGTTTGCCCTGCCTCAGCAGGATGGGGGAGAGAATCAGAAGAGTAAAGTGAGAACTCATAGGTTGATGTAATTAGATAGTTTTAATGTGACAGAAAAGGAAGAAAAAAATTACTAAAAGAGTTGGAATATATAAAATGAGTGATGCACATTGCCACTGCTCACTACTTGCTGACCAGTGCCTATGCCTTTGGCCAGGTTTCCCCCAGTTTATATACTGAGTATGATGCCACATGGTATTCCTTTGACCAGTTTGGGTCAGCTGTCCTGGCTGTGTCCCCTCCCAGGTCTTTATGCCTCTCCAGCCTTCTCACTGGCAGGGCATGAAAAACTGAAAAGTCCTTGACTTAGTGCAAAATCAAGGACTAAGCAACAACTAAAACAATTAGTGTGTTACCAGTATTATTCTCGTCCTAAATCCAAAACACAGCACTAGGAAAAACATTAGCTCTATCCCAGCTGGAAGCAGATCAGTGGAATATTAGAAGTGATGAAAGTGTTTAAATACTTTGGACAACAGAGTGGAAGCTTCTGCAGTTGTATATAAAATACAGTTCCAGCTGGGAGGAGGGGTGTTTTGGGTTTTTGCTCTTAACCCTCCTCATAATTGCATCTTGGCCTCCTAAAAGTCTCTCTTTGCTTTCTGTCAAATGTTTTTCTCTGTGTAGGTTTTCTCATTATTGAGACCTAAACTCTTGACAGTGCTAAATATATTAAATAAAGCCTATTAGCCAAAGGCTGCTATTGATAACATTAAATGGGTAGTCTTAATGGAATTCATCTGTAGTGCCAGGTGTCTTTACTGCTGACTGGCAGGTCACAGAACACTTATTTAGCACTTAGTCTGGTTAATTTATTTTTTTAAAAATGTTTTAAAGAGTTAATCTCAGTAAATATCCAAGAGCTAATCCTGTTGTTTGTTTGCTTTCCCGTATGTTTTTTTTCAGTCTGCCCTCTACCCAATAAGACTTCATCAAAATGTCTCTCTACCCTTCCCTAGAAGATCTGAAGGTGGACAAAGTGATTCAGGTATGGTGGACTTTAAAAAAGATGGATTTTGATGACAATAATATATCTGGTGATATTTAATCCAGGAATGGGGAGACTTGCTGTAGTTGAGAACTTGTTTTACCATCTAACTCTGAAAGGGGAAATACAAACTGTTTACTTTGTAGCTTGATCTAGTATGATTAATGCTTCTTTTACCACCTGGATATATTTATTTTGGTTTATATATTCATTTGTCTTTAATATGTTGATATGTTTGGGTTTCTTGAAGTACAGATACATGGTCTTTAATAGACTAACATTTTCTCTTCACATACTTCAACTCTGACTTGATTACTAAACTAATACATCTGCTGCATCTAATTCCCAGTGTCCAAATCTGTGGCAGAAAGCTTTTGTGGTCATTTGAGCACAGAAAAAAGCACTGGCTGTCTTAATGCCATCTGGAATCAGACTTGTCCTCTAGCTATTTCATGGTAGTGACCAGTTCTCACTGTACATCCAAGGTTATCACCTTAGTGCAAAATCCTTTATGTGTAAGAATATTGGTAGTTTTATTATTAGACATGATGAGGACTAAAAAATAACGAAAAACCCTCTAATGGATTAAAAACTCTATGAGAAGTTTGACATGGATGTATTTCACAAGGAGTTTCCTTGCTTTCTTCAGCATTTTACTTTTCTCTGAACCTAACTTGCATTCCTTCTCTATTTAAACAATGGCAAGGAGTTGTAGTGTGTTTTTAAGGTGGCTGCTACTTTCGTCCTTGCTGTTTTCATTGGGAAGCAGTCAAGCAAACTGCAAGAACAGCTTCTTAACTCTCCTGTGCTATCCCAAAGTGCAGTGCCTTGTCTCATCTGTGTTGGTATGTGTGGGTGCTATGTTGGGATTTCTCCTTATCATGTCCGCCCACTCCATTGTTCTTATCTAACCACAGTCTTTTATCTACAGTCTGGTAATGCTGAACTAAAAAATGAGTAACCTGGAGCCAAGAACGTGCTCCTTTGGCCTTTTATTGACCAACTGCTCGAGTTTGTATATTACAGTTGAAAATTGTAATAAATGTAATCAGTAAGCCATTCCATTTTCACTGATAGTTTTCATAGAATCACTGAATAGTGTGGGTAAAAGTCCTCTGCAACAAGCAGGGACATATTCAACTCCATCACTTTGCTCAGAGCCCTGTCCAACCTGACTTTGAATGTCTTCAAGGATGGGGCATCTACCACCTCTCTGGACAACTTGTTCCAGTGCTTCACCACCCTCATTTTATAAAACTCCTTCCTCATATCTGGTCTAAATCTAAATCTAACTCTTAGTTTAAAATCTTTACCCCCTGTGCTATTGCAACAGGCCCTGCTAAAAGGTCTGTCACCATCTTTCTTATAAGCCCCCTTTAGTGTTGGAAGGCTGCTGTGAGGTCTCCCCAGAGCCTTCTCTTCTCTAGGCTGAACAGCTCCAGTGCTCTCAGCCTTTTCTCATGGGAGAGATGTTCCATCCTTCTGATTGCTTCTGTGATCATTTCCTTGGGATCTGCTCTAACATGTCTTTCCCCTGCTGGGTATCCCAGAGCTGGACACAGTGCTCTGGGTGGGGTCTCACAAGGGCAGAGTAGAGAGGCAGAATCACTTCCCTCGACCTTCTGGTATCAAAAGCTAAATTACTTCCTTCTCCCAAAAAATGCAGTATAAAAATGCTGTCTCTTTAAGTAAGTCTGAGAGCATTCTTAGGAGAAAAGGGGGCAGAGTGCTGAAAGACAGTGTCTGTATCTGCAATGAGTGAGTAAGATTCAGATGACTGCTGGCTAAAACAAACAGACTTAAATTATGTTAAATATTATGCTAACCTGCTCTTTTTGTCCATCATTTGAGTTGGAGCCTGTGTTTCTAAATACACATGATATTGCTAAATAATGACTCATTCTTGCTGTGAAACCTTTTTTTAAAGACAACTTCCTGGAGTGTACAGGACTAAGAATTCTTCTATTTTTAAGCATTTCCTTAACATCATGAAGTAATTTTACTGTCATGCTGTGTTAGGTAATTTATGTGTCCTGTTCAGCATAATGTTTCACTATGCATTGAGTAGTCTCCCCCCCACACCTTTGACATTCAGCCTCAGGAAAGTTACTGGGATAGCTATTTCCATCATGCTTAAGAGGCCTCTCTAAGGCTATGTTTTTCACTGGTCATGAACACACAAGGCCAAAAAATCGAGGTGAGGTATTGAGAAGGAAGGAGACTGACTCACAAATATAAGAGAACTTAATGAAGTAAGCCAGTCAGCAATACAGAAGTAAGGCTTTTTGTGTTCACTGTAGTGGCAAGTGCTGTAGAAAAGTCATCTTGGAAGGTCCACTTCTTTCAGAAGATATTATACTGGTAGCATTGGATTGTGTGGAACTTGACACCTGAAAAGAACTATGGATCTCACTAATAATGTCTGCAGTTGGTGTGAAGAAGTAAAACTGCTGCTATCCAGCTGAAAAAAGTAATTGCAAAACACTCTGCCAAAGGTCTTACCTTAAAACTTAGTTATAAGCTTTGTTGGACAAAGGTAATGTTTACTTTAAGGCTTTTTAACTTGCTTGATGACATAAACAGAACAGGTTGACAGGAAAGCCTTTCTGCATTATCACTGTAGCTTTGAGGAAGATGGGAGTTGATCTGCCAAAGTAGTTTTGATACTATTACAGCATGTTGTATTGGAGCTATTTACTTCACATAAAAAGATTGACTTCATTATTTCAAGATGAATAGTAACTAGCATGTACAAGAAAAAAGAAAATATTGAGTCTCCTGCCTGCATAATAAAGATTTATGTTTCCTTATACACAATAACATATGTGAGTTTCTTTGCTTTTAGGCTCAGACTGCCTTTTCTTCAAATCCAGCTAATCCAGCAATCTTGTCTGAAGCTTCTGCTCCAATTGCTTGTGATGGAGGTAAGCTCATGAACTGTATAGTATCCTAATGTTGTGGAAAGCCGTTATGAAATCCTAAAGTTAACAGTACAGTCAAAAATAGCTATAAATATGTTAACCTATTTACAAAGGGAAGTAAATGTTACCCTAATTACATTTCCTATTTGGAAATGCTGACACCCACCTTGTGGGTCAAAAAGGAGTCTGTACGAGTCAAAAACCAGTGTTTGTTTATAAAAGGAAGTTGTGGCTAGCAGTCACCTTTCTCTTTTTGAAACCTTTTCCAAGTGGGCCTAACATAACAAGATTTGATATTGGTACCTTTGTTTAGCTCTTACCTCAGACACTTAGTTGTCCTTATTTATCACATACATACATTTGTAAGCTTTCGAAGACAGCATGAATCAGAGTCCTCTACACCTGAGCTTTATCAGGAACAGACAAAGACAAATCTCTGTCAACAAGAGAAGTGCCCAGGGAGGTGGCACCTTGTTGATCAATCAACATTAAGCTTCCAGCAGATTTTGGAATCAAATGTGTGGTGGGAAATCCATCAGATCTAAAGCTGAATGACTTGTATCCATTTCTCCTTCTTTTCTCCTATGCACATATACATCCACAAAGGTGCACAGGTATGTTTGAGGTTGGAGCTCTGGATTAATAAATTACACTTGGTCTAAAAGGCCTAAAACCTCTAACCAGTGAGACCAGCAGCAGTGCTGGAATGGCAGTCAGGAAGGCTGGTGGATCAGGTATTAAGGCTTGGTGGATGGAACTTTGTTTCCTGTTCTCTGAGTGCTTGTCTGTGTGTCTAAGATGACTTTAAGGCAGGAGTTTGCATAGCTCACCAGAGTTGCCTCTGGTAGATCCTTTCTGGATTAGATACTTACCTGACCTCACCTCACCAGAGCAGATTTGAGTTTGCTTCAGCAGTGTCTTCTTGGCAGCGTTTTTTCTGCTGTTCACAGTTAGAATTCTCCTGCAAGTATTTGGCCAGCAGGAACCAAAACATAATTTTGACATCAACTTGTGTGTGAATTGCTCTGGAACTCTGTGTGGCTTAAGAGTGATTAATCATTCAATATATCCCAAACGAAAGAAGGCCTTACATCATCTATAGGATGTGCCAGACCCACTGGAAATTCTTCTTCCAGAGACAGAAGACTACAACATCAAGAGGTTTTTTGTTCTGCTATGTGTTTTGCTATTTGGAGCACTCTGTTTCAAATGAGAATGTAATTCAGCCAGCAAAGATGCATCCTGAGTTGTGGCCTTTAGTAAAGAACAGAACAAAAAAATTGGGTAGCCGCAGAAATCTTGTGCTGTGTTGTATATAATCCTAGGGGCTTGAAAAAGCAAGCAAAAATAGAAAATTTATTTATCAAAAGCTTTGTAATCAATATTGATGAAGCTATAAGGTAGTAGTTTAGTCCAGAAATATGATCAGAAAGCTCTCATGCAAAGCAGCATATTAAAGAGCAAAAAAATCTCTTGTTTATACTGGCATTCACCTTGCAATGACCTTTGTTCCTTCCCAGAAAAGTTAGTTTCCATTGCTCGTCAGACGTGGTTTCTTATAATAGCTGTTTTTATACATTTATACCCATAAAGGAACACTAAAAACCTAAGCTTTATGTACTGAGGAGTCTGGTTGCTTCCAAAGTCCTCCTTTGCATTACCTCTCTCTCCAAGCAGCCTTTTCTGTCCCCACTCATTTAGTGAGAATGTCGGGGGGGACTCCTAAGAGCTCTCATAGCTGGCACTTGTTAAATGGCACCAGTTAATGATCTGTGGAATGTCAAGAGCAATATCAAGTTTATTTCTAGAGTTTTTCAGCTCAAGGTCTGACAAGTCTGTCAGTTCAACTTCCTTTCCTCCCACTCCTTGCACCTCCTTCCACTTGGGTATAGAGGGTTATTTTAAAGGCTTTTTCTTGTTGAGAGGCATGTATAAAGCCCCTTTAGTTTGAAGCTGTGAGAAAATGACAGCTACTTTCTCATGAAGACTCAAAGCAGAGTGTAGTGGGGACCTTACACTTAGGAGGCTTCTCCAGAGGCCTTCCCTTGCCTGGGATCTGGAATATCCTTGTTATGAATGCCTCTTGCGAGTGCTGTTTTGAACTTGGTAGAAGGTCTCAGTGTGTCTATTCTTCAGCACACCTGGTTTGGGGATGGGCAGGAGAGTAGTTCTCCACTAATTGCCCAGAAGTTCTAGAGTTTAAGGGCATGTCCTCATGGAATGCAGCACAGTGTTGGTTTTGGAACTTGTCACCATGTGTCTATTGTTGTTTATGTTGTAAAAGATGAATAGAGTAACTGAAACTGAAAGTTCTCTCTAAGTTCTTTATCTCAGAAGTGCTGCTTGTCTGCTTAACTCTTCTAAACCAGGCCAGAATAACAATCCTGATTCAAGTGGGTCTTCTGTCATAATTTCCCAATTAAATAATTACAATAGCACAAGATTTGTTGAAGTAATTGTGCATGTAAAAGCAGTTAACTGTTCCTTCTGTTAAATCACCAGTTGTATTGATTTTTGTTTTGTTTTTCTCCTGCAGGCTTGTACCCCAGATTGTATCCAGAACTTTCTCAGTATATGGGCCTGAGCATCAATGAGGAAGAGGTGCAGAGAAACTTAGCAGTGGCAGCACCTGCTCAGCCACAGGGTGTAAGTACCAGTCAAGCATATTCTAGAAAACAAAAATGTAAAGACTAAATGTGTATCTAGCATTCTAGAGAGCAGACTATTATTTGTCTTAAGTACCATACTTGACTGGGAGGTGAATTATTTACGTAGCAGTGCCTGTTTTAGTCTGTTCTGAAACTGAACAGTCCATTTCCAGTGTTGGGAGGGGGAGAGCTGGTGTTGTGGCTTATTTTGTGTGCTGTTTTTTTAAAATATCACTTCATACAAACTGATGTATTGCTATTCTTCAAAGTTGAAACTAAGTTGTCTGGGTGTTTTGTTTTAATCAGCAACTGGTAACACGACCTTCTACTAATTACATGGTAGCTCCAGTGACTGGAAATGATATTGGAATACGCAGAGCAGAAATTAAGCAAGGCATCCGTGAAGCAATTCTGTGCAAAGATCAAGATGGCAGGATTGGACTTCGCCTTAAGTCTGTTGATAATGTAAGTGTAGAAGTTGCTTTTGCCTCTAGAGATTTTACTGCTGGACTGTATTAGTAGTGAAGTTAGTGTGTGGTCACAAAATAGTCTTCTGTATAGCGGTTTTTTATCCATTACCAGAATTTTAAAGTCCTTCATTAGACTTGCAACTAGATTTCCAGCTGTCTGAGCTAGGATCTGAATTCACAGCCGCAGTTCAATGCCATGTGTTTTATTTATAAGACCCGAAAAAAACCAGCTGAGAATCATCTCCTTTTTTGTAAAAGGTGCTTAAACCATTTAAGCTGTTTAAATCTACAATTTAAAATATTGTACTGAAGGTAGCATATAGGGTTAAAATACTTCTCTTTAGTTCTTCTAATGCAGAAAATGGGGTTTGCTTAGAGTAGCATGGAGTGGTGGTTTATTGTTTTTTTAACACCCCACCCTCCCAAAGGTATTATTTATAATTTGCTTTGATATGCTTTACTTTTTTTTTAAGGGATGCTTTGACTATAAATAGCTTTGTAATACCTGTAAAACAGACAAGTATTTACCCCTTTGCATAAGACTTTAATGTTACCCTCACGTCTCCTTTTTTTCTTTTTAATATTTAGAGATCTAGACAGGACAGATTTGCTCATTTTTGAACTTTTATCTAGCATTAATTATCTGTCAGACTTTTAAATACACCTAGAAACAGACTGAAATTTCAAAAGTGCCTTTTAAGGTGAGGTAATTAGCAAGTCCTTCTGTCTTGTCTGTTTGGCTGATATTGTGTAGAATGGGAAACTTTAAGGGGCTTTGTGTTCTGTGACTGGTCTTCATCTTTAAGGAAGAACTTCCCCCTCTCCTCCACTACCTTTTTTTTCCTCTTTTGTAGGGTATGTTTGTCCAGTTAGTTCAGGCAAACTCTCCAGCATCCCTTGCTGGTCTGCGGTTTGGGGACCAGGTTCTGCAGATCAATGGTGAAAACTGTGCAGGATGGAGTTCTGATAAAGCACACAAAGTTCTGAAACAGGCTTCTGCAGAAAGGATTTCAATGATCATTCGGGACAGGTAAAGCCAACCGCACATACGGATTTGTCATTATCCATCTCTGAGTAATTGTGTGGGGTTTGGGTCTCCCCTTACTTGACGAGGTTTAACAAAACCTGTTTGTCTGTGTACTTCAGTGGTAGAGATCTTCAGAAGTGTTCCCTTCTGTGGGGAACGATCAAAATGGTTCTTAGCTTGTAAACTTCCTGGGCATGATGAGGCATAATGTTTTTCCAACATAAACTAGTGAGTGAGTGATGGCACAAGCTAAATTTAAACTCTGAATTGAAGAGTTCTGTGCTTTTTTTTAGATACAATTTTTTTCATTAAGTGTAAGTGAAAGTCAACAATAAAAGATAGTAACAAAATGTTTTCTGTAGTAATACTATTGTATTTTATGTAGCATGATAGTTTTTCTTGTGAACTCTGTTGCTTATGTATGCATTAATGCCAGTTTTACTAAAAGCATGCTTGATGACCCAGTATATTTTTTCAATTGTATTAAATAATGATCTTGTAGTTAATTGTATGTGGTAACAACAGGTCAGATTAAACATAAGGCCTGTAGGCTGCAAGAAGACAGATGATAGTTCATGTGACTAAGTATGTGCCTCAGAGCTTTTTCCATGTTCCTTCTTGCTTAAGAACCAAGTTTGACCCAGTGGAGGGCAGCTGTTTTGATCAGGGCAGTTACTTCAATCACTGAATCAATACTGTGGCACTAGGTTCCCTGCTCTATCACCTCTGTGCCCAACATGCCACCCTCTTCCTACATCTACTGCCTTTTAAAGACACAATTTAAAGGTTTATTGTCCCTAAAGCGATAGAAATGTTGTTGGGGAAGCCTTGTACTCTCAGAATCTCAGTTGTTAAAACTGCCTGTGCTATTTTATTGACCTTGTAATGTTTGTAGAGAACGTAAATTTTTAATGGACATTTGTGTTTGTTTGGTTATGGTGGTGGGTAGGTGGATGTTGTGTGGGATTTTTGTATTACTATTAATCCAGATGGTGAAATATCTGTAGAACAGGGAAAACATGTAAGGTTTATAAACAAATATATTCTATACAACAATATTAACAAAATGAAGTTAAACCTAACAGCTTTTCATTGTAGATAATGTAAGGTTTCTTTAGAGTACAATTACTTTTTGTACGCTACAGATGCTAAAACAGCATGTGGTTATTTCTGTGGTTTAGTAGACTGAAAACATTGCTTTGTACTTTAAATGTCTTTTTAGACCTTTTGAACGAATTATTACCATGCATAAGGACAGCACAGGGCATGTTGGTTTCATATTCAAGAATGGAAAAATAACCTCAATAGTGAAAGACAGTTCTGCTGCAAGAAATGGACTTCTGACAGAGCACAACATCTGTGAAATAAATGGCCAGAATGTAATTGGGTTGAAGGTAAAACAAGTACTATGTGGAGGGTGTGGATGGCTGTGAGCTTTTTATGTTTGTATAGTAAGTGTGTTTTGGAGAGGGAAAAAGTTGTAATATATTGTTTAATGTTCATAAAATCAAAAATTCAGTCATGAGAGGTAACTTGACTGGAGAGACATACATGTTTTGGGCTTCTTTGCAGTTCTTTATTGATTGTCAGGGCAGCTCATTCTCATCCTCTCTGTCTCTACCTGGTGAGGCTCACCCTCAGTTTTTATCTGTAGTCCAGCCTTGCTGGCAAAACAAATGGTAAGCTTCCTCCTTCCAGCCTGCATCAAATTTTAGCAGAAATCCTGTGTATGACGTCTGTGTCCCTTCTCTACTCAGTTCATGCAAGGTACTCCTAACCAAACATCTGTGAAGTGGTGTAGCAGTTTCAGTGATTTGTCCTGAAGGTGGAGTCCTCCAAACAGGGAGTTGGAGGGGTCTCAAAGCTATGTGAAATGTATCTAGAAAAAGCTCTTGAACTGCTGCTTGCTTAGTCAGCTTGAGTTGTGTTGCTAATGTGACTTCTTGTTTACTAACAGGACTCGCAGGTTGCAGACATCTTGGCAACAGCTGGAAATGTAGTGACCATCACTGTCATGCCTTCCAGTATTTATGACTATATAATAAAGAGGTAGGTAATACAAAGCAGCCGTGGTGTTAATTACAATCAAGTTGACAGTGACTAACGTGTATTCATGATAAAAGCTAATTACAAACTTTACATAAAGATTGGAGGAGGGGATGTCTGAAAATTTGTTTAATCTGATGTTTTGGTCAAATTGGTGTATGCTGGTACTGTTTTTAACCTATTTTATGTTCGTGATGATCCTTTGCCTTCTCCTTTTCTAAACTTCTTTTGACTAAGCCAATTTCTGAGAACTTGAAGTGGCTGGATACCACAGGTGTTTGTTACCTTGTAACTAAAATGTTGTTTGTAGCACAACTAATTCCCCTGAGGTAAAAGTGATTCTTGGCAGGATAGTTTTAGGGTTTTTTCCTAATCCTTTGGCAACCATGGCTTTCTACAGCTAAATCTGTCCTGCAAAAATGTTTTCAAAGTTGCTATAAGTTAATAATGCTTCAGGTGTAATTAAGGTTTTCTTCCTGTTCTGTTTTTTTTTTAACCCCCTTGGCTTGGTACCCTCTTTCTACAAAGCACTTTTCAGTCTTATCAGCCACGTTTCCCCCTGCTCTCTTTCCCTTGTGCTTGTACTCTGCTTGCACACATGCCCATACCTTCAAAAATACCAACAACATAGCTCAGGTGCTAATAGAAATGTTGAGTAGTGTGGGTTCCTCTTTTGTCTGGGGGGGCACTTTGGTGCAGCTTTCTGTAGCAACTTGTCAAAAATAGTGGACTGAAAGTCCAGCTTCCAATCTGTATTGAAGGGCTGGCAACAACAAAGCTAGTCAGCAGAAGCTTGAGTGGTCTTCTGTAGTTGTCTTACAAAACTGAATGCCTTTCCTTTTCCTTAGGATGGCAACTAGCATTGTGAAGAGCCTGATGGATCACTCTGTTCCTGAAGTCTAAACTTGCACTATGGATGTCTGTGTACATATATATAATGATGATTCCACTAAACTTGGGCTATTATACTCAGTGATCTCTTTCTTCTGCACATGAGCCTTTCTGGAGGCTGAGAGAAGATATGCTGCATCAAGCATTTGCATCTATAATGGCTGGGAATGTCACCGTTCAACATATCTTGTGTATTCACACACTGTAAAACTTGCAGCCTTACATGCTTGACAAATGTGAAATTCCAATTGTGTTATGACTTCTTTTTGTAGGTCTTCTATTTAGCTTACTACTACTATAAGCCATTGCAACTAAAGGAACCAGGTATCACTTGCAAAGCTACATGTTGTTACCCAGGACAATGCTGTGCTTTCTATGTCCAAGACAAATGAGTATTTTTACTGCTTTTTGTTTGCAAGAGTAGATTTGAAATAGCGTATTAGAAGTAAGGCTAGTACTAGTTAATTTTTTGTTCTAGTAAATACTGTTTACACAGAAATGCCACCTAGCTGAATATAGCTCAAGGCATCAGTCAGTAAGTAACAGTAATTAAAGTAGTGTACAGATACTCAAATCTTTTTATTACTTGTTATATGAATTGTAACTAATATGCTTATCTCTCGCCTTAATCGTGTTCTTTTAAGGATTCAGACATAACCAAATAAATAAATGACCAAAACTTTACATCCTCTGTGTGTACATACTTAAGATGAGCTTTTATCGAGGTCAGTTTCAGCCAGCAACTAGGACAGGAAATGCAGTGTAAAATATTCACATAAACTTACTCATTTTAACATTGAAATGTTTTAGAAGGGTAGCTCTGGGCTACTTTAAACAAGATGTGTTTAATGGAAAGAATTCTTTACTGTGAGGGTGGGGTGAGGCACTGGAACAGGTTGCCCAGAGCAGCTGTGAATGCCTCATCCCTCAAAGTGTTCAAGGCCAGGCTGGATGGGGACCACAGCAACCTGGTCGAGTGGGTGTCCCTGCCCATGGCTTGGAGTTTGGAACTAGGTGATCTTTAAATCCCTTCCAGCCCAAGCCTTATGATTCTAACTCGTCATACCTTAAGCTTAATACATGGAATAGCAGCCAGCTGTTCTCCAAGATGTATTAATTGTAGAGTTGCAATTGCACTGTAAAACTGCCTGCAGCTTGCTGGCTGTGCTGGGTCTGGCTGGGACGAAGTTAATTTCCTTGTAGGAGGGGGTATGGGGCTGTGCT
The DNA here is from genome assembly GCA_013397975.1 of Machaerirhynchus nigripectus. Classification (NCBI taxonomy): domain Eukaryota; kingdom Metazoa; phylum Chordata; class Aves; order Passeriformes; family Dicruridae; genus Machaerirhynchus; species Machaerirhynchus nigripectus. The sequence goes on along the minus strand of VZRQ01004827.1, from coordinate 409,731 downwards.
GGAGGCGTGTGACCAAAGCAGGGCTGATAACACAGCAGTGTGTTTGTTGAGTACTATGTGCAAAGTGTCAAGGTCTCTCCCGCTTCTCACTCTGCCCCTGCCCCCAGGGAGCAGGAGCCTGAGAGGGAGCACAGCTGGGACCGCTGACCCAGACTGGCCAAAGGAAAATTCCACACCCTTTGACATTATGCTCAGCAGTAATTAGGGGGGAATCTTTCTAAGGCAGTTGGTGTGGCCATCAGTCTGCTGGGGGAATAGGGGAATGTTTACCTTTGCATCACTTTTTTTTTTTCTTCCCCACTTTTTCTTTTCCCTTCACTTAGTCCCCCCATCTATTGGGATCAACAAATTTTCATAGCTTTTGCTCTTTTAATTCTCTTGCCCCTCTTGCTGTGGGGCAAGGTGAGTGAGAAGCTCAGTAGGGGCTCAGCTGCTCCTGGGGATCAGCCTACCACAATGGGTCAGAGGCATGCTCAACTGAGACTTAAAAGTTCAGTGGTTGCCTTTTTACTTTTTTTTTCCTCTGCTCTGTTCCAGGTTTCAGCTATGGAATATAAGATTACTGAACTTCAGTTTTCCTCATAGTTGGCAGCAGCATGAAGTCAAAGCAAAAAACTTCAGTTTAGTAGAGGTATTATTTTGAAAACATGTATTTGGGGAATCAATTTAGCTTTCAGAACTGACTTGGATCCTGAATTGGTCTAGGGATGGTGGCATCCTAATTATTTTCTTGCTTGTCCATTTAAAGGACATACTCTGCAAAAGATTATAAGAGATCACACCCAAATGAAAAGCAAACACTTCAGAGCTGGGCAGTCTGCAATAAACAGAGTCTTATCTGCCACTTCCTCAGCATGTGTAGCTAATTGTAGCTTTTCCTTTTTGTAGGAAAAGCAGGCTTGGGAAACCTGCTCTTCCTGGGAGGACTGAAGGTCAGCAGTGTAAGCTCAGCTCTGCCTGTCAAAAGTCTTGTGTAACTTGTTGTTTCTCAAATGAATTTCTCAGTTATGGTAACCCAGAGAAAACCATTACAGCACTTCAGGCTGGAGAGGTGATCAAATTCATCCTGCAAGCCAATTTAATGGGACAGTTTGGTTACTAAATGATGTGTCTCTGGAACCACTGTGGCAAGCCTGCCCTGGGAGTAATTGGTGGCTTCATGTACCATTGGTATAATTCAGCCTCATGGGCTAGGCCTTGTGCCTGCAGGCATCTCTAAGGGCTTTGCCAGGCTCCTTTGCTTAGCTGTGACAAGCCCTGGAGCCCAGACACTGATCTCCGCTTCTAACCCGCTTTTACTTGGGAGCAGATGAATCAGCAAGGGCTGATTCTAGATCTAATGGGGCTTTAAAACTTTATTTACAGCTTGACCAGTGGCATTTGCTCACTTAAATCTTGTGACTCCCTACTGAGAACAAGTCTGGCTAAAACTAAAAATTAAAAAAAAGTAAACCAAGACAGAACTATCTTGGGGGGAAAATAAGATGACAATAGTGGGGTTTTTTTTTTAATCAGCCAGATTGCTGGAACTACTGGGGCAATCCCTTGGAAAAAATAGGGGTAGAACCTTCAGTACAAGAACTTCCAGCTATAGCAGCTAGCAACCAGAAGTAAAAGAATAATCAAAAAGCTCTTGTTTCAAGGCAGAAATTAGCTAGTATTGAAGACTAACTTATGGTTATATGCATATACATAAATTCAAATGAACTGCAAGGAAATATCAAGTCAACAGGGTTAACTTGACTGGTTTTTCCCTTTTAAAAAGCTATGGTTGCTTTAGGCAATGAAGCAGTGGGTGAGGGCTCTGGTTTGTAGCATGCTTTATAGCAGAAGGTAAACCTCAGCTGCAATCCTATGCTATGCATACCATGCAACCATATATAACCAAAAGAAGGGTATTTTCTCTGAGGTAGTTTAACTCAGAAGTGAGGAGTCACAAACTTCAGGGTCATTTTCCTCTGGGTTAGCTCAGCAGGAGGCCCCCTAGTGACAAAGGACAACCCAAAATTCACCCAAGCCATTTCCAGGCATGTGTAGAAAAATCACATTCTGCCTTCTTTGTCTACACACAGATATGTCTGGGAAATAAATAAATTGAAAGGTGAAGAAACAGGGCAGACACCAAACATTCTCCTGCAAGATTAAGACTGGTACAGCAGGCAGGCGTGGTATGGCTTAGTCTTTTGCTATGTGTGGCTTCACCACACACACTCATTGATTACATAAAAGCCTCGTTACCTGCTAAGCCAAGTAAGTAGTGCAGCTGAAATAAATGCCACTTTGGTTTAATAACATTACCTTACTGAAAAATAAGCTCGTACTCCAACATAATAAAAGATCATGGGAATGAAAGAACAGCCCCTAACCCTAAGCTGTTTTACAAAGTCAAGAAACAGCTGTGCCTTGCAATAGGCATTGGGTGTCAAACCCAAGGCAAGGTATCTGACTGAACTCAGTCCCCTGAACATACTTGCCCTGGACACAGGGCCAAGGCACCTCAACACCAGCAGTAGGGAAGACCAGCAGAGAAATAAATAGATCTTCAGTCAGACTCAGGCAGCATTACAAATGCAAATGCTTACAGCTGTAAATAAATCATTTAAATACTATTTCACATCTTTCACTTCAGAACAGCTCCTCCCAGGAAATGATACCCTGAGTCCTGCAGAGAAAGTAATCCTTGTGCAACATTGCTTTGTTCCTGGGTTAAGACAGGTGGGGGATTGGATAAACCCAGGAACTCTAGCTCTGTTTAAATGCCATACTGAAATTTCATTCCAAAGGTGATTCGCATTAAAGAAGGTTGAGAGAAGCATGAAAGAAGCATGAAAATACTAAAGGATAGTAATATAAATAAGGAAAAGCAGGAGTGATAGTCTTTTATGCTCTAACTTCAGGCACAGGATTAGGGGAATATTTATCCCAGCACATGTATGTGTAGCTGGTCTGTTAAGAGATCAATTTTATGCTTGTCTTCTTTTCAGAGCAATAGATTAGTGCTGTTGTTCGGCAGGAAAAAGCAAGAGAGAATATGTTCTTATTGTGCTCTATGCCTTTGCAAATAGCCACAGCTGAGGACTGTCTAGGAGCCCTGACTGAGGACTGCTCAGAACAGCAGCTGCTGTGGAGTTCAAAGCAGTATTTACAATCACATGCATCTCCACTAAAAAGAAAGGTTGATTGCACACAGCGTACATGCACTACGGCATGAGACATGACAGCATTAAGCTGTACACACCCTAAAAGGCTTAAATTAAGAATGCAAATGCTCCTTCTTTCAAAGCAGTTCAAACAGCAAGCTATGATGCATTCCATGTAAATCAAACAATAACTGCAAGTTAAGAGCTCTTTAATTACAGAAAAATAAGTCTTTAATTTCATATCAGATATCATTTTAGACAAGCAATTTCAGTATGATAGTCCATGAAAAACAAATGCATACTCTATGGAAGTTAAGAGCTCTCAGTAAAGTCACCATACCATAGAAAGTTGTTGAACAAAGCTTCCTATCTGGTTGAACTTCAGCAGCTGTCATTGCACGCAGTTAAGTTCCTTTAAAAGGTTTGGTTTAAAATTAGAGTTCATTTAAATGACTGGAGGGAAAGGCACTTAGTATTGCAGTTTCCAGAACATGATTTGTTTGTCTTCCCCTCCTGTAATAACACTGTTGCACTGTTCATTCATCCACATGGACATTACAGCACCTGGGAAAAAAACCAAAAACAAATCCAAATGCAAATGAGTGTGGTACTCGAGATGATGGAACAGATCTTTTTAAGAGAGTTTAGCATAGTCTGATCATTAGATTACATTGACACCATATATGCTAAGAGGAATTTCAGTAGGCTTCTAGGTAGCTGCTCTTATTCACAGTAATGATCTCATGCTCCATTGCCTCAGCTGACTTTTGGTACTGGAGGGACAATGGCATTGCAGTGTAGAATGCAGATGGCAACTAAGGAAAGCATTCATGGAGAATGAGCTTTTTTACTCTGCCATTTGGAATTTTCATGTTAAAAGTGTATTCACATCTTGGAGCACATGTCTTAGAAGCCCACTTCTGAAAAGTCCCCAACTACAGACTGATCTCTCCACAGGTCAAGTTCCAGAGTAAAACTTACAGTAGGGAAGTTTGAAACAACTGTTCTTAGTTAAATAGCCTTAAAAACTGAATAAAACAGAGGTAGTTTTTCTCCACACATCCTGGTTGCTGATGTACTGAGACAATATAGATAGGTTTAATCAGCCTATAAATCCCCATCCAAAACAAGGTCTCTAGTAAACTTTACTTAACATTGTTAGACTCAGCCTGGACAGACTGTGACAAAGGATACAGTGCAGTCTATACTGTATTTGAGGGCCAAGAGTACAAAAAGGTTGGCTTTCGCAATGTTGTGTGAATTAGAAAAATTGAAAGTTATTTCCATTTGGCCAGTCTTGTAAACAGTAATATTCCTTCATTGTTTTTACATTTCCTAGGAGGCTCACATGGACCTACTTTTAATGCTACTGTTTCATATAAAGCTGACATCAGGAACAGCCTGCTGGCTGAGCAGATGACTCTCAAAATTTTCAGTACTAGAAGAGCTGGAAAATAGGAATCTCACATTCAGTTTGAGAATGGGAATAGTTCCGGCATACCTGTATGCCCTTTGATTCTTTCAATAACTTTTCCTCCAAGAATGTCCCAAATCAGTAATTCACCAGATTGTGATCCTGATAAGATGGTATTTCCATCCCATTTGAAGCACCTGAAAGTAAATTTGAAATTAGTTCATGTCAAGCTTTTGCATAATGATAACCAAACATTTCCAAACTAGGTTAAAAAATATTTGGAAATAGAGATATGAAACCAAAGGAAAGTCCACTTTTTAACAAAGTCCTTCTGGAAAGATTATTCCCAAATTATCTTAAAAGAGTCATGACCCAAACTTGCTTCTCTGAGTGTCCTAGACCCAGTGAGGCCTTCCCCAGGCAGAGGATGAAACAATCCCATAACAGAAGAGGACCCAGTCAGCTACACGTGTGTGATATCCCAGTGCTCTCATGAGCCATTATTTTCACTTTTGTCACTTTATATTCCTGAAACAATCATTTGAACTGCAAAGATGACTTTCAGGTAAATAACTAGTGAAAGTATATATGTGAACATGCATATGTGTTTATGAATACCCACAAAAAAAGGAACAAGTGTATTCTGTGTATAGCTGCTATATTTTTACTCCAGTAACTGAGTAAGCATTCCATCTGTTTATCTGATAAACCATAAATAACTGTATACTTTTCAGCTGGTGGAAAAAGGTGATCAGTCTTTGATTTCAATAGCCAATCATTTTTTAAGATTATTAAAATAAAAAGAAAACATTAAAACAAACCCCCCAAAACAAAACCATAGAATCAATTATTAGTGACAGAGATGATTTAAGTAAGAAAATTGTCACCTTGTTAGACATTTCAGTAGCTCAGCTGCTGGAAGAGCTGGTTAGCTACAGCTCTCATCATCTTTAAAGGACATTAGAGTTGCTGTTGAAAAGTTACTTACTTAGAGAGCTGTTTGATTTTGCCCCAGTTTGGAAAGCTTGATCATAATGCACACAACATGGTAGAATGTCAGCCTGTGCACTCTAAAAAGTGATTCAGTACAAGTTCCCAGTATTACTGCCCTTTCCACTCTGCTGTCACCAACTATCTCCACGCAGCTCCATAACCTGCATGTTGTCAGCATACCTCTGTGGCTCTTCAGCGGTCACAGAAGATATGAGCATTCCAGTTTGTACATCTATTACTTTAAAACAACAGTCCTCCCCTGTGCTCAGTAGATGTCTGCTGTCTGTACAAAGAAGAAAGCAAGCAAAAGAAACAACAACAACAAAAAAGCATGTTTAGACATTCAGTTCTAGTTACCAAAGCACTCTGTGATCAGCGTGTTAGATGTGACGTTGCCTGACCTACTCATCTATAAATAATTTACTGAAAATTAAGTCTCTAAGCAAGCAAAGATAAACAAGATTGGTTTAGAATCTAGACCACTGGTGTACAGCCTAGCATGGCCTTGTGTACAATTAATCTCCACTGTAAAGAATTCTTTACAGTGGAGATGTGTGACAATCCATTATATCTCACCATCCCCCTTATGGCAGTAATTCTTATAGGAAAGATATATTACATGGTATCAGGAATAAGATTCCCTTTGAAACTCACAACAGTGCATAATAAAAACTGAAATGCAACGTACCAGGACTAAAAGCAGCATGAAATACAGTCCCAGAATGACATGGCAACTGGTGCAACACTGTTGCTGTAGAAACATCCCAAACACTAATGGTACCCTCTTTGGTTCCAGATGCCAGTATGGTATTTGCAGCATTAAGGTCGATTGTATTTACCTAGGAAGTTAAACATCCTGTGATTCTTCCTATTCTTTCATGTGAGCCATCTTGAGACAGGTTTTAAACATACACAGAACAAGCCCATTATCCCTAAGATGATATTTTATTTATGAAAAGCTTTGAATTTAATTCTCAACTTCCTTAATTAAGTACAAGTATGAAAAATCCAAACTATAAAAAGAAAAAATAGGTCACTTTGAAGATACTTAAAAAAGCTTTTGCTTTGCAGAATCAGAAATGCTAAGTGACATTTCAAATTGCTTTTAGTACCAATACTCTCCATCTAAATGCCAGACTCTACCCTTAAGGATAAAATTTTGACTTTTAAAAAACTTTCTACCCATCAGTTGTTTTCAATTCTCTTGGATACAGTTCTTAAATGTTACCAGAACTGTTTCAGTATTTGCCAACATTGTGACCTGTTAAAAAACTAACTCTTAGGAACGTTTAGAACACAGTAATACTAAGTATCTACTAGAGTGACGTTAGAGGCTATAAACAATTTTTTTTAACAAGCAGTTACACATTTGTGATTCATTGCACACAATGTGTTTCTATATTTACAGTGAAATTCACTAAGATATTGATAGCATGGTAAACAACTCAGGAATTCTTTTTCATTTGCTTGCCTTACATTAAGAGGAAGCTGTAGCAATCAAAACACTTGAAAAAAGATTTGTCTGTTTTCAAAACCAAAGAAGCAAACAAAAGCACCCAAACCTTCCTGCCCCCATAGGAATTCTGTGCATACAAGCTGAGCAAGACAAATTAAGAAACCTCTGTTTACACTGGTGCTTCAGTCCCCAGAAGATGACCTTTCAACCCAGGAAGCAGGGAGCACTGGTGCTAAACCATCAGTGAAAACCCCAAAACAAAACAAAACAAAAGGCCCCTAAACATATTCCCAAAATACACTCCTCAGCCCCTAACCCAATCCTTGTGCTTTACCACTAGATCATGATTTAAATAATCAATTAATTTTATTATTCTGAGATACTGTATCAACATACTTACACTAACATCATGTTCTAACTCTGCAAGCAGTTCAAAGTGGTGTTTTTTATTGCTCAAGGTCTCTCCAGGAACACAGTGCCACACCTACAACACAGATAGTTAAGTTTCCTCAAGGAAGCAGTAGTATAACCCCAGATGAGTTCCTCCAGTGCTGAATTCTCACATTACAAGGAGGGCTGCTGGTGTTCACTGTGGGCCTTGCCTATGAAGCAGAATACAGCAAGAAATGGCACCTGAACTCATTTACCCTAAGCGGAGCCATGTGCTAAACATGACTCTGCTGACTCCAGATAGCTACAGAGCCTACCTAAGAGCGGGTGTATCACTGCACTGAATGTGTACTTACCAAAAAAATCACACACAGCAGGCTTTGGGAAATTATTTCCTGTGTCTAGCTTCCAAATTATCTTTCCACCTAACTGTAGGCATGCTCTTTAAATTAGCAAGTTTCTGGTCCTCTTAGCTGAAGAATATAAACTACAAAATTATTAAACGTTTTAGAAGTCTATTCCACCTAGGAAACAGAATCGCCAAAGTCACAAAATATTCCTGTTCCTCCAACAAATACAGTGTGTCTTCAGAATCCTCATTTTTTACAGTAAGTTTGAATGAATGAAATTTCTTGAAAAATAACACTTTAGCTTTGAAACTGTTGAGCTAAAGCTAAATGAAGAATAAACTCTAGAAATAAACTTACTGCGATACTAGCTAGGTTATTACTCTAGTAGGACACGTACCTCCACCCAAAGCATTTGGCTGGCTGAATATTACAAAGTGCTGGCTATAAATAGTTATGCAACTGTAACAACCCCATCTACAAACCTTCACAGTGGAATCCCAAGATGCAGAATATAAGCGCCCATCACGCCAACAGATCTTGCTGACTGCATCATCGTGGCCCATTAGGACATCTTGCTGTCTTCCAAATGCAATTGAATAAAAATATCTAACAGGAAAAGGTTATAAAAGCATTACATCTTCATAAAACTTAAGGGTTTTTTTCTAAATAAAGTAACTGTTTCTGTAGTTTTTAACAGAAATCTAGTAGGAAGAAATAGAACTACAGACACTGTGTTTTAACAGCCAATTTCTGTATCATTATCTAAAACCATAAACGTAACAACCAAGGCACTCCATGCAATTGAATAAAGTCAATAGGAAATAAATACACACATATGATTGTCCCAAGAAGAACTTATGACAGTGGTATCTCCTGGTAAGATTAGACAAGATGACAAAGCCTGTAAGAAAAAAAAAAAGGTAGTATTCAATTTCTTACCCCAAATTCAACAGAAGTTGGAGAACAAAGAAGCATTTTAACCTTCTATAAACATAACATGAAGATGTTATATGAACACTGACCAAGAAAAACCTTAGAGGTTGGACACTGATCAGCAAGAATAGTTAATCTCTGTTAACTAAAGGTAGCAGAGACATTCAGAAATACATGCAGAACTGATAGATCTTTCCAAAGACACTGGTATTTCAAGGACATGGTATGTAATGCCTCACTTAGAAGTAACTGGGTCAGATCATCTTTTAAGCTGCTGTCAATTCTAGACACAAATAGCTAACAAAAACTAAAAATGCAGATTTCTTTTGATGCTTGTTCTCCATCACAGGTACTTATCAGCTTGCTCTTTCAAAGAACAAATCTAACTGTCTAATTCCTGCTTCTCTCAACAACAAACACTATTTTCAGATACCTGCTCAGTTACATTACCATCACTGGAAACAGCAAGGAAAAAAAACAACCATCAGCCCAGTACTTCTACCTGATGTCATTACTGGTCATGTTTTAGGTCTATTTGAAAAGCAGTAAGCTGCTGGACTGTAAAGACTACTCCAGCTGTACTACATTACTGTAAGTGTTTAGATCAGCACTAAAACTACAGGGGAGAAGAATAAGAGTATACAAGGCCTCCTCATGAAAAACAGACTTTTGGCTTAGGAGTCACTTTTCAAAGTGCCAAGAAGTGATGTTTCTAAGTTTCCCGTTGCTGAAGCATTAGGAATTGGTGTATCTTGATTCACCTGCTAGTGTGTCCCATAGCAGACCACACGGTCTTGATCCTGCAACTTACTTGGAGACCAGTCAGAGCATGCTATGGCTTCTGTCTGGGCAACACATTCGCCATTCTTGTTCCCAGCAGAGATGATGGTAGAGAGAAAACTGCTATATATGGGTGTCTTGCACCAATAGAAGACTGAACATGACAACTGGGAGTGTATCTTTATGACCCAGGTCTGGCCACAGTGCTCAAGCACAGAAAATCAAATTCAGAATCCCTTTGCCAGCTCTTTTAGGAGCAGGGGAAAAATGTTCAGAAGTTGCTGTGATCATTGCTCATGGAGGAAGGATGGCTCATTTTCACCCAGCACAGATTCCACTCCGTGTGCTTGGTTTTCCTTTGCTGGCTGACTCACAGGCTTCAAATACCTGGGTGCGGTAAGGCAACGCTGGATGTGAGCACGTGGGTGGAATTTAAGTTTTGCAATTCTGGTCCCAGTGGAAGTTCAAGGTTGCTCAGGAAGACACCTCTGCTGATACCAGACTATCTTTGTCTATCAAGCTCTTCCCTGGATAGCAAGGCAACTCAGAACACAGCCAGTGTAACCATTTAATGCTCCTTCCCCATGTTTGCAGAATGTGCTCTGTCTCTCTGGTGGCCTGAGAGAGTCTCAATTCACTCTGCTAAATTATTCACACAAAATACAACTGAGTAGGCAGGGGAAAGAAAAGAGGCATTGATGGATGCTAAGAGCCATCTCTCTGAGCAGCTTTCAGAAGATTCCCAATGATCTCCTTCTTATTTTGACAGCAACTTACCATGTTTGAAAAGGACACACTTCTCTGGATGGTTTTTGATTCTTTGGAAAACATCTTCAAAGTTGAATCTGGGGATAAGGGACAAAATAGAAGATAAAAGGACTATTTTATATTCTAGAAGCTAATAATTTTGTTCCTGCTTGAATCCCTTACTATGAGAGGCAGACACAGGTTTCTCATAGTCTCTGAGAAACTCTTTATAAGGCTTGTGTCTTGGGCCTGGAACCACCCTGTTTTGTACCAGTTACAGATGGACTAACCCAGGCTCATCAAACTCTAAGAGAACTCTGGTATCCAAATGGACAAACTTCCATTATTATCCATTATTATTATTATTATTACTGAAATTATCTTCCAAGCCTAAATAATGCTTGAGTCAAAATCACCTAAAACAGAGCAAATTCATATAGTTAAGCTAATTACTTACATCAGATACATATTTCAGTTTCATGCCCTTTTGTTGAAAAAACCCCACTAACCTGCATTTACACTGCAGGCTGGTATATACCTGTGCAATACTTACCCTGGGATGTAGTGAAAACAGAAGACCCATTGCAAGTGACAGCTATTCCAGTAATTGCCCTGTTTAATACAAGTAAGCTTGTGGGTGACTTCATAGGTTTTGAAACTTAACCAGCATACTGTAAACAGACTACAGCTGAAATCTGTTATTTGAGCTCTGTAAGAGCGAAGACATTCAAGGAGAATAAAAACACTACAGTGGTGTGTTATCTGCCTAGAGACAAAAATATACCTTGGCATAATATGTGAAACACCAGGACAGGATCCCCACAGTGTTCTGTAAGAACTCCGTCTTCATCAGAAGGGACTTGCCCATGTGAGAGGATAAATGGTTTCACATTTAGTTTTTCCAATTTTGGATTAGCTACAAATAGTCAGGAAGCTGCCTACAAGCAGATACTGAATACCCCAAGTGTCAGGAATTGGAACTTGCACATCTTTTTTCCTTTAATTTGACACTGGCAAAGTCACTATAGGCAGAAATTTAGACAAAGCTTATGTCAGGGAATTAGGAAGCACAGAGCATCCTGCACAGCCAAAGTTCTGTTACACAGCTCTGTGTCTCATTATTTCTCAGCAGTCTTCAGAAAAAAAAAAGTAATAAAAATAATCAGAAGCTGAAATCTGAGTCTCTTCAGGATCAGGACTTCTCTAATGCTAACAACCTGGTAACAGGTTTCTCATTACAAATATTCTTTTGGGGACATGGTAATGTTTTCCTAGATTGGATTACAGTCACCAAGAAAGTAGCTGGACTCAAGGTAGTAAGAAATCCTCATAACCAGCCCAGTTACTAGGACAAGAGATGGGGCCAAAGAAAAACCTGTTCTTTAAAATATAGCTGACATTGTCCATTATTAGGTATTTTCTAAGTTCATCTGAAGTGCCCCTACTGACTCTTGACTCCCTAGGAATCCATCAGAACAGTAGTTTGGTACCTGGATTAACTGAAAACCTATAGCTGGAGACTTGGCAAACTGCTCACACAGCAGCAGCTTGAGGTGTGCAGCAGAACAACTTAAGTGTTTAACCTTTCAAATCAGATGGGATGAAGAAGTTGGGTCCTCCTGGCGTTATAAAAAAAAATAAATGGAAGTCTTTATCTGGCTGCTGTTATCAGTTTTAGAGAAGAGTAATCAATATCTGCTTCAGGTACTAAAATGGTAATGAACTTATATAGATCTAGAGCTAAGGAAAAACAACAGCAAAAATCAAGCTGACAAATACCTTGTCTGGATTCATAACCCATCATATACTCAAATTCATCTTGCATAATCAAATTATTAAGTCATCTCACATACAAAAAAGCATTTACCTTAAACCCTAACCCATCATTCAGATTGATACACAGATCCCCCACCCCAATTTAATGGAAGAATTTTGACTGAAAAGAATAGTACCTACTCTTTGTGAATTTTATATTGCTTATCTAATTTTAGTTTGGCAATATTGTTCCAGGCAAGTGTTATACTTTCTTCTGTCAAATCTTCAAATGATTCTTCATTTGGAGAAACTGCAATAAAATGCCACAATAAAGTTTCATCACAAATAGAAAATAAAAGACATATTTCAAATACTTAGGTAGCTGACATAAATATGAAAGTACAGAAATCATGCAGCACTTCAGGAATAAGACCCTTAGGCTAATGCAGAGAGTGACAGGACCACTAACTTTTTTCCCCAAATCTCTTGCTGAATTGGCATAGGCTTACACAGTCAAAAATAGGATTTTTCTCACCAAATTAGTGCTTTTAAATTGCAGACTTTACAGAATATAATTCTAAAATGGGAAACAAACAAACAAAAAAGAAAACCCAAAAACTCTGCAGTGATGTTCTGATGTCCTTTGAAATGTCAAGGGCTTTCCAAATGGAAAAGAACTAGAAAAGCCATTTACTGCTGCAATACAGTATACTGCTTTTACTATTCTACTTCATTCTGTTAAGAGTGTTACAACTTCATTTCACTGTGCTGTTGCAAAAGTTGAAGGATGAAAAATGCAACAAAATTGAGATAATTAGATGTCAAGCATTATAAAACAGTCAAACCCAAGAGAAACTGCTGATGTGTGAATTAACGACTTAGGCAGCAAACCACCACATCTATTTAACACATATGACCATTGCTATCACCACATACAACTTTCAAAGCCACTCTTGCCATCTGGGTGCTACAGGTTGCCATGCTAAGTAGCATTCATTGGCACTCCTCTGCTTAAAAGTGAAGGCCATCAAATGGTAAGTGAATTGAAGGCAATCAAATGTGAAAAAACTTTCCAAGTGATACCTGAGCTGAATCTTTAGCCCAATTTATAGTTAAATCACTATATACATTACAAAGACAATAGCATCTTAGTTTCAGAGAAATGATGTAAGTCCTGCCTTGAACAGAAGCCTCTGAGGGCATTACAATCCTTTTCTTGAAGAAAGTTATTCAATCAACTCTGGCCCTACAGTATGTAGGGGAAAAAAATTCCCATCAGATTTTCATTCAAGTCATGGAAAAGGGAAGAAGATTCAGATGCTTAATTTAAGTTCTTAGGGTTTACTTTGATCAAGCCAATTAATTGATTACCCCCAAGACATTCCTGTTAAAAACCCAAACAAATCTTTACATCATTTAAAATGCCTGCAGATATGGTCATTGCAACTGCTGTCACATCAGCTTGAATTTGAAGAGTCGAGAAAGGCCAGGGATGGTAGCCCTCCCACAGCTTCAGAAGCAGAGACTGAACAGTCCCAGAGGAGACCACTAGAACAGAAGGCAAACATCTGTATTTTCAAATTTGAAACTGGTTGAGTTTTGTTTTTCTTTAAGATTTAGTTCATGGATTTATCTTGAGTTGGCTTACAGGGGAAGTAGCCCAGAGAGATGTATTACGAGATCCTGTGGGAGAAAGATACTACTCAAAATTACAAATTCTTTACATTGTCAGTTTATCTGTTAAACATTTACCTGGAGACTCAGCTATGGAAATGCTGTGACTAGATGTTCGAGACAAGCTTTTCAATTTTGGAATTATCCTTTGAGGATGAGGGGTTGTAAACAACTGTTTTGGCGTCTGTCCAAACTCCAAGATTTGTGTCAGCAGAGCTACTTTTTCATTGGGGTCCATAATACTTTACAAAACAAGATAGATAATTAAGCCAAAGAGGCAAATACTATTTTTCCCCCCTCCCCTCCCCTGAAAGCACAGGCCTGCATGTGCAGTTACTACAGCACTATAGGCCATCACACATTCTTATAGAACTGATTTGCTGCAGGTTCACAATCATATAACAGCTTCATAATTTTGTTTATGTAAAATGACAATATTCTCAGTGACTGAAAAAATGAAGTAATTTCACAAAAGCCAGACTAAGGAAATGCTCAAGTAACAATCTTTCAATGCAAGCTAAAACTGAGAACATGATGCTGGTTCTCTGCATATTTGGGAGTATAAAATGGAAGAGAAACACCGTTTCATGAGAGAGAGAGAACACCGTTCATGAACAGAGCCCTTCTACAGCCAGCAGAGAACTTGGAGAGATACTGAGAAACTTAGCTAAATGCTTTAACAAAAACATTCAGATTCTTGTTAATTACCTGTTTAAATCCACTCCTCCTTCATAAGTTAATGGGTGAAACACTGGAAAAAAAAGTTTATTTGTACAATGTAGATATACAAGGCTCATTTTTTTTGTCTTCCTATAAACAAAGCTGCATTTTTTACTCACAAATAATGCTATTTCAGCAGGCACTAGAGTTTGAGGTCTTACATTTTAATCCTGTATTTTTTTACCTGAAAAAAGTTTAGGATTTCTAAGAGACTTCCAGAAAGTTTCAGAAGAAATCAGTACTTTCATAAAGAAAGAATCACTTATTTAAACTTCATTAAGTACTCCAATAAATAAATAAACAAATAAATAACCAAGCAAGCACAGTTGCATAAGTGGATCGCTGGTTAATTTTTAGACAGGGAACAGAAAGTAATAAAGAATGATCAGAAAGGTTTGTGTGTTCACCTTTCCAGGTGAATTGCCATGACGCAAATGACTTTGGGGCCTCTACTTAAGAATATTTACTTTGACATAAGTTCCTTCATACACAGATCCCATCTGTCTCTCTTATCTACTTAAGTGTCTGCAATTCATTATGCTAATAAAATTCCATACTGCAGCAGAAGCAGCACATTATGCATAAAAAGTGCTCTCATTAATGCTCTCTTCTGAGAGGTAAAAAGATAGGTGCCATAATTTCTATGCTGATTTACTGTATTTAAAGTTTGTGGTATGTTGTAATTGACACTTATGCTCACAGTATGACTGGATGCCAAACCCTGAAATTCTAAAATACAGCCAATTATATGTTAAGGACATGTGGAGAAACTACACTGAAAAGAAACGAACAATAGGAAAACAACCCAAAACCCCCCAGCTAAACAGAAAAAAACCCCTAAAAAACCAACAAAAACCAAAAAACCCCACCACTCAAGAAAACAAATCTTAATGTCTCAACTATCTTACCCTAGAAGTAAAAAGTACTGAGTACCATAATGAGGAGTTGCTTATTCCTACCCTCACCACTGTTGTAGGAAGGTCTTCTTCTAAACTTACTCTATGTTGTTAAGTGGAAATTATCTCAACATTAGCTGTTACTTGTAGTCCTTCAAAAGGATCAGGGCTTCTGGAACAAACATCCCAAAAATCTGATCTGCTACTCTTTTTTTACCAAGAGGGCATTTCCTTATTGGGTAGTAACATACATAGGCAAAATACCAGACTGATGAATAAGTAAATCATTGGTAATACTATTAGGTGTAAATGAACACATCTACAAAGCAGTCACATAACAACACCCCACTTTGTAGGGGCCCACAGTGATGAGATACACGTTCAGAGTAAGGCTGCAAACAGTGAAACGTCTCACAATGAAGCCTTACGGACATATACAAGGACAAACCAACACCCACTTTTTCCTTCATTCTTGCTCCTAAAGATCTGGAGCCCATTAGCCCATTCTTTCCCTTGCCAATTCTCTCAGGAGGAGGGGGGAATTATGTTGAAATTCTCTCACTGAAATTACAGTGGGGGAAAGTTAAATACATGTTTATTTGGAGACCCTGCAGGCTCCCATTTTTAATTGGGAAAAATTAATTCCATACTATATTACCACACTGATCTGCAAGCAATTCCCAGCAATGCTACAGAATTGTCTTGTCCACCCCCTGAAGCACATCTTCAAGATGCAAATCACCATGTAGGCAGTGCTACCAGATAAAGCCACTATTTCAAATAAAGATCAAGCATTCAAAGCACAGTTACGAACACTCAAAGCAAAACAAGCATTACAGATATGCTGTGATTTACCATTCCTGCCTAGTTGAAGCATCCCTTTTTAATTTTTAGCTAGTTCTATAAATGTGTATTTACCATTGTGAGCTGCAACTGCTTCACTTCCTTTCTGCTTGTAGCCAAATATGATGTCAATCCATTCATGAAGATGTTCTGATACATATGGACTTTCTAAAGCCTCTTGGCTCTTCTGAAGAAAGTCATCAGGACCTGACAAGAGAAAGGTTCATTAAAGGAGAAAATATCCCATTCAGTATTGGTATCCATCTCTCTTCCTCCTCTTTCTTGAAAAGCCAGCCAAATACCCCATGCTAAACTTCAATTTTCTTATAAAAATTAAAAGCACCTATTAATTTTGTCAATGTTTTAAATAAAGAATTCATTTAGAAGAAACTGAAATGGACATTTTTGAGGAAGAACCATGATTCCAACAATCTTGAATTAATTAAAAATACAAGAAGTTTGACTATTTTTACCTGATGCCCAAGGTGGAAGCTCTACATCTTCAACCATCTTTCCACCCTGCCTTTTTCCCAAGTCCAACTTCAAACTGTTTACTAGAAAACTAGAATCATTTTCATAAAATTCTGGAATCAACTAGAATTAAAAAAAAAACAAAAACAAAAAACAACCAAGTTTTGGTATTAGTTTAGTTTTGATCACTTAAACAGATAATTCAGTGCAAAGAAACTTATTAAAGCTCATATGTCAAGCCCTAAAGTTGGGCAGGTTTTCCAGGTTTTCCCTACAAGACAGTTCTCTGAGCTAAATTGCTAAATTTGGAGTGGCACACATTTTTAACAAGTAATGTGTGACATATAAATCCATAATATCTATGAGTACCTTCAGAACTCCCATTGCATAACTACCTTCTCATTTTTAAGACATCAAGTAAGATTCAAGACTAAAATGTAGAATAAAACTAAAATTATGACCAAAGTTTCAGAGGTTAAATCAATTATTTAAATACCACCATATCTGACCATTAATTGTAGACTATTTTTTTAAAAAGCATTACTCTATTAAATAATGTTTCTTTTATAAAGGAGTTCAACAGTATTTGCTATGTGACAGTTTATTATTCTCAGCATATTCTACAAGTTAGGGTTTCTCAAGGCTCAAAAACCCAAGATACTACTTCTACAGTTTAACCTCTCCAGGTGTAGTGTTACAATACATCCAAATCCTTACAAGATTCCAGCAGACAATACATAAAATTGCATCTTTTCAGCCTTAATCCACACTCTGGCAATTCCCATGTATTTCCAATAGCATTCACAATGATACTTCTGTTAAATTGAAAGCCAGAAAGCAGGCACAGACAAGCAAACAAACATGGAGTTGATATAGGATTAATATACTTAATAAAGGATTAATAAAATGCAGTCATCAACCTTAAAAAAACCTCAAAAAACCCAAAAAAACAAACCCACACAACTGAAAAGCACAAATAACAACAAAAAACAACCTAACACACTCCAACCAAACACTCTCAAATCAACAGCAGATGAGAAAGCTAAGCACAGATGAGAAGATTTGAATAATTTTCCAGCCATTTACCTCTTTGAAATCTGTTGCACCATCCAAACAGTTTTTCCAGGTTTCTGCAATACTAGATTATACAGATCAATCACATATTTGTTAGAAAAAATATTTTTTAAGGCTTTGCACTCCCCATTGATGCATATTTGAAAACAAAACCAGCCTGGTTATAGACAAAGTGTCAACAAACCTGTTGAACATTCTGTCAGCGTGATCAAACTTTCCATTCTGCAGACAGAGCATGTATTCTGGAGCTTTGGAGAAAGAAAAACAGCATCAGCTTGTTCCAAACCCTGTCTGCTTTGGAGGTAACTGACTGCTCAGAGAGCATATAAAAGGTGTCTTACCAACTCTAACGAGATAAAACAAAACATAACCCGGAGAAGAATAATGGCTTCCATACATGAACTTGGGCTCTGGCATTTCCTGATAACGTGTCTGCAACATAGGAAGAAGAAAGAAACGTCTGTTTCAAATCAGCACTCTTGCTTTCCCTCAATGCTGAACACATACACACTGTTTCTTCTCAAAGACCCAGATTAGGACCACCCTCATTTTTTCTTCTAATGATAAAACAAACTCTTAAGTTCTAATAGCCATGCAGCTTTAATCAGAGAAGTAAATCAATACAGAAAAATAGTTGTTACAACTGGTCATCCAGAACCACCAGGTTTTCAGTGCTTTTTTCCTCTCTCACTTTAACACATAACTGCAGCGACTCAAATTCAAAGAAGTGCAAACAAATGCTTCCTTTGTCTTTCACATCAAGTTTAATGAGAGTATGGAGGAACACACTGACTTCCATCAACCTGGAAGATTCCTTCCTGTCTGAAGTTCCTATGCATTACTCTAAAACATAATATAAACAGAATGACTTTTACTGCAGTAAGCATGAAGCCAATAACAGTTTGAGGGAAGTCAGATCTTAGAAGGAAGACTCTATATACTGTTATTGTAAACACAATATAGCTCATATTCTTACCTTCCACAACCTTAGGAAGCTATATGATTTTGAAGTATTTTAAACTTTTTAATCAATATATTAATGGAGTTTTTCAGGCAATATTTTTTTTAATGTTCTGTAAAATATTTTGGAATAATTAGCTTACCATAGAAGACAATAATTTTACACAAATAATTAAAAGCCAAGCAATTGACTTAGATCTTCTAAGTCTTCTTAACTATGTGTTTGACAGCTTATGAAACAAAAGCCTACCTTGAGAACTAGAAAAACGTGGTGCACTAAGCATAGAGAATTTTCAAGTTAGTGCTCTGACCTCCATGGATCCAAATTTCCTCCCTCTGAAGCACTCTCTCTCAAATTCAGTTTTTTCTTAAATGGAAATACTTAAGATTTCTACTACTTCTTATTTCTTTCAAACATGTGTTTTACATTACACATTTAAATCCATGGGTTTTCAAGATTCATAAATCCATGTATGTTTATAGAATCTCAGTGCCACCATATATATAGTCAAATGGATTTGGGGATATTATTTCAAAAGTAAGGCAAAACTTTTAAAAGTGTATATGTATGAAACGGTAGCAAGACAGGAAATGGATTCAAATAATTTTAAATTAGTACTGACAAAATCAGTACTGATGAAATTAAGGTGGAAAATAAATGTGGAATGGTTATACGTATGTTTGCTTCTGATAAGGTTTATAGTTAACTTTAGATAAAATAATTCATAAGACATAATTCCCGAAGCTTGCTGAACAAAGCTCCTTTTACTGCCAATATGTACAAGGCCCAAAATGTTAAACATATAAATGCCAGGAAATACATACCACGAGTCTATCCAGCCTTTCCTTATTCAGGGCACCAACTGGTTTACTAAGGTCACGAAATGTTTCAGGCTTTTTCAGATCTAAAAACAACCAAAATCATGGTTATAGACTCCAAGCATTTTGCTAGACATTCATGCACTCTAATCAATATTTAAAAACAAAGAAACCCCCAACTTATCCAAGCAGCAACAAAGCAAACAAAAACCAACACAAAACTCCTCCAGCAGTTTTCTCCCTCCCTACTAACTGCAATCCCATAAAGTCATACTGTAAATGGCTACTCATCTTCCTCCCAAGTATATATAATCTCATACCTCTTGCTTAAGAACTAACAGTTAATGTATGGAACAGTTATTACAAGTAGTATCATGTAGTCAAGGTTCTGCTACCAAAGGCACAAAAGCAGCTGCATCATCTTCTTCCTACTCACTAACTATTCTGTCAGGCTATATTTAAGTCCCACTGTACAATCAGATTGAAGTGTTTGAGCAGGTGCTGATGAATATCACAGCATTCCCCTACTCTGCTTCCTGCAGAGGGACACAATCCTCAAAAGGACAAACTCCCAGCACAAACTGCACTAAGACCATTAATCAAGGAGTCTATTTAGGCACAAGCCTTGTCAGCCTCTTGAATTCAATTTGCAATGCTACTAACTATAAAAGAACACCTGGATTCTACATATTTCAGTGCGTATAACTTGTTAAAAAAAAGTCACTTTACTAGTTCTGTTCCATTCAGAAGAATCACAGAAAGTCTTTGAATGCTCAGTACTGCTGATTTGCAAAGCAAGCAAGCAGGTGTTTGGTACATACTCTATATCCGAGGAGTACAATACTCAACAGAAAAAGGTGATGTATTTTGTCCCCTAAGCTAAAAGGGAGGGGTAAGTCCACAAGGAAACATCTAAGATCACCAATGCCAGGTTCATTTTGATGTAACATGAACTTTATGCAGTGTAAAAGCACCCCCACCACTTTGGTTGGCCATGATGCACTAACATGCCTTTCTGTATACACATACCTAACACTGAACTAGAGTAATCTGCTATGATCCAAGGAAATACAGGATACTGGGAGAGATCATTGCAGCTTCTATCAGCCAGATTGTTGAGATGGAGAAGATACTGGTAATTTGATAGATGTCCTCGCTGCCACTGCAACATGTAACTTTCCGCTGTGTGCTCTGCAATATGATTTTCTAAAATAAAATAAAACAAAGAGTTGTGAGGTTTGGAGTTCGACCCCCAAATTATACCGTGGTTAACATTATACAAGATACTATACAATAATTAAGGGCACAGTTTCATAATAGAATAAGTAAGAATTAATTGGCAACTTCATGTTTGCATCACTACCATAGCTTTTCAATATCTCTGCAAACAGGCCTAAACTGCATTTGGCCAGGAAAAAAAATCATAAAGAATGAATTTGGTTTCATAACTCTGGAACCAAAAACAGTAAAAATGGATGAATATTTACACAGGAATGGAAAAATATTTGCAGACCATGAACAACTCTCTCAGCAATCTGGCAACCTTTAAGACTGCAAAGTTCTAGAAGCAATTCTGCTACAGTCAAGAAAAAAATTAAATATATTTTCCTACTACAACCAAGGACACCCACTATCAATAACTTGTGGAAAGAAGTAATGTATGTACATAAACAGGATTTAATTTCAGGACCACTGAAACAGAGAGTAGACGAAAAAGAAAACTTGACCCACACTCAAGAAAGTAAGAATTGGAGTTCTCTTTGAAGTATAGGCAGGAGCTCAAGAAGTTCAAACTGCACCACTCTCTGCTTATTAGCTGTAATGTCAAGGTATGCTGCTGGAAAACTGGGTTATTTATTTATTTTTAAACTTTCTTCCATTGCTCAGTATACAGCACTTGGGCAAGTGCCTGAAATAGCAGAACTGAAGGACTGCAACCATGGCATGACAGCAAGAAAGAAACTTGGATTAAATTATGGCAGGCCTCTATTTTAGCTCAGCATGGGGTAGATAAACATATTGCAACCTTTCCTTCACTTTAGTACTTCAAATTCTACAAATAAAAAGTGTTGGCACCTTCAAAGAGAGGCTCTTCTGCTGTTACAGAGAGATGCTGAGGTGCTACAAACACTTCTGGAGAAAGGGCTCACCCTTTTTTTATTTTACTAAGCTCCAACATCACCAGCATTTTCATCTATACCTTGAAATTTCACCTTAGAAAATTATCCAGAAAACAGAGTCTGAAGCAGGGCAACAGCATGCAGCTATTTCAATACAGAGAAAATGATGTCAGAATCTATTTCCTTTTCAAAGAAAAATCTGAAAGACTAAAACAATTCTCAAAGAAAATTATCATTCCTTCGTGGCCTTTCCATTTTTCTTTGTGAAGTAGGATGGAAGTATCAACTGATATTTAGATGAATTCATTGAAACAGAACTAGACTCCTGGTACAATAAAAAAATAGCACAGAATTTACATAAATCTTTTAAATATTGGCAGTAAATATGAGTTTCAGTGTTTCAAATTACAGAAAAACTCAGCCTTTTTCTTTCTTTTCCAGGACACACATGTTTTAGGAAGTTTCTGTTTACAATCTACAAAAAATATACATTACTTTCTAGGAATTAATGCATACAAGATTTAATAGAAATGAGAATGTAACTGTTTCAGAATGGTAATTTTTATTAACCACTTCTAAGACTGAGGAAAGTTCAGGTATTTCTGTGTGCACTGGAAATCCACCTATTGCAGGAAGTTTCTCAGTAGGGTCTTAACTCAGGGCCTGGGGGATCCACACACAAGCTAGTCTATATTTCTTCAGTAAAACACAATTTAGCTGTGTGGATCTTATTTATCCCTTGCTTTGAAGACAGAGTTTTGTGGCTTTGTTTGTTTCATTGGTTTGATTTTCGGTTTGTTTTTTTCTTGAAGCGGTGGGGGAAACAGGGCTGTTAAATGACAGTGCATATCAAGTTGTAAATCAAAAGAATTAGTTTTGCCTTAATAATGGCACCTCAGCTTTCACACTCAGCTCTTCAAACACAACCAAATAGATGCCACTTCACAACATTCATTTTCATCTTTGATTATTTCTATTAAGAATTGTTACAGCTTATATATCTGTTCATTCTTCTCATTCTTCCCACACATCAACAGAGCAAAACCCAGACAAATTTCCCTTCACAAGCTACTACACACTACATTAATAAATAAATACTGCAAACCTATATATGTTGCAATAAGGAAATAGACCTCATCTCGATCCTGATAGTTGTAGAATTTCAAGTAGATGTCAGAACACAGATCGTTTTCTGTGCAAAATACTTCAAGTCCCTGAAAAGTTAAAAGGTGGGGAAACAAATGAGAGCAATTATTAACAAGCTGTAGTACTTGTGGTTTTTAACAGAGTGTGCCAGTTACCAATACCTAAGACTTATGACTCTATACTGGGTAGCAGTTTTGCCCATAAAATCTGACATATAACATTTTCTATTTCCAATCATAACAGCATTCAGTTTACACTGAGCCAATAGATTGGCTCTGTCTGGATTGATTAAGCATAGGTAACAGACATTTAATTCTTTGCATCACTCCATTCACTTAGGCAAAAAAAAAGGTATTTGGTTTAAATGTGTTTCGAGAAAAAAGTTTCTACAAGACTGAAATTTCAGTGCTAACACTGAAAGCACACAACTGAAGTTTCACTGCAGAACTCTTGTCATTCCTCAGTCATGTACAGTGGGACTCATCACTCCACATTAGTCTCAATATGAAGCAGTGACCAAACCTCCACCACGAATCAATCCAGAGAAAATACATCATGAGAGAGAAATTCATTCTATCCTGTGATAGGTGTCTGAGATAAACTGAATGAATTGCTCCCTGATGGTACTCCCTTCTCCTATACTGACTGCTTATGAAAGAAGTTTTTCATCCTTGTCAGAATTCACTCTGTTTATATCTTTTTGACAACACAGGAAAAGAAAACACTTAAAAAACCGGAACAGATCACTGAGTACTATTTCACTATTGAATACAGAGTTGTTAAGAACACATGGCTTTTACCTAATGATGCAGACTGTTTCAGCTGGTCACTTTAAGAAACCATATATACAGCAAGACATTAAAATAAAATAAAATAAATACTTGAGCTTACCAGTGGCATCAGCCCATGTCTTCTTTTATAGATGCGACGCACATTTTGCAGTGTTATTTGTACTACTGGTTTCTGTGGGGGATGAGGGAGGGGGAAAGAAAGATGGAGCTATTCTAGTAGGTTTATGTTCTTCTACCTTACCCTCCTCAGACAATCTGAAGTCTTTCTTGACTATAGATACTAGCAATATGAAAACAATATCCACCCATGTCATTTTAGCAGTGGAATAGTGATGCTAAGCAGTTATGTTAAAAAGAGGAAGCTTGTCTTTGCTGTTGGTTTTGCCCGAGTAGCACAGCAGTTGAGGAATAAACAAGCAGCAGTGTATTATCCCCGAGTCTGTGGCCAGTCACAATGCTCATGCACGAGAGAAGCAGAACACAATAAGCTGTATTAAGAGGGAGCCACTGGGCTGCTGGGCAAACTGTGCCAAGGCTGCCACCTGGCGGGTGGAATCAGAATGACACCGTTATCCTTTTCCTTGCCTGGACGTACTTCCAGCATGTCCCGATCAGAAAAATTCGGGTAGGAAGGGACCTTTAAACGCCATCTAGACCAAACCCACTGCAATGAGCAGGGACATCTTTAACTAGACCAGGTTACTCAGAGACTGGTCCCACCTAACATTTAATGTTTCCAGGAATGGGGCATCCACCACCTCTCTGGGCAACCTGTGCCAGTGTTTCACCACCCCCATTGCAAAAAACTTCTTTTTTCTCTATCTAGTCTGAATCTAGCCTGGTCTAGTTTAAAACTATTACCCTTGACCTACTACAAAAGGCCCTGATAAAAAGTCTGTCCCCCAAATTCCTCCTCCTTTGTCAAACATGCTTTCTCCAATTCCCTTTTCCATTCTCGGTACTAGCTCCAAACATTCCTTCCTCTGATCACAGACAGGATCTCTCTAACTCAATGTTCCTTTCAGAGCACTCAGAGCTTTCCCTTTATTTTCCCTGTGTCTGAGTCTCCAGACTCCACTGAACCTTCCACTCGTCTTTTCCTTGTCCTTAGGGCACTCAAGTTAGGCAGGTTCCTTTCTCCCCCCACAGGGTACCAGTGGATGAGAGCTCTAGAGGTGTGCTCCAGTCCTCAGCCCTGTGGAGGGAACTGGCAGCACATCACTGGGATTAGAGGATGAGTCTAGCTTGGTACTTCATGCCTGGCCAGACTGCTCCACCAGCCTGCAGGACAGTCATACCCAGCTGGAGCAGCACCAGGGCTGCTGATGCAATCTCACATGCTGACAAGCAAAGTGGAAAAAAACCTGAGAATTAAAGTTTACTGGTGATCATGCTACTGCCATGTCCATACTGAAGGTATTTTACAAAATCATAGCCAAGTCAGTGGCCTGCTAAGACCATCACTACTATTTCTATGACAAAGTTCTAAAGCACTAATCCATCTACAACATGCACTCAATTTTCCTTCTGAGAAAGAAATCACCAGTTTAATAGAAAACCTAGCTAAGAGCTCCCAAAGTAACCTCCACTTATATAAAGCTTTCACTAAATTGGAACAGCATCAGACTAAGATTGAGAAATCCATCTTAAATGAAATGTTACAAGTATTGATCTTCAAATATTAATAGAGAACAAGCAAAGGACATTTTGTGCTTTGTCAGTAGGAGGTAAACTTTAAGCAAGTTAGCACAGAATGAAGCCTCAGAAGAAGAGATACACTGAATGCAGCAGAGATCAAAGGAAAACTAATGACCTTCTAAATATAACTGAAAATAGTCTTCTTGGAGACGTGCTCTACGTGCATTTCAGAGAAACAGTACAGAAAATTAAAACTGTGCACTAGCAGGGCAGCGTGCTCACATTGTATGCAAGACCATCTACGAAGCACTTACAGGATATCCATTAAGAGGCTGGAAGTACAAGTTAGCATCAGTAACGCACACATGCCCTGGATTAGTCACCAGTGGCGTCACCATTTCTGCTTTACATTCCATATGCAGCTTTTCAGAAATGCTTTGAAATCTACAAGTGAAGAAAAGGAGTAAGTTTACCTCCAGTTCTTACTTTGGTAGAGGCACCCTTAAATTATTTAGAAAGGTTTCAGTTAGCTTATAGCCTTGGGACATCAGAATGGGGATCTCACTAAGCCTGTTTTATACAGGAAGCAGTTCTTTGTTGAGACCTCCACTTTAACAGGCACTCCAGAAAGGAACACTGGTACATTCTGCTCCAGTCTCAGAGCAGTAAGCCAGTTGACTTTTCTAAAACTGTGGTTTTATTTGGCATATACTGACGTCCAATTGTAACAAATTCACAGGTAAATGAAACGTTTTGGAGATAAAGTAACACATTCATCTTCACAACACAGAATTTCCCACTCTCCATTCCAGATGCTTCAGAACACAAAGAAGCTAACTCTCTGATGTAGAGAACTTACACTAACTCAACCAGCCATCTAACTATCAGTGCAGTAGACTAATCAACCAACAAGATGAAAATGATTTCCCAGTAGAAAGTGATTAGAAAAGTACCTGTTTTTATCAAATGAAGTTCTAGCCAAGCGTGATTGCAATATAGCAGTTATCTAACATGGAAGGAAAGAAAATTAGTATGGTCTCTGATTCAAATGCAATGAGAACTTAATTATTAAACAGTGATTTCAAAATTTCATCATTAAACAGGGATATTAGAAATAATCAGGTACTTACCATGGCAGCTTGATCTCCCATCTTATCTAGACAAGAAGCCCTGTAAAGCTAAACAATGAGCTTTAAGTGAAACAGCACAGAGATCTCCCATACAGCTCAGAAGTCACCAGAAACATGAGGGACTTTAGCATTCTTGGTGACAGCACGCTAAAAGATCTATTACTATTTATTTTTAAAGTAGGACATACTTGTTCACTGCTACTGCCATGTTACTACTTTGTCTGCATACTACCACCCTACATACTAAAAGCTACTGTGGGTCGCTTACAACAGCTGTCAGAACCAGCTGCTGCGTTCAGTTCTACATTTTAAAAATAGATACTCCAAGATTTTCACCATGAGAACAAATAAAGCTCTACATTAAAAATCAAAAGATGCTGTGATTAACTATTCAGGGATATCAAATAACCACATACCTGATGTAGAGTTTGCACAACATCTCCTACTTTCCCAGGAACATCCAGTTGGAATAGGTGTTCTGTTCTACCCTAAAATTAAAAGTACTTTTACTACAAATGAATTTCAAATAGAACTCAGCAGAAAAAAAAAATAAAATCAAACCAAACTAAAATAAAAACCCCTAAATAATAAAACTCTAAAACCCAGTAAAACGGTGCTATTAAAGATTGTGCTATGTCTCAAAGATTCCAAAAGCAGATGTAAAACCTGATCTTTTTCTCTTTACAAATATCTCTTCCTTGTAGAAAGCTCCCTGTGCAATATTTTGTCTGTTGTTTAATACAATACAGCACAATAGCTTTGAAGTGACCAACTTAATGTAGTGCAAACACCAGTATATGTAGAAGTAGTACCTATTTTAACATCAGCTATTTTAATATCTATTTTAACACATGCAAATATAGAACTAGCAAATGACAGGTTACACTTAAACAGCTACTGTATTTCTTATAGATGGAAGACATAGCCCATCAAATCCTTAAAGACTAGGCTGAAAAAGTCAGTCATTGTCATCTACAAAAGTAGTTTTGAGCTGAAAAGATCCCAAATCCAATTGCAGCCTATTCTGATTAGTCATTTACAAAAGCCTCACTAACACATTGCCTAGCATATGTGTGGCACACTCTTTTTTCCCCATACAAAGTTTTCCCAGCTTTCATAAGTGTCATTTTATAGTACATATTTCTGGTTTTAACTTTAATATTAAAAGTATGTGTATGGACCAACTAGTACTAACTTTACATACAACTCATAATTAGCAAAGGTTGTTGGATCCTTTGATGACCCCTGAATGTAGTACAAAACTGTATCAAATGTGTTTCTGTAGGGTTTTGTGATTTCTCAGGCTAGACTTTAAAAACACCAACAAAGTGATCAGTAAGACTACGACAAGACATTGGTCAGTAGATACAACTGGATTAATTTTAAACTGAAGGAAGGAAGACATGAAAATCTACATGATCTTCAGTGTAATGTGTGTGATCTGAGCTGAACTGACAGCAACGCAAAAGGAAAGAATGCTTCGAAAAGCAAATGGAACCGGATCATAAGGAGACATGAAATTCAGTAGCAATTTAGATTAAAAGCCTTGTAACATTTCACCCAGAGCATCGTTTTCCTTCAACAGGAAAAAACAGCTCTCAGAAATCCTACTGAATGGTGTACAAGGATTGCTTACAGCCAACAATGTGAAAGTTTTTGTGAGCAGTTGTCTTTGCATATGGCTGGAGAGCTACAGAGACAACAGCTCAGTATTTTTTAACTGATCTGAAACACTCAAAGAAAGACATAAAAGATAAAATGTACTTCTTCATTCCAGCACTCAGTGACATATGGAACTGGCAACAATTCAAGTTGAAGATACTTAGCAGCAACAGAAAAAAATCAGAAAAGATTGAAGGTGAACTAGATTTCTTGTTTAAAAATGCAGAAACATAGCTGCACTTTAGCAAAGTAAATTGTAATGGTTAACTGTCAGAAATGTTTTAGCTGTGGATGAATCATAACTTAGGAGAAAATGAAGTGAAAAGCTTTCCAAACAACCCTTCTGATTCTTTTCATTTTCACTGTGTTGGCAATGGGATAAGGTATTTGTGTGATACTTAATAAATCTTGCACATGGCTGTAAGACAGATCATGGAAGGACTAGAAGACAAAAAAGGTTCAACACAAGAATTACCAGAATAAAACAAACAAAGAAAAAAAATAATTTAAAGCCCTAGTTTAAAGGCAGATCTAATCACAAAACCAGCCCCAAGCAGTTAACAGATCCTCTCTTGTCTCTCTGCTGTTGACTATAGTAATGCAAGTTTATGGACTCCATCATTCTTGAAATTTCTTACTTGAACAAATACATTGAGAAATATAATTCTGTCTTTCTCAATTCTTGGGCAATATGTTAATTAACTCTGCATTTTTATTTTGTGTTTATGTCTTAACTAATCTCACAATTTCAGCTAAGAACCCTTACTTGTATGTCTTGAAGCCTCCAGGCCCAGAATTGCAGCAGACCGACCCCATCAGCAGAAAACAACCAGGAGTAAGCTCCAATTTCTGCTGTGAGCAGCCTTATCTGCCATTTCTTTGAACTGAGAAGCACTCAGCTGGGAAATATCAATTAGCAATCTCTCATCCTCAGGTCTGAGCAGAACTGAGAGAAGCCACTTAGCCAGGATGCAGTGTCCACTGTACACAGCAGTCAGCTGACAGCTATGTTGAGCCCATAGGGCTGCACATCAAGGTAAATGGCAAGTATCAAGTCTGCAGCATGTCCTCCAAGAAGTATCAGAAAGCCATCACAGAAGAATTCTGACCTGTTTTTTCAATATGCAATTACTTTTTTTAAAAAAGCTTTATTGTCATATTCCTCAAATGATAATTAACTTACTCTTTCAGTAACAAGAACATAAATCCTTACAAAGCTCCGGTTTTCTAAGAGTAGTGAAAACATACATACTTACTCTTACTGTTTTATAGGGTGCAATAACATTTCTTTCTTTAATGAGAAAAACCTGAAAGAGTAACAGACATTACAGATTCACACCTTAAAAAATTATAAAATTAATCAGAAGTACTGGTAAATACCAAGCTAAAAACACTGTTTAAGCAAGCAAAACACTGGGTTGTAATATCCTGCTTTAACTACCCCAGATAAACTGCAGAAAAAACAATGAGCTTTATATCAGCCAGCTGCAAAGAGGGCAAGAGTTCAATTTAGTTCAGAGGCTTACTTATACAGTTGATTAGTGGGCTTTTATCCTAATCATATGACCTTCAAGGAGTTGCAATACTAAAGCAAATACACTCAGCTACATTCAGTGGGGCAGATCCTCCCCCTCTTCTAATGGCTCAAGGTTCTGTCCAAACAGGAATTACCCCAGACTAGCACCTCACAACATACACTGTGGGAACTTTCTCAAATGAACGCCCTTCTTCTCCTGCTAAACGTTTTGCTTCCAGCTCCAACTGCAATGAACACCAGATTTCTGCCCTCACCCAATACCACACTTTTGACCAGTTTTATTTCTCTGCTGCTAGCCTCGTATCTGAGAACATGTTCCCTCTCCAAAACCCACATAAAACTACTTTCGTTCTTCAGAACATTCTCAAATCCTATAAAAAGACTTGACTGCTAGCATGCTAATTTGTACGCTGTGCCCTACTATCCACCATCTGAAAAGCGACAAACCTGAAGTAAGTTTTGGTTTTGCTCTATTTGTAGAGAAGGTTCAAACCAATCTCGGGATTGGTTCTGAACTAAACAAAACACACTGGACTGCGTAACTTACTGTGTTCTACTCCTGGCCCAATAGAGTTGGTCGTATAGAGGTCCTTTCTCAGTGCCTCAGTTTCCTTCCTAGAGGTAGCACACCTGTGGTTCTACACTCCAAGGCATCATGGCAGCAGCCTCAAACCAAGGGCAAGTACTAAACTTGCAAGAATAGAGGTGTACCATCCTCTCTATCCAGAATCCTTCTGGCTGCTACACAGAGCCTTCCCCATTCCCACCAGCTGACAACAGAGCCAACCTTCACCACATGACCGTTCCGAGAAACATCCAGCTAGAAGAAAGGAAGTGGTAGGCTTAGAAGCCTCTAAACTCAGCATGCCTCCCTAACTGCTACATTAAAAAACAATGGTAATTCGTGTTTCAGATGACATAAGCATATACAGGTCTGAATCAGGCCATGGGAGAATCAAAATGAGAAACCTGCTTTACCTTCATTGCTCTTCTGCAGGATAACTGTACTGAGTACTCCCCATTACATAAGAAGTAGACATAATGGTTTGATTTTTTTCACTTGTAAGCTGAGCAAAATCTTGAGCATACTGTATTAATTACCTATTCTGGAAGACTTCCCCCGATTTTATCTCAAGAAAATATAGTGAAATAATCTCAAATTACTATTCCCATTTACTACATTTTAAAGCCATTAGTTCTAAGTTTTCTGTTACATAAAGGAAAGCTGCTTATCCAGCTATGTATTAACAATTTTTTCTGAGTCTAAAAGGCAAAGATGTTTAAGATGTTCCAAGGGTTCTATGTGTGGTTTCCTACAAGGCCAAAATTCTACTTAGAAAACATATTTTTAATTAGACCATGATTTGTCATAATTACAGCTAGTGACTGCTTAACACTTGAAAGTCCTTATGCCTTTTATACAAAATACCAGCATTTATGATGTAACCAACTATTTCAGAACACTTCCTCAGAGATGGGAAGATGACTGGTAAGGTACACATGGGACGAGTGGGGGGTGCTAACCACATTTGCCATCTTAAAACTTAATTCCTCTTTCCTACGAGGTGTTTCTTATAATCACTTGTTCTTCAGAGCGTATCGTAATGATGCATGGTGGAAGCACTGTCTGGAGCAGCTAGAAATACTTTTTTAAAAATCACTCAGTACACAAGAAAACCTGCCAATTCAAGAAATAGATTACACAGTATTTTTCACAGAAGTAGTTTTAAAATGAAATTAAATATACTGATTACTTCAACACAGACCAAAAACTTCTCTGGCATAGACAATATTAAATGCTTGAGTTTGTTTTTGACTGCTGCAGCATATAACTGAGCAAGGCTATCAACTTTGGGCATTGGTAAAGACAGATTTTAGAAATATACAAGAATATTTAAAATTGTATTTCCTGCTTCAACTCTGTTCTATCCTGAAAGTAAAACATGAACTTTTTTTTTTTTTTAAAAACCCTTTTACAGCTTTGGAACACCTATCAACTGCAATTTATCAAAATTTAAAGTGTATCCCCTTGATTAACTTTAAGAATTAATATATCCACAATCACAACTCTTGACTGAAACTTGAATACAATACTTCAGGACAGCTTCTGAAAACTATTTGGTGGAGATACAGCACAGTCCAAAGTTTTCACAAAGCTGAACCGCAGGGCCAGAGATGGCTTTGCCATTACCACAACATGCTGAACAAAGTAGATGAAAGCAGTATAACAAGACTAAACTAAAGAAGATTAATAACAAGTTTTATTACAGTCTATTCTCCTTTTTCATTAAGTTCTAAGGTTTCCCTGAGCTCCATTATAAAATGCACAGGGCAAAAAGTTCAGTTTATTGAATTAATGACTTAATGAAGTCATTAACAGTTTGCAATTTTCAGCATCAACAGTTTCACATTAATGCTTAGTTTTTGACACTAATTAGTTTTGCTTTCAGTTAACTTCCCACTCTTGGACTACAGCTTTGAGGAAAATACCATTAAGGAATGCAAGCTTGCTCATTTATGTAACCTCACTCATTTATACATCAAGAATCTGTTATATGCAGGTCTTACCTGGCTACATACAACAGAAATCCCTCCAGATGTATTCCTAAAATGTAAATAAGATACTTGAAATGATGGGCATTTCGGCTTTAAAGGAAATTAAATAAATACAGTATCCCAAATTTACCTACCGTGTGAAAGGGTTATTTGCTTCATTATCTTCTGGGGCTTTTATATTAATGCAATCTCTCAACGGTATCTGCAACAAGTTATAAAAATACTGTCTTTCTTAAAAGCTTTTTAAAGAGAATCTTAAGTTACCATGAAATTTAGGTTTGCACTGCTTACCTTGATAATGGGCTCAATATTGTCATCCGGTTCAAATATAATTGACTTTGAACAGATTTTTAGGGAGCCTCTGAATTTTCTAAAAGGAACAACAAAAAAAAAAGTTGTGCATGTGTTCGAGATACATGAGCCTAGAATGACTCCAGGAAATTAAGGTATGTAAGAGTTTCGTACCTTTCATCTTTGCAATCTTTATTTATAATATGATTAGCTGTGTGCTGTTCAAAGTAATATTCTTCCAGGTTAAGAAGCAGCAGTGAAAACCTACAAATAAAAAAAAATCTTTTATTCTAAGAGAAAATACCGTAACAGTTAGTAGTCTTAATAAAACATATCAGGTCTTTGGAAAGTCTTCTCTGATCTCTTTGCTGCGGCCCACATCCCAATAATGAATTAGTTTAGCTTTTTAAAATAACAGCCTATTTGGCAAATTTGTCTACACTTGAACATGATGAATTGATGCTCTTCCAACATATATAAGGTTAGATATTTGATTCTGATGTCTTAGGTGGAAACTATTCTAATATAGTCAGGCTTTCTGCTTTAGCCCTATGCCAGTCAAAATGTGCAATGACAAAAAAGGAAGGGTAGGAACTAATCACTTAGAATAGATGGAATGAGATTGTTTTGAAACCAAGCCAAATTATATTGGTCTAAAATGTTGAGTGAAAACGTTGGCACAGATTTTACAATGCGGCTGAGTCACTCGATGGATGCCCTCTGAGGAAGCATTACCTTTCTCACCAAACACATTTTGTACTTCCTCCATACCTCTGTCTGTTCAACCCCCCAAGAAGCCTGTTCATGGACTAACGTGATTAACAACAAACCTCAACAACAACAAAACAAAAACAGAAAACTGAAGTCTTCTAAAGTATTTCATTGCAGGATCATAGTAAAGCCAGTGCTGGTATCAAGTAAATGCAAACAGGCCAGATTAGGGGGAACATGAAAATGCTTTCTCTACCAACTTAAATAAAACTGCTGCAAGTGATCAAAACTCAGCAACTTTCTAACAGGGTGAACACTTAATCACTGAGTGTTTCAGCTGCAGAGAATGCCAGTAGATGCTGCTGGCACAGCAGGAGAAGCAAAAACAACTTCAGTTGGAAGTACAACTTGTTTGTGTGCAGCACTGATCTGATCTGCCCAAGTACTTAGTATTTATTTACACCCACACTTTGAGCTTTTTGTACTTTGCTCATGGTGTGCTTCACTAGAAATGCCTGTGAAAACACTAAGAAACACCAAGTGTCCCCAGAGCAGTATTCAAACAGCAGTAAATATGTCAAGAGTTCACAAAATGAATTGAGTGAATCGAACAGCCTGTTCACTAAAAAAGCATATTTCACAATGGAAAAAATAGTGTTATTGAAAATACATCTTGTGCACTTAAAGATTTGTATTGTGGTTGTCATATTAAACAGAACATAACAACAAAGGTTTACTGTAACTACAAGTATCAGTGGGTCTATATACGCAAAACTGCTCGCGTGCCCAAGATACTTTGCCCTACTGCTCTGCTGCTTTTTCAAAATGGCCTTACCTTTACCTCTACTCTCTTGAAAGCAGTTTTTTTATGATCCCATTGTGCTGGTTTTGGCTTGATTTTCTTCACTATCTACTATGTGGCTTTGTTTTGGATTTGTGCTGAAAACAGTGTTGATAGTTCTAAGATGTTTTTGTTATCACTGAGTGTGCTTAAACACAGTCAAGGCCTTTTCTGCTTCTCACCCCACCCCACCAGCAAGGAGGCTGGAGGTGCACAAGGAGCTGGGAGAGGACACATATAGGACAGCTGACCCCAAGTGACCCAAGGGTTATTCTGTACCATATGGCATTATACTCAGGACATGAAACATAGTAGCTTCCACACAGTTACCATTAAATCCCATTTTCCAATATACCCAGTTGAAATCATTTGGGACAAACGTAAAATTTCTGATTTTGCCAACTCAGATCTTGCAAGTTCTATCACATTTTTAAAGCTTCTTAATAAAGCTATGTTAGGATGTATAAAGAGCAATTGACCAGTAGAATGCTCTTCTTTCTAGTATGTATAAGCACATACATTCAATTTATTATCCACAAGCCAAAATATTTAATTAGTAAAAAAAAAACTCAAGAACAAAGGCAGCATTCAGATTTGTTTGAAAAAAATCTATTCTCTTTCATCAGAAAACAGCCACTATTGACATAGGGAACATGAGCTTCTGAGAAATGGCATTTATGGTCCCACAATTAATTTTTTTCCAAGAAAACTGTAATGCCTGCTCAGTAGAATTAATTTCTGAAATCCTTCATTCTTGGTCTCTTTGGTCTGTTTCCTTTGTCTCCACCTATTCTTTTAACAAGCTCGTCACATTTTTATATTCTTTCCAAATTCACCTGTTGACAGCACTGGTAATTACTAGACTTTTTAAAGTGTTTGGTAAATGCAGGCATCCTTCACGTATTCAACACAAGACATGTTTTTATATCAAAACATTGGCTGTTATTCACAGTAAGTATAATATGCTTAGCATAAGCGAAAATACATAAATCAAGAGAGTTCTCTTTGAAATTTTTCATTTTAACTATCTCTGTGAAACCATTGTATCTCTATACTTGTCACTTTATAAATTGATTCACCTTCCCAAAACCAGAAGCTATGGGCAAGAAGTTGAGGAATTCTTTCCCTGGCATAACACTCACAGCTGCTGAACCAGATGATTTCATGAAGAAAAACAAAAAAAGAAGCAAAGATATGCATAAAATCTCAAGATAAACTCTTATATGGGCTAAATAGGTACTGTGGGGAAACTGTAGGTTGATTCCTTTTTAAATACCATGTTTGCTAGCAGCAACCAGTTTATCCTTTTGCTATTCTCCGTGTCTCTTCCACATGACTACTCACTCCTCAGGTTTAGAGAGACAGCATCACTGTAGAGCTTCTTGCTGGAGACCAGCGACCTCCTGTGCAATGATCTCCTGCTCACTGACCTCAGCCTTCCTGTTTTGAAAATGGGTTGTATTGCTGTGCTGGCAACTGTTAAAGCATTTTCCCCTCAAACATTGTACATCATATAGGCTAAGTGCATTTTCCTCATTTTATCTTCCCCTCCCACTCTCCACAGAGCCTTCCATGTAGTTCTGAAGTCTCTTCCTGGTATTTCTATGCTTGTTGCTACTCTGCTTGCAAGTCCATTTACTCTAACTGCATTTTCCTATATTTTCAGGCTGCAATGAGTCATTTCTGCAGGCAGACAGAGCCAGATATCAAATCTCCACAAATGCAATCGCAAGTCTCTACTTCTCTCAAGCACCCACTGCAATTGGGACAAAATTACTGTCTGTCCCAAGACTATGCCACAAAAACTGCCCCTTTTAAAACTGATACAATACCATAGGTGAAAGCAAAATTTTCAGACTTGCATCTCAACTACTGGTTAACAAATCTAAACCAGTTCAAGTTACTACTAATAGTGAACTCTGGAGATTATGACGCATGATCTCTGGAATAACCTTCCGGAGTTTCTCAACTCATCTCAGTCTTTACTGCTTAGCTATTTAAATTTCATTTGCCTGTGTTAATGATCCATAGAATTGTCAAAGTAAAGAAAAGTTACTAGAGTACAGTCAGAGCTTTTTATCTTCACAGAAGAAACATATTTTACATAAACAGAGACACTGACAGTTACTGTATCAACAGGGTCCCTCTTGAGAACCATCACTGCACATGATGATACTTCAGGCTTGCCAGGAGGTTTAACTAGTATCTACACATAGCAAGGGTACAGATCAGTCTCTGGCACGTTGCATAAGTAGGCAAACAGTGTAGTGAAGGCCTGGAAAAAACAGGACATCAATCATAATAGCTATAAAATTACACCAATACGATCTTCAGTGCACAGCTAAGCAGCTGGGCTGTGGGCTGACTGCCTTCCAAAGAGCTAAAGGAGGTATTCCAAAGACACTTGTGATATCAAGATGACTGGCATACCAAATTTATATACTATCAACTGCTATGTGGTCCTACAACTACAATTTATATGCACACTTAATATAGATCTAAAATAGTAACTTAATTCTGCACATGACAGGAAGACTTACAAAAAAATAAATTAAAAAAAACCCCAAAACAGTAGGAAGGGAATGCATGAGATGCCCTATATAAGAAACTGGTTAAACCTGTAACAGTTGAAAACTGTATTTTGGTCTTCAGCCACTGAGCAGCTGTACTGTTCCCAGTGCTGTGTAATTAACAGCAAACACTGTAAGCCAATGACTTTATCACACTGACTTGGAATAACAGCCTAGATCACAAAACCAATGTCAAGACAAATACCAATAAGCAAGTCTGTCCCCAGTCTACCCTTCCTTGCCTTCAAGTCTGATCCCAAGATGTAAAAACTCCTCAATCTAAGCAGTTAGTCAGGCAAACCATAAGTTTTAACTGGGTAATGTACAAAAATGCTTTGGTATCTAAAATGAAAAAGGGTTTTGGTTTTGTTTTTTTTTTTACTTCTAAATTATCGGCCAGAACCATCATCTAAAAAAAAAAAGAAAAAATAAAAAAATCAAACAACAAATCAACAAACAAACGAAGTCCAGTTCTGGATCTTGCACATTTGTAGACCCCTTCAGTTTCTACAAAACACATTTGCCTGGTGCTCTAAAACTCTATATTCCTAAAATACAGTAATAAACAAATATCACAGAGTTCTTTTTCAAGCAAACAGAAAAGGATCAAGTTTGAGCCTTTTTTTTATTATGAGCATGTGGTTCATTTTGATCCATTTTCAAAATTAATAACCCAATTGTTACTTGAAACTTCTTAAGTATAAATCATTAATGAGTGTTTATTAAAAATCTACTTAGAGAAAGGTAATGCTATAGCTTGGAAAGCAACTTGAATATCTATTGACACAAAATCCTTTGAAATCAAGAAATAAAACTCACACCTTAATGCTTATTACAGGATATTTTTATGCTTCTTTCCTAATAAGGACAGGTTTATGACAACAAATGTTGTGGTCACAATGGTATTTAATGCTTTGCAACACACTGATGAAGTCAGTAAGCCACAGACATGTTTTCAGGGATCACTGACTACTTTGTTCTTGTACAATGAACTTGCCATACTAGGCTCTCCAAAAAAACCCCAGTGTTATTCTGAAAATGACAAAGAGACAAATTAGACAAGATTTTCAAAAAAAGTTCAAACCCCATGGAAGTAGCTATAAGGGTTGAGGGTCTGCAAGATGTTCAATACCTCATACTACAGCTTCTTAACAGTCCAGTCTTTGTCCTCAATGTCTCACCAACAGCAAACATACCTTCAGAGAACTTCCAAGATGACTGCATTTTCTTATTACATGTAATATTTGGAAAATGGAACTTCAGGAAAAAAACCCAGCAGCTTCAGTAACTTTTCTGGTCCCATACACTTGTAATGCCTCAAAAACTACTTCCAGTTGTGGAGACCGGCCAATTTTGACTTAGAAAGTTATCACATTAGCAGACAGGCCACATTACAAGCTTCTGTTCAGAGCTGTGGAGTTTTCCCAGGATAGTTTTGCACATGGAAAGGTACATGGAATACCAGAAACAGTACCACGTGAAGGGGTCAGGCACAAGAACAAGGTGGTCAGGAACCAGACTACTCTTTGGAACGCAGCAAACCTGTGCAGCAGCTCTGCTGTCAGAGATGCTGCCAAAGAGGCGGTTTCACTTTCCAGGGTAAAATAAATCGGCAGCCACCACTGCCACTATGGCAAAACCTTGAGCTTTAGAGTGGGAAACACACTTACACTGTTACTTCTCAGGTTTAATGCAAGTTCTGCATTCAAAAATCAACAGCAGCAGCAGCTTGGAGAGGGAAGAAAGAACATGCTAGATAAGGGAGTATCTTCTATTCTAACAACTCACATAGCTGGAAAAACCAACACCACCAACTTAAATAACACAAGGAGTTTCCCAGATCCAAAATGGAAAGATTTTCAGCCATAGTTGTGCCTGTCTGTCTGAGGGTATATGTTTAAGGGGTACGAGCTACAGCAATGGATGATCAGCATAGTGTATGCACACACATCTCTACATCCCCCCAGATAACTTTAATTATGGCTTTAAGAGCTTTTGTGTTGGAACATCTTCAATTCCCACACAGTGTTAAAAGTATACAGAACCCGGTGGAGTAAAGAGTTAATCTTTTAACAGTCTATGAGGAGCTGTTCAAGCTTTAAAGGTAAGCACCTACACTTAAGGGGAGAGGTAAATTAAAGCATGCCAACATAATTTTGCTTGAAGACCTATTTCAAATTCCTGTCTTCGTATAGTCCCAGAAAGATTATACTAAGAATAACTGAAAAATTCATGTGCCAGCCACTTGGAAGGAATTTTCCTGTGAAGGGAATCAGTATTCCTTTGAGAAGCAGCTCCAGGTAGAAAAATGAAAAAGGTAACTATCTTGCCAAGAAAAACAGAACTCACTGCCTTTTTCAAAGAGCTCACATATAATTGTCTCTCATAAAAGGCCTGAGGAATATGAGTCAAGAACACACCCAAGACGCATAGGAAAACTTGGCACTAAGTATCAGGAAAACACTTGCAAAACTTCAGCTCATATGATGTCGTCCCCAATACACAAGGTTTGGGAGCCCAAAGGTACCCAAACATTCCTAGCATTGTTCAGAGTATGCAGCCAAGAAGCCAGTCACTCTTTACAAACTACAACCTGGGGTTTATTAAGTCCTGCCAAGATGCTACAAAATATCCTCCAAAAAAAAGTGTGTTGCATCAGGCTTAGTCTACTTGAGAATTTATTGTTATTTTGCTTGATGTGCATGTACATCTATACTGCAGCTCAAAAAAGACTCAGCGATCCAACATCTGGGAGGAAAAAAAAAAGGAAAACAAAACAAGTCCACAGTTTATTTTATATACCAACTTCACGTACCAACTGAAGCACTGGACTTACTCAAACTGGACACAAGAATGTCTGTGCAGAGACCTGTGCCTTGGCAAAATCCTGTTTATACCACCCAGGAAAGGTACCCATTGATCCAGCTTTAAATTCATAATCTGTGATTGAAGTCTTACTATTTTCATCCTTTCATCAGACAAGCACATGCTGGAAATCTACTTGGACACAAGGGTTTCAAGTGGCTGATCCAACACACCTTGCACAATCACTTGACTTGATACTCAAAGTACAATCCTGATAACAGAAGGAAATTGTAAGGGACGAAAAAGCAGGGCACCCCAATCTAGCAGCAGACCACAGCTAAGCAAAACCAATTCTAAAATTAAACCTCCACCCAACAAGAACAAATTATCTACAGGCCAGCTGTAGGACTCATTTGCTGATGCTTGGATAAAAGCCTTCATTATGCATATTTTGTCTCAAGAAAGTAAGATAACGCTACAGTTTTAAAATAAATAAATAAATAATCCCAATGCCCAAGCAGCCATCACACCAAAGATCCACCTGCAGCACCTACATGCTGCCAGTAGGTTGCTTCAAGTGAGTGATGTTTCCAGCAGAAGAGATGAATCCCTCACACAAGAAACTGAGCAGCAGGCAAGACAAACCAGCAGAACTGTATAGAGAGCCCCTGTATCAAGTGTTTACACTTTCCTGCGTTTGGGCACACTGCCAACAGAAGTGAGAAGTCAATTTATAAAGAAAGCAACGACCAGAGCCAAACACCACATCATCTAACTTGATGTTTTGTAACTCAAATTGTTTGCAAAAAAGGATTGATGTTCATGAAGAATGAATATTTTAGGGATTAAATAAACTGTCCTGCACACAGGACATTTCAGCACTTTCTTGTTTTCTACTAGAAAATGGCATATAATCAGAAAAGAAGGTTTATGTAACCAGATATTGAAGTGGACTAACTAATTAGCTAAGAAGAAATATTTTTTTTGAGATCACTTAAAACTAATCTGATCTTCCTTCCTTCCAAAGCAACCACATAAGAAGATTAACTTCTTACTTACCAAGTTTCACAGTACTCTCAACCGGAACTTTTATAGCTTAAAGTTTTGTAGAAACAATGTAAAAGTAACAAAAAAGCCCAACCGACCAAAAACCAAAAAAACCCAACAAACCCCAAACCAAAACACACACCAAATACGGTTACCACAAAATTTTTAGAAGTCCTGCTCATCTTACTAGGAAATAGCTACACCAAGGATACAAAGATCAAATAAAGCCTTCAAGCATAAGTTGATGCCAGCTACCCAGCACCTAGGTAAAAAATTCTCAGAACCTGTCCCTTCAATGAAGTAACAGCAAGCTGGTTTTCTGCTGCTTTAAGGCAGAACTGTAAGGACAACATGCAACAAAAATACAGTGTTTCTGATCTGATATTTTAAAGCTCAAAATATTTTAAATCACTTAAATGCTTTTAAGATTTCCTGAGAAAAGCACAGGAAAAGAGGGAGAGGCAGGGACCTCATATAGGGTACAAAACACATAAATTTACTTGGATTTTATACTAATATCAATTGTTAGGCAGGGGGAAGAAATGGAGAAATGGGTTTGCAGATATAGGAAGATCTGCCAGTGCAAATGAGAATGAGACTAATCTTTCATGAAGTGCTCAAATTACAACCTCAGATAATAAGATCCTGATATGCTTTCAAGTATGAGCAAAGAAAAAAGTTCTCATCAATAACTGCAGATCAGTAATGCTGACACTGATATGCTGAGTTTGTTTTCAGGGCTTTTTAAGAAGAGATTTAGATCCCACTTGGGTTCTTCGGGACAAAGTCTGATGAGTTTTGGCCTTTTTATCTCAGCTTCCCAAATCCATAACACAGCTAACAAAGTCATTTTACTTGCTTTTCCTACAATTAAGATGCTTTACTTTACAATTAAAAATATTTCTTTTCCTTCTTACACAGGAAGTTTGTCCTTTCTCCCTGCAGCCCCTTACATACAACTGAAACCCCAGCAGCCCCCCAAAGCAACAAGATACACAAGAAGACAAAACGTGATCCAGAACACAGTTGTACTTCAAAAAAAAAAAAAAACCAAACCAAAAAAGGAAACAANNNAAAAGGAAAACACGTCAGAGGATGTGGTAGCTTCATGGGCTGTACAGCTATGAATCAGAATTTACATGGACAGAGTGAGTCCAGCTCTTCATCATGTGGTTTTCTCATCAACAATAAACAGTGCTGTGTAACCAGCAGAGTCCTGCACCAGGAATTTGCACAGGGCTCGCACGGGACCAGCCTGCTGTCTGCCTGGTTCCTGCGGCAGGAGACAACTGGGGATCCCTGATCACCCCAGAGAAGCATATGTGTCCTTCTGCTGAATGACCCATGCCGACCTACTGCTCTCACAGAGATTTCCTACGTGGAAATATTAAGCTTGCAAAAGATTTTGAAACTTTGACAAGACAGCTACAGTTAAGCCAGGCAAAAGAAAGTGGGACACTACCTAAAAATAAGAGAGTAAATTCAGGATACACTCAAGCACGTGTGATAAGCCTTTGTTGTACGTGCAGAAACAAAACAAAGATTACAGTCGGCAAGCAGGAACGGGCTAATTGAATTTAACACTTTAAACAGGCAACACAGAGTCTGTATTTTAAGGACTGACAATACACTGACTATAGTGTTCAAGAAAAAAAAAAGAAAAAAAATCCTAGCAAACTACAACAAACTACAGCGAAGCAAAGCTCCATGCCACAAGCAAAACTGAAAGCAAACAAATATACAGAAATCTACAAGACGCTGTTTTTCATGCAGTTTATGCAAGGCAAGCAGCATTCCTATTTTCCCAGGTCCTTTCTACACCCTTTTCAGCCGTAACTCAGGGGAACCATCAAGCCACCTGATCTCAACAGTAACAACAACGAGAGCAGCACAGCACCCGGGCTCTCCTGCCGGCGCTGCGCCGCGGCC
>VZRQ01004827.1:272702-367448 GCA_013397975.1 Machaerirhynchus nigripectus | reverse complement strand
TTTATACCGCCGGAGAGGCGGGGGAAGGTGGCACAGGGAAAAGGCCGGGGAAATGGAGCCAGTCGGCACCGAGGATTCTGCGCCCTCGCCCGGGCTGCGGTGTCTCTGCGGCCCTTCGGGCCCTCCGCGGCGCACACGGAGGGAAGCTCAGGCTGTATTACACTGCGAAACAGCCTAGTTACGTGGATTTAAATAAAAGTTTTAAATGTAGTGCCACTGCAGTGAGATCATTGTACCCGTAATGCGTGTGACAGAAGCTGTCCGGGCAGGAGGTGTGTTCAAAGCCTAGAATCACAGAATATGCAGAGTTGGAAGGGATCCGTCAGGACCATCGAGTCCAACTCCCTGCCCTGCCCAGGACATCCCCAGGAGTCACACCATGTGCCTGGGAGCATTGTCCAAACGCCTCTTGAACTCTGTCGGGCTTGGTGCTGTCACCACTTTCCTGGGGAGCCTGTTCCAGTGATCAAGCACTCCCTAGGTGAAAAACTTTTTCCTCATATCCAACCTAAACCTCCCCTAACTCAGCTTCATGCCGTTTCCTCAACTCTTACCATTGCCTAAACAGACCTCTGTGGAAAGAGGAGTTAAGAATAATCCCTTAGTTTGTATAAAAACCCTTCAATTCATAGAACTGCCGCTGTAGCTGAACAATTTATAATGTGTTTACAGATACGATCTCTTGTGCAGTAGAAAAATGCTGCTTTTTGT
This sequence comes from Machaerirhynchus nigripectus, assembly GCA_013397975.1. Lineage (NCBI taxonomy): Eukaryota > Metazoa > Chordata > Aves > Passeriformes > Dicruridae > Machaerirhynchus > Machaerirhynchus nigripectus. Next base: position 366,737 of record VZRQ01004827.1, on the reverse strand, counting down.
GTATTTATAATTTAGAAAAATTGATTTATTGAGGGGATATAATTTTTCACATAGGAATTAAAAGAATTATAGGCTTCTAGGCCTCAAGAGATTGTCTGATGCACTTGCTGTGCTGAGGCAGATTCAGGTATATGTTGATCAGTGTTACTCAAATATTTTCAATTTGTGGACATAAATATGAGAAGTTGTATTTGCAGAAGAGAGGTTTACTTTGGCTAGTTGTCTTTCAGGGTCCTCTTAGGAGTCCTTCACAGAATCTAAGGAGACAACAGATCACAGTTTAAAAACTGCTTCTATCATCTGCATGAACTATTTCTCTAATCAATTTGTAAAAGCACCTGTTTGAAGAAAATCTGCAACATTTTCATGTAGCTGGCACAAATTTCTAACAGCACCTATGGATATGTATTAGTCCAATAGCCAACCTGAATTTTCTTTGCTGCATTCCTTGTTGTCATACTTCCAGTGGAAATCATGGAATAACAGAATCATGGAAAAGCTTGGGTTGGAAGGGAACTTAAAAATCTAGTTCCAATCCCTCTGCTGTGGGCAGGGATGCCTTCCACTAGACTAGATGGCTCAGGTCCCCTTCCAGTCTGGCCTTGAACACTTCCAGGGATGGGATATCCACCACTTCTCTGGGCAACCTGTTCCAGTGCTTCACCACCCTCACAATAAAGAATCTCTTCCTAACATCTAATCTAAACTTTCTCTCTTCTGGTTTGATGCCATTACCCCTTGTCCTTGTCGCTACATGCTCTTGTAAGTAGTCTCTCTCCTTCTTTCTTGTAGGCTTCAGGTACTGGAAGGACCCAGTTAGGTCACCCTGAAGCCTTCTCTTTTCCAGGCTGAAGAATCCCAGTTCTCTCAGCTTTTCCTCATAGGAGGGGTGCTCCATCCCTCTAATAATCTTGGTGGCCTCCTCTGGACTTGCTCTATCAGGTAGATATCCTTACTGTGCTGATGACCCCAGAGCTGGATGCAGTACTTTAAGGTGAACAATGTTTGTGTGCCTCATATGTGTTTTAATAAATATCTGTGTGTAAATATATATTTATTTATATAATTGTTTATATGTGCAGATGTGTATATCATCCTCTCATAGACTATACTTTTTTTCACTTTTCTTATAGACTACACTCATAAATGATTTATTCTTACAGCTTTATTCTGCCTTCTTTCCAGTATGACTTTCACCTTTATCTTAAGGTATAGGGCATCAATACCAACTAGAGCTCAGCAATTATGCCTCGTGTGTACATGAGAGGAACATTCATAAATACATCCCAGAAAGAACTTGCCTTTCTTATTGTGACAGAATTTTCTGCTCAAAACCTTTTCCAACATAATGCCACCTAGTTCTCCCCATTTTATGCTATACATAAGTTCTGTTCATATATATGCTATATATGTTCATATATATGCTATATGTAAGTTCTTCTCAGGTATAATATTTTGCCTTAGCCTTGATTATTTCATCCTAGTAACTTTAGACACTTATCCTAGTTAAGAAACTAGTTTTGAAATTTGATACTGTCTTCTAGCACCCAGGTTGGTGAGAACCAGATTTTTGATATATCTATATTCTGTTGCACGTTGCAGATCACTAATGGAAATACTGAATAGAACTGAAATGACAACAGATCCTTATAAGTTCTTATTGCAGGTTCTCTCCAGGTTTGATTTTTGTAAGCAGCATGCCAATTTCTCAGTGCTTTCATGAAAATTATGTCTCTTTTGCTTTTTGTTTTAATGAAACTGTCATGGGACGCTGTCTAAATTATACTAAACTCAAGATCTATGACACTTAATGTTTCTCTTTTTCTACTGAATCAGTGAAATTGATTGTAAAAAAGGGCATTAGAGTAGTGTGAGAGCATCTGTTCCTGACAACCTTATGGTAGCTTCTTAATCATGAAATTTATTCTAGATTATTCCTTGACATCAAAATTAATCTGGATTGCCTTAGACCAGCTTTCCTTAGATAGATGCATTTTATCCTTTTCTTGTCTGGTTAAACCTGTGTAGTCTTTTAGCAACCAGAGTTTATTTTTGCTAAATTATTAAGTAAATTTCTTTAGGCCCTATTAACTTTTTTACATAAAATTTACATAGTTTTTAATTCATTCCTTCTTTAAGCTCTGTGGTAAGATAAATTCAACTAAGTATCTGGGCACTTCTAATGTATTTCCAGAACATTTTCTTGTTATATTTTATGCTCCTTTTTACCTGTCACTCATTTTGTACTGTAGGCTTTGTAATTTTATTCTTTTATTCATATTCTTTTATGTTACTCTTCAGTTATGTCCCCTTATTTTGACTTCTTTCTTCAAATCCTTGAAGAGCTTTTAATGTGATGTTAACACAGTCTACTTAGGCTTCCTTTCCTTCTTTTTGTTCACATCAAGATAGCTTGCTATTGTATGTTTAATTAAAAATGAGAATATTGTTCTCTGCAGAAAATCTAGGTTAGCTTTAAATGACTGAGCTCAGGCCTAGACTGCACAGAAAGGAGGTTAATTAACTCATATAGAATGGCATGCTGTTATGATGAGCCTGCTTTTAGTGCCTAGACTAGCTTGATTAAAGCTAGCTTAACTATTTCTACATAACAATGCAATCCGGAGTTGGCAGTGCTGACATACTTTTTCTTCCTCTTTTTCTCAGAGTGGGGAAGCCTATTTTGGTCAAATGTGTCATGATCGCTTTCACTCAGTTTACTTTCTGCCTTTAAAATCAAAATGAGCTCCTCTCTACTTGTCATGCAGCTCCAGTTGGTAATGCCTCTTGGAACTTTCTCTGTACTGTGAAGCAAACGTTCATCCCTGAAATACTACAAGAATTTGATGGACATTTTGTGTCCTGCCATATTGTTCTTCTAACTGGTATTCAAGTGATTGAAATCCATTGTTATCTCATGGGAAAGTTTCTTGAGTACCTTCATTAGTTGCTCAGAATACATCAGAAAAATCACCAACTTCCTCCTTTTGAATACAGCTGTAGTCTGTTATGAAAAGTAGACCCCAATCATAACATAATTTTGCTTCCTCCTTTTAATTTTCACCAAAAACAGTATCTTTAGTCTCTTCCTCGTTTCAATACACATTGAATCATCATCCCCTGATTTACTGTGCCTATTTTCCCTAACATTCTGATATACAGCTATCATTCATGTGCTACCATATCTCTGGGAGGCTACTAAACCTGTATTTTTTCCATAGGATCCCTGGCATTTGACTTCAAGTATTCCAAGTTTATTTTCTTTTTTTTTTCATTTTTTGTTTCTGGCAGGTATTCCCAATGGTATTTAACCACTAAAGCTTTGTCTTTCAGGTATCTAAAAAGCTTCATTAAATGCAATGCTCAAGTGTTTCCTGTCAATCCATTCTATTCTATTGGGCATTTTTAAACATGTTTAGAGTAGGCTTAACCTTAACTGTTGAAGTCAGTGGTGAAGTTCCTGTTAGGAGTATAAAAGACTCCTGAGTGTAGTTCAAGGATCCATCCAATAATGTATTTATTCCGAAAGATACGTCAATAGCCAACCTATGACACATTAACCAAAGGCAAAACTAGTAAAGAGTACTTTAGCTTATTGTTAGTATAACTAGTCAGAAAACAGAAACACAAACAGAAATTTTTTTCATGGGGAAAAAAACAACATTGTTACCTTTCATTACAATGACATTTAAACTAGTTGATATAAGTTTGCTTTTCTTTAAAGAAAGCATTTTTTGAAAGATATGAATGAATAATTTTGCTTTCAGAAAAAGTTTAGGACAGACTAACTTCTGCAAGGCAAACAGTGGCCCGAGTCTTCTGTGACACACACTATCTTTTCACTGTGTGTACTCAGAACTAAGAATAATATAGATCCTTAACTGGTACATCTTACTTCTACCACAGTAACGATAATCAACAACAATTAGTTGTGCCATGGCTTACCTGTTGCCTTGATCTGAGTGATAACCTGTTACATGCAGAAACTCCACTAGTTTAAAAATAATCATGTAAAGGTTACCCTCATGATAGAATTGCCAGCTCCATTCTGAACACATTTAAACTAGTTCATGATCACCCTTCTGGTACCAAATTCTGCTAAGCTTTTTTGAGCTAGTTGTAAGTCAATTTATATGTGTACACAGTGTGTGTTTGATTTAAAATCAATTTTAATTAAACCAATTTTTATCAATAAACAAATGTATTATTTACCATTTTCCCTGGAGAAAAAAAGTAATCCTAGAGGCAGATTTAAAGTGTCAGCATTTAAAGGTGTTCTGTAAGTCAAATTGTAAAGGCAAGGAACTTGTACAATTATTTTACATGTCAATTTAAATTGAAGATTTTATGTAAAATTAATGCTTCCAGTGAAATCCTTCTGAACCACACCCATTCTGAAATATAGTACTTGATTATAAATTGTTTTTGTTTTAGTACTCCTTGAAAGATTAAATCTCCTTTAGGTCTCTATACTCCTTTGCTAACATTGCTAACAGCTTTTTTTCGTAGGTTAATCTGTAGAATTTGAAAGCTGGATTTTCAGCCACTGGTTTGGTACACACTGCAATACAGATCCCTGCACATCATTTTGGAAGCATCCTGAAGAGGACTCATAAAATAGGGCAGAGTGCATGGTAATCCAGAAATACTCTGGTACACTTTTATATATCTGCACTGCTGGGAAAAAAATAATACTTACTTAGTCTCTTTAAAGGCATGCAAATTTTAAAGATCAGAGACAAATTTGTAACAGAAAAAAAATATATTTACTTTATTAAAACAGATTTGGAACACATGTGAACTATATGGAAAAAACAGGCGTATGTGTTCATCGAGTAAGATACTCCCACACCCCTTCAGTGTTCCACTACTTTATGGAGCTGATGACTTGGCTCCCCTCCAACACGCATACATACTTCATGTCATTAGATGCATGAGTCACTCTGCTCTGCTGTAGAGCTGCTAAATGCAGTGCCACAAATGTTGATTTGAAAAATGGATGAGCCCTTGAGTAATTTTTCAGTATAGCTGGTGTTTTAAGGAAAGGCCTTTTAGTAAGTTCGTTACACGTGGTCCACAGAACAATGGATCTGTATTTTATACCATAGTAATGAAAATAAACATGGATAGTGGTGGTGAGAGAAAACCTGAAAAGTCTTAGGGAAGGAGGGAGCATCTATTAGGGACAGGTGCCCTGTGCAAAAGTAGTATTTCATAAACCTTACAGACTAAACACCAGTTTCCATTTTATCCAGCACCATAATATATCACTTAAATGTAAATTTAGAAATTACCTTGTAATGTCATTGGGTTTTCCCTATTTTTGTATGGGCAAAGTTAATTTGTTGGCAGAACATTAGTTAGCTGATGAATGCATTGTTTTATTCCTTTGCTTCCATTTTATATCAGTATAACAAATGCATAATTTAATTTTCAAACATGCATACAAGTGTATTATTTTTTTGATATATATTCTCGGGTATTGGATGACTTTATCCTGCTTCCCCTAAACCAGCAAAGATAAAGAGCAAACCTATGTTTTCATAAGTCCTACCTAAGAGCTAAGACTCTGTGATCAACTGGGGAAATACAAGATCAGCACAGGTAAGGCCTGCATAAACAAATTAGACTTTTTTGTATGTTGAAGAGCATACAACGAATGTATAAAGGCCTTTCCTTCTTCATTCCCATCTAGAAAGCTCGGTATGCTTTGTATGATGTATAATAGAGACGTCCTATAACTACATTTCTGAATGTAAGACTCGGATTTTTCTGAACTGGAAAATTCTTTCTTCTCTGTCAGCAGTCAATAAAGTTAAATATATATATATTTTATAGCAGCTGGAGAAGTGACAAATGAATACAAACAACTTTTCAGAGCAGTTGTTTAGAACAGAATTTCTTCAGGAAATAATTGACTTGAAGCACTAAGGATGGATTCTTCTCATTTAAATTTAGCCAAATATGCAAGTTAAGCCTTTAGTCTAAGATAGTCTTCCATGGTTCTGCTGTGCATCATGGAGAGAGGTGGGTGATTCACTGTTCTTACCTTGGGCGTCACACCTAAAGAGAATGGATTGCTTCCTATAGGGTCTCTGTTCACTTCAGAGAGAGTCCAGATGACTGTCTTAAATTAGACATTCAATTTTAAGGTAACTACAGCTGAGTAAAATGAGCCATGTGCTGCAGGAGGTGCTTTTCAAAGAAAAGTCATGGATTATGTTACATTATTTGTTAACAGCAACCCCAAATTTGCCCTGAAGATTAATTTACCCATTGTCATATTCACACACATGCAGGAGTAACTTGCAGCACATTTTAAACATTTCAAAATCTCTGTGACCATGTTGACCTCATAGTGATCAGACGTACCTGGAGAGGCTGGACACCAGGCAGCACTGAAGTTCCCTGGACATGAAGCACACTGCTCTTATAGCTGTTTGGTAAGTTGTGCTTTTAATTGTGGTGGAAACATATCTGCTATCAGCTGACTGGTTCGAAGGAGAGAGGAAAAGCAGTCTTTCACATTTTAAGAGGAGCAGAGGTGAAATTCTGGGGTTTTGTGTGTTCTGAAAAATTTCCAAAACCAAGATAGAGCTTCTGCTCAGTACTCATAAGCATATGGTAATTTTTACAGGATCAGATTTAGAATTCCCACTTGGTGTGATATGAAAGAGAAAAATTCAGTATTTGATATTGCTGCCTCATTATAATAGCTTGACTTCAATAGCCTTCTGTTCAAAGAATTGGAACAGAATAGGGTGTGAGAAACTACTTAGGACTACATCACTCGGCAATATGCAGAAAATAAATTGAACAGCTCCTCATGCTATATGCCTTCTGATACTTACATTTTTTAAAAAATTCCTAAAGCTAAAGACCATTAATGGAAGAAGAAGTTCAACTTCAAGTTACCAGATCACTTCTTTTAAAAGGAGGTTTGAAAGATGATTTAGACAATGAAACAGTGTTTGGCTTGTCGCTCTTGGAGGGTAAAGATTAAAGACTTCACATGCTGCAAAGACATGCTTCAAGTACCCAGGAATTTTTAGAAGTCTAAAGCAAAAGGCACCTACTCTTCTTCTGAGATTTTGAACCTGAAATCCATGCTTCAAAGGAAGCATGTATGCTCAGCATCTATGATGGTCAAGCATGAAAGGATACAGCATTCTGGTTGACAACTTAAGCAATGAGCTGTGGTGGTTTGGGAAGACAGGAACAAAAAAAAAGACAAGAGTGTCATTTTTCATTGCTATATGGATCACCATATCTATGTCCAACAAGTGGCTGCATTCTTTTAGCCAGTTGTAACTGTGTGTTGGATGGTTTTGACTCTAGTTATTTTCCTTCATCTGACTGTAAGGATGTGTAATGTCTTTATGTAAGAAGAAAGCTAAGTCTTTGGGAAAAGGAGCATCTCTTGGTTACATTTGTACAATATGTGGCAGGATATTGTGGTCCATAACATAATTAAATCAATTACAGCAGTAGAGCTACATTAGTCACTGATGATGGCACCTGGATGATAAGTGAGTCAAGGAATCCAGCAAGACTCCAAAAGTCTAAATTAAGTGATGAGAGCATAAGCAAATGCCATTACTAAAAATAAATGTTGTGATGGACAGGGTAAGATTCTACTAGTGAGTGACTGACAGAATGTGACTGACTTTCAAGTTTTCCTCTGCTCTGACCAGTGCTTCTCAATCAATCACTGCAGCAGTACCGAAAACTTTCCACAGTTTGAAAGCTTGTCATTTAGGAGTGATGTTTAAAGGGATTTTTCTTTTAAAAAATGTTTTTCAATTTTTGCCAGCAAATGCATATATCTTTACAACCAGTGCAGTTGTTTCTCTTGTGTGTGCTGTTCTCTGTGCTCTTGTCACTGTCACGTCTCCAGATATTGAACAATGTTTTTCTCCCCCACCTTTTTCTAGAGATATTTAGAAACTTTATTAAGAAAGAAACAGTTTTTAACTTAAAAATTTTTATAAATTTATAGGAAAGTCATAAACAAACCATGAGGAAGTGCAATGAATAGACAGGAAGTTATCACACATTTAAATATGCTGCAGTGTCTAAATATATGAATACTCATTACACAGCTCTCAGCGCACTTGAGATCCTGCCACCAAACACATGAAACCACTTTAAAAACTAGGGGATGTGTACAGAGTTTTCAGTTCTTGCAGGCTTTTTCACAAAATAGATCTAACTGTAAACCACAGGCTCTTGTGAAATAGCAACACCACAAAGGTTTGTTCTTCCTTGTATTTCACCAGAAGCTGCAACCACAAGTGCCATCTGTCTACAGATGATACAGGAATTAATTTGTAGAGGAAGTGGTGCAGCAAACTATCAAGAAAATACTTTTACAAAATCATCTGTGGTGTTATTTCTGCTGTTGGGACTACCAGGTAACAAATACGATTTGTAGTGATACTTCACTCTGCTCTCAACCACAGCAAGCCCTGACAGACCAGTAACCTTGAAGCTTGTTTACTGCCCACCAAGGCATGACCTGGGACTTTTAAAACACTTCTATTTCCTGAATGTAAGACTAGAAGTCTTCCTGTCTGTGGAAGCTCTCCCAACTTCTCCCTTCACTCTCTAGTGTGTTTAATAAAGTGTTTGCATTGCTTTTCTGCCAGTTCTAGGGCTTAAGTTTACCTGGTGGCTGATACACATCTCTGTCTTCTGGTGGGAAATCAGTGTGACAGAGCCAGGAGAGAACAGACTCACTTCACCTCAGATTGGTGCTTCTGAGATTGGTTACATCCTAATAAATCTGAAACTTAATATGTATTCATCTACTACATTAATGGGTGTTTGAAATTTATTTACATGTATTTTTGACAGACAGAATCTGAAAAAATAATTTCCAGAAGTATTTTCTTAGAAGTTTACATTACCTGTGCTTGTTTATGCCAAGTTTGATCATATAATAAGTGGATGTATTAAAACCTAAACATTTTTCTTGGTGCATCCATTTCAATTCATCTAAGATCCTTGTTTCTGACAGAGATAGCTACTGCATTTCAGAAAACAAAATAAAGATTTATACACGCAGTTTATGATGTCCTTCATTAAAAAACCCTGTTCTGAGCCTTTGGATACCACCACACAATAAAAACTGTTACGAGTTTTCCCCTTGGAGAGATCTCCTATTGAGTTCTACACAGCAAAGATTTCAGCCAGAGGTGAGTGAAGTACTTCAAACCTCATAAACTCTGAAAACAGAGGAGACCTTGATGTATCAATATGTGGGAGAAATTTTGAAGCTGACATTGGAATTCTTACTTGAAAATTTAATTCTTGAAATGCCCTAGATGTAGATGATAAACTGCCTGTGAAGCTGTTTCTCTGTGCTTATATCAAAAGGATAATGTATCAGCTTTCTTTAGATTAAAAAAAAAAAAACCAAACCCACACCAAAACAAAAAAACCAAAACAAACAAACAAACAAAAAAAACCCTGGAAAAAAATAGGAGTGCTGTTTCATATTTTTGGTCACTTGATGGCACTAAACTAACACTGTATACATATTAATCACCAATAGCATAAGAATATTTCTGTGCCAATGTATTTTTTTTTAAGGCTTGGCCTGATCAAAGTGCTTTGTTTTGTTGAGGGCAGATTTCAGACACAATGGAGATTAAAAATAAACAAACATAAACCCAAGAAGCAGTAGTGAAATCTGGCTGACTGTGTTCCGTCTGTCTTGTTAAAGTTCATGACAAACTACAAATACCACGATGGAATGGAGTATGTAGCATTTCCAAGCTAAACAAAAGTCAGTTTTCCAATGTAATATACCAAAGACCAAACCAAGCCTTCCATTGTAAAATCGGAGAGAAGTATCTGCAAACTTTGGACAGTGGCATTTTCACCAAAGTCTGTGGCTGTGAGGTGGCCACCTACATGAGGCAGAATATGTGGACATCCTCAAATTTTCCATATCTCAGTGTATTTGGGGAAATTACCAATATTTCAAGGCTAAATGTTGGGTTTGTTGTGTGAATTAGAAGTGAAGCAGGGAGAACTTTGCTTGGATACTCTCAGTCATGTAACAGGAAGCCTCTGCTGTGATACATGTGTGAGGAAGGGATTGCAGGACCACTGTGTCTCCCAATAAATGCATCTCTTCACAGACTGTCCAGCAAAATGTCTCTATTGTATTTATGTGTACTGAAATCTGAGAAATTGTCAGTTAAATGGATCTTTTAGGGGGGCTTTTCAGGATATAATAGAGTAGCAAGGGAGCATTTTTATTTAATTGTCAGAAGTTTTGATCTTTCAACATATTTTCCTCTTCTACAAAAGAAGGAAAACCACTATTTTTAAAAATTTTCACAGATCAGCAACCAGAAATGCTTTTGTTGAATCAAAGAACATATTTTCTCCTGATAATGCTTTTTCTCCGAATGTTTTTAACTTATTTTTCAACAGGAAGTTACTTTCATTTCAAAATCTCCAACTTAAGTTCTACCTGGACCTAGGCCATTCAAATTTTGTCCCTGCAGAACCTCATAAGATCCTCGTCTTCCAGAGTTGCCTGCCCTTTCTTCCAAAGGTCATAAACTCTGTTTTTTTTCCTCAGTTCCAGCCAAAGTTCTCTGTCCAGTCAGGCTGGTCTTCTTCCCCACCATCTTGTCTTTTGGCACATGGGGACAGCCTGCTCCTGAGCATTTAAGATTTCCTTCTTGAAGAATGTCCAGCCTTCCTGGGCTTCTTTGCCCTTCAGGACTGCCCTTCAACTAGTGTCCTATACAGGCCAAAGTCTGCCTTCTGGCAGTCCGAGGTGGCAGTTCTGCTGGCCACTTTCCTGACTTTGAGAACTGAAAACTCAATCATTTTGTGATAGCTGTGCCTCAGATGGCCTCCAACTATCACATCACCCAGTGGTCCTTCTGTGTTCACAAACTGTAGATCCAGTGAGTGCGTTGCCTAGTTGGCTCCCTCACCAGCTCTGTCACAAACTTCTCTTCCACACACTCCAGGACCTGCTGGACTGTTTCGTCTCTGCTGTGTTGTATTGCCAACAGACATCTGGTAAGTTGAATTTCCCCATGAGAACAAGGCCTAGCAATTGTGAGACTTCTTACAGCTGCTTAAAGAATATTTCTTCTGCCTCTTCATCCTGATTAGCTTGTCTGTAACAGAGCCCCACTAGGATATCTGCCTTGTTGGCTTTCCCTCTGATTCTTATCCACAAACACTCAACCACTATCAGCACTATCATTAAGCTCTAGACAATCAAGACCTGTGCTATGTGTTTACCTTCTTACTACCTATTACATTTTCATTTATGTGCAGTATGGGCAATTTGGATGGTACTCATCCTGAAAGGGATAAAGTCCGTGATTTCACCGCTTCTGGAACAATGGAGCATTTATCTGCAGGTTTTTTCGTCATGTTGAGGTTTAATTGCTGCAGGGATAAGGCCGTGATGGACTTCACTTTCTTATGTATGCATAAGTTCCTATCTTCAATGATTCTGCAGCTACTGAGAAATAGATCACAAACACAGGATATTCTGAGTTGAAAGGAGACCCACAGGGATCATCAAGTCCAACTCTGAAGTGAATGGCCAATACAGGGGCTGAACCAACAACCTTTGTGTTATTAGCACCATGCTATAACCAACTGAGCCAAATAAATTCGGTATTTTCTGGGAGTTTTTCGGACTTTACAAACAGTTCAATTAAATGGAAGATTTTCAGCTTTCTGGCCAGTGAATCCATTGTCAAAATTTTGGTTGCATTTGTCATCTCACGTGCTCTTAACCATGATAAGCTTAAGGAAAGGAGTTGCAAAGCATTGACGTGATTTCCACAGTATGCAAAGCCAATTTCAGCTCTCCTTTCTCCTCATGAAAGTTAATGGCTTTCCACAGGAGGTAAATGAGGACAAATTTGGCTTTCTTGGCTTAAAAAATACCTTGTTTTCATGGCTATCTGCACTAAATTTAATCCAACTACAACAAATGAATCTGCTCACAAAGTTGGATAAATGTGAGCTCAGCTAATATAAGCCATGTGAAAAGTCACCCTGTTCTATGCAGTACCAGTCAAATAGTATTTGAACTTTATATGAAAGTATAGAAATATATATTAAAATCTTCTCAAAAATAGTAGATGAATGTGTAGTTTTTAGATGCATATCTATTTTTACATGATAAATAAAAACATAAGATCTCAAATTTGAATTTGCAAGCTTGCTGCCAGAGAAGCAAAGAAGAAAAATGAGGAAAAGCTCAAGGAACTGTCCTTTCAATATCACACACTGTCATAAAAGTTTTTCACTATTACATTTCTTAGTCTCTTGTGCTCCGTATATATATGCTGGAATCACATAGCACAAATCCTAATTTTTTATAGGCCTGGTAAAAAATGATCATAATTTTAATTGTGTGTGAAGGTTTGATTATGGTTGTACATATGTAGCTCAGAAACTGCCCTCTCCTTAGGTTGTTATTTTTCAAATCGTCTTTTCTTCATGCAGCATAGATTGAGTTGGTTTTGCTCCTATAAATTTCTAAAGGGTTTTAAAAACATTGCAAACTTAATCAGTCACTAAAAATTTTAATCAAAAATCTAGTATTCAATGAAAGAGCTGGTAGAGGGACTTTCAGGAGGACAGACAAGGAAACTCAGTAGGTCTGCCTGGTTGAGGGGTGAGTGCACTGCCTGAATGGCATGGGCACTGCTGCCTTGCCTCTCTGTGTCTTCATGCAACCTCGTGATGCCTATTCAAACAATTTGGATACCATTTCTACCTGAAAAAAATCAGATAAAATGCAGAGATGACTGTGACTCAACCAGAAACATTCCTGGAAGCTCCTAGGAAGACCTCCCATGTCCACTCACTCCACTGCTTATCCCTTTTAGCCCTGATCAGCCATTAGCTACCTTACAGGGCAGACGCATAGCTTTGCTGCATTCAGTTCTGTCTTCTTTCTTATAATTACGTACACATGGATATGCTAAGATATATACATCTGACAGATCTATAGCCTAACTAACTCCTCCTTGCAAACAGTTTTAGGTATAGGACATCCTGTTTGGAGAATGTGCAAATGAAAAGATGAACCTTCTCTTCACAGAGCCTACAAATTGTCAGAAATTCACAGGCTATATTTTTAATTATAATAACAAAAAAGAAAGCATCAAGTTACAGACTACAGACAAATTATTAGTACACGAGTAGTGAAGGCTGAGTTCAATACAAAGAGAAAAAATGTTGTGAAGCCAGATACTAAGATAATGCAACTTGATATAGTTCCCTTAACATCAGTGGAGTTCTTCGGATTTACACAAACTGAGAATCTGGCCCAATAAAATTTAAAAATAAATCCACAAGTACCTACTAAATCTGAGCTTTGTACTGTGAAATATAAAGCAGACTCTTTATCCAGAGGTCTGTGCAGTCTTTGGTTAAAATCCACTGGAATTAGGACATATTATTTTTGGCCACTGGAAAGTGCTAATATTGTTCCCTGAAAGAAACAGAAACATGTTGTGATTTCAAAAGAAAAATTAATAGTTTTTTTTTAAAAAATAACTAAAATAAAGAAGGCTATGGAGTTCAAATCAAGTGCATTCCTTTACCCCAATTTAACAGCTGTGTGCATGATGATCTGCTCAAGAAATCAGAATTAATTTAGCTGGCTTCCCTTAGCACTTAAGTGTGGTAAAAGGAGCAAAGACTTTCTTTCCCCTTGTTGCTAACCGCTCATGCTCCTGTTAATCTCTCAATTCCGTTCCTGAATAATGTGTGAAATTTTGGAAAGACTTAGTCTTTAACAAAGAACTGCAATTATAGTTGTATGCATTGCTGGTGCAGTACCTCGATGACAACCATGCTCTCTCCACAGGAAGCTTTTGCAGCTTCTATGCCCGTTGAGGACCTCTGTGCCCTGCAGGCCCTCATACAAGCTGCCTGGGAGGCTGTGGGGTCCTGGAGGAGACCATGGTGGAAGGCAGACAGGCACAAAGACTCTCTAAAGATTATAGAATCATAGAATAATTTAAAGTGGAATCTAGATCATTGAGTGCAACCATGTAACCTAACACTGCCAAGCCCACCACCACTAAACCATGTCCTTGAGTGTCCTATCTACAAGTATTTTAAAAAACTCCAGGGATGGAAACTCAAGTTTATCCTAGGAAATGTTATATAGGTAAAATGAACTGACTTGCCAGACCATGAGTCCCAGATTGGGCATATCTATGAGACCAACCAGAGCCCCAGAATTCAGAGCTGCAAGTAGGTGTGGCTTTCCCATTATCATGGGTTAAACATGACAAAATGGAAGTTTTGACTTTCAGTCACCAGTGGCAATCAGGAATAATTAGATCAAAATTAACGGCCTCATTTGGAAAACTGACCCGATGATGTACTCACCCAAATAAATGCACACACCCAAATGCTGTCCCCTTGAACCACTGGAAGCCGTGGAAGTGTGCAACACACACCTACCCAGCCACACAGTAGGAGTCATGGAGAAACTCATACTCTGCTCAGCCACCCTGCATGATTACTCATTAGCCTGCTGAGTAATGATTTTGTCTTGGGCCAACTGGCATGCTCTGCTGTAAGACCAGAGTCAGCTTTGGGGTTTGGAGTCATTAAAAACCATTCCCAAAGGGGCAGTGTGAACAAGAGTGACACAACTTTCCTCCCTCCACCCTCACCCTCCTCCCTCCACAGTTGTCCCAAACTGTGCTAGCAGCTTTTTTACCTCAAGCCTAGTGGCATATCAAACCCAAATTATGCAATCCTAATTTTATTTTCATGCAGCAAAAGCACTGTTTTGGTAAGCTGCAGTGCCCTTCAGTATTACTGTGAACAGTGTGAGCACACACAAATATGATGATAACCATATGTTAGGGCCTCAGTGGTACCATATTGGCCTGAAGGAGACCTGAAGGACAGGAGATACCTGGTGTAGACAGGATCAGGTCAGGCCACCTCACTTCAGAGCGAGAGAATGGTCCCTGAAGAGGTATTATTTGGCAGTTCAGCCACAGTAACAGCCACTGCAGTATCAGGGAGAAATAATGGATGTTAGTGTTGCCAAGTAACATTTCTGTGAACTGAAATGCCACCTGACAGGACATAGCAGGTACAAATGTAAGAAAGGCCTTGATGCTACACATGGTTTAGGTAAGCACATTAATGTAAAGACATAAAAATAAGCCATGATATCAAAGTATAAATCTGGAATGCGCTTTTCATTACAGTAATTCTTTAAAAAAATATCCCTTTTAAAATAAAGTCCTAAATTTTTAACAAGCGCATCTCATTGATATGCTGTATTATGCCTAGCAAACCAGAACCCAACAATAATAAAACCCCATGTTTTATTGGACAGAATGCATAATGCAAACTTTTCCATCTAGAAAGGTTCCTTTTTTCTCACTGGGATGAAGTAAGAATATGAATAATAAACTAGGTGGTAGCTCTAAGAGACCAGTGTTCTCTCTTTCTTATGTAAGTTAGAAAGGGAAAAAAACCCAGGAAAAGCATCTTCCAGCTGAGGGATGGCTATTTTTGAAAACATTAGGTAGGAGAACACTTAAGTCCAGGTAGTCATTACTCAGCTATGCTCACCCAATTCTTATTGCCTTAAATGTGTGTTTAGTGCTGATCTGTGCACTACAACTTCTAAATATTTGTGTTCAGTTATTGAGAGTAAATGTTCTTGAGACAGAAAGCTCAAGACCCACTATAGAAAATCCACTCCAAGTATAGCTGGGAAAACATTATAAATCCTGGGCCTGGAGAAACAGAAAATATCCCAGCAATGAGAAATATGTATTCAGAATGGCCTTTAAATTAGTTTCAATTGTGATGGACATTCTAGTCTAAAATGGTTAGATTTTCTTAGGAATTGGGAATCAATATGAAACTATGGACCTGATCCTAATGATACAATATAGAGGAAATGGTGTTGACATCAATACAGAGTGAAAGTCACATTTTGTCAGTGCAAGAACAAAGGCAAAGGCTCACTAGATCTGTTAGACAACTGGTTTGGGCAATAATTTGGCTACTTGCTACATGTGAATGTGTAAATGTGCTTAGAAAATGATGAAATTCTGTTTGACATTTTATTTGAGATCTTCTGCCACATTGCACAAAAACTTTCTTAGGACTGCTGTCTGCGCTCTCCATATGCAACCCACAAGCAGCATGGAATGTACATGGAAAAGTGCATAGGGAAATTAAACTTCCTAATACACTTTCTCCTCTTAGAGATAGATAAATAGATCATTTTTTTTTAAATATTAGCTCCTGAAGTTAGGCATGTGAGTCATCTAATTTTAAGATTCTTAGTCCTGGTTCCCCCAGTGAGTTTGAGAAGAATCAGTGATACTGTCTGAGGATTAGGTGACTGGTCCTTTATTCACTGGATTTTTAAAAATGCAGACATGCTTCTCCACTGCAAGATGGCTCACTGTTTTGCAGATTAAGCATTCCTAGCAGATTGTGCATTCCTAGCAGATTGCATTTGGCCTTCAGTTATTGACTACAAAAACTTGAAAGCAAGTGAGTTTACATATATAGGTTTAGCTAAAATAACAACAACAACAAAAATCTTTCTTAATCCTGTACAAGGCAGTAAATGTTAGATTAGAAAATTTCCATTTGCCATATGGTCTTCAGGTGATTTGATGTAATTCAAAACAGGCATTCAGTAGCCTAATGGTTTTACTGTACCGCAGATGTGTCATTCCCTTGAAATATATTTTTAGTTTGCCGCTCAGGCCTTGATTCTCCTGGCATTAGAAGCCCAATTACAGAAGCAAAGAAAATTCCAAATTCAGTCCACAAGGCTACATTATCAAAACCCTCTCCACTGGAAAAATATTCATGTCAGGCTTGAAATACCTTAATCATATTTAGCTTCATTCCCCAACACAGTATATGAGGATATGATGTAGAAGAGCTAGAAGCTACTCAGGAAAAACTTTTCCCTGTTTTGTCCAAGTCATTTCAGAGAACTGTGGTTTGAGCCTGAGCTTAGGCTCATGGGGTTGCAGTTTTAACATGATTATGCACATACATGACTAGCACCCTTACTTGAGTGCACATACTGCAGATATTAAGTCAGTGGTTCCAAACACATCTTAGTTTGTTTTGTTGCTGTGTCTAAAGCAGTAATGATAGCTCTGTCAGAGGCTTTAGGGAAAAGGTTTTTTTTTCCTTTGCTGCTTTGATTTCTTGCAATAACAGAGGTATTAGAAACATTTAAGCTCAGATGGGAAAACTCTCAAACCAAATGACTATGTATTCTTAGGCTGATGAAGTTTAGATACCTGTGAATCATGTGCATGAAACCTTGGGTGAGAAAGTCCACTTCACTTTGCACAGCCATTTGTTTGGGCTGCTTTCTAGCAGTTGCTGCACAATCTTTTCCTTTCCAGTGTACCTCATGTAGATCAGATATATCAAATAGGGAAGGTAGTAATTCTACAGCATCAACTTACTTCTGTGAGTGTGGCCAGTGTGGGCCAAGCGGTCTGTAATTGACAGATAAAAATGTTTTGTTCTGATTCAACTATATGGATCAAAGGTTGGTGTAACAGACATCATAGATAGCAATCCCCTATGAAATCATGTCTTTTCATTCAGTTGCTTTTTTCAGCATTATATCTATTACATCTAGTATGTACTTCAGGTTATTTTGTTTTAAATGACTGGAATTACTTCAAGTGACTGGAATGATGACAGTCACTGGTTCTTTAAAAGATTTTCAGATTCCTTCTCAAAATGCTTCTAGATCACCATTAACGAAGTGGGACTTCAAACACACACACCTCACCGGGGGCAGCAGTATATACTAAAGAAACAGCAATGAAACTGAACACTGTCTCTAACCTTTCATTAATGAAATCACAGTTGCTAGTTCAAAGCAGGTGAAACAATAAATATGTAGTTTGAGCAGAGGAAGTTAAATGGTATACATAACTTCTTTTTACATAAAAAGCAAAAAACTGTATTGCAGACATGTTGCTTCTTGCCAAGCTCTTGTTGGTGTTCCAAGAAAATTAATAACTGACCTACTATGAAATGCTATTCTTCTATTACTTTCTTGAAGCTTTCATCAAAAATAGATATCTTGAGTGTGTTGGATATTTCTGGTTCTTTTGAGGATTTGCTGTAACGTTAATCTCCACTGCGCGGTTGTGTTAACACCTTCCTGCTGCTAAACCAAATTTCACCTTCAGACACAGGGGGACTGAATTTTTAGACAGGGATAATCCAGGACTCAGCAGCAGTGGATTTTGGAGAAGTGAGTGAAATATAGCCCAAGCTGGGCTGACTCAGTTGGCAGGCTGAAGCTGAGACAGCTTAACAAGAAATGAGTCTTTAAACATCCTGTGTGTTGATACTTCAGGAGTATGTTATGTTTTCTGAAACTTCCAAGGGACTTTATGAGGACTAGAAAAAGCTATTTCATAGCTGCAGAATAACAAGATTTTTTCCTTACAAGCAAGGGATGTCCATCTCAATCAACTCTGCCCCATCAGCTGCTTTGACAGGAGTAATCGTTGGACCTATTAAAATGTCTGCAGATTCCTCTTTCTTCAAGAGTACACAGAAATTAAAGTTGAATGTTTGCTCATGTATTACGAGTTACGGACATTACAGTGCTATGCATTGTATAAGATTGATAGATCGATATGCAGGCAGATAAACACAGAAATGTTCTCAAAAGTTGATGCCATCAGTATGTGTATGACATCAGTTAGATGTTGGTGAACCTCTGCTCAGGCTGCAGTCTGGTTAGGGGATTGCTTGTATGAGGCTCAACTATGAGAACTGCAGGTTGTTCACTAGATAAGAGCAATTTCTGAAGAACACAAGGGAGGTGAAATCAGAACTCTGGTTTTCTATAGCTGTGGCGAATGAGGAGGGAATTCTGTCCAGTTACCTTAGCTCTGGTTACAGGAATAAATGACTATGGTGGTCCATTGTCATGGGAGTGCACCTT
Organism: Machaerirhynchus nigripectus; assembly: GCA_013397975.1. Taxonomy (NCBI): domain Eukaryota; kingdom Metazoa; phylum Chordata; class Aves; order Passeriformes; family Dicruridae; genus Machaerirhynchus; species Machaerirhynchus nigripectus. The sequence goes on along the minus strand of VZRQ01004827.1, from coordinate 347,737 downwards.
TTCCATTCAGCTCTTAGAACAGTTCATTATGCTTATACACAAAATCACAGAATCACAGAATCACAGAATCACAGAATCACAGAATCAAAGAATAAGCTGAGTTGAAAGGTACCCACAAGTATCATCGAGTCCAACTCCTGCCCCTGTACAGCACCATATATATACACAGATATACACAATTTATAGCAATGTGTTCTGTGTCAGCCTTTGCTTGGCAAAAAAATCTATAATGAAACTCCAACTATCAAGTTGTATAATGATGCTTATTTTGTGTACCTTGTTTGCACAAAAAGAGTTCTTGCATTTATTTAGTCTTTGAAATAACAAATTATCCTTTAACTTGAAATGCTCTTTGGCTATGCCTAACTTAGCAAATATGCAGATGAATCCAGGAGTGGATCTGCAGACATTTTAATTATATATGTTTCAGAAGGTGTTACTTTGGGCTTATTCTATTCTGGTCATAAAGGCTGAATGCCTGTCAGTGACTGAAGTGCACTAGGTGTGCTGCAGGAGGGTGTTGTTGTTGTTTTTGGTTTTGTTTTTAAAATAAATTCTAGAAGTATCCACAGTTTTCAGTGTCTAACCATTGTCCTTTGAACATTTGACAGGTGGATCTCAAGGAGCTTAGTAAATCTTTGCAGTTTCAGAGTGGTTAAAATAAACACTGTTATCACGTTGCAGACAGGGAAAGCAACATACTGAAGTATTGCATAACTTGCCAACACAGAAAGTCTTTGTTTGAACCAGGTGTATATGCCATGTCTATTGACTTTCAGCTAATTTTTAAACTTCTCTTCAGTAGTTTAAGTACAGCTACTTTAAGAGCAACAAACCATCATAGAATTGTACTTCAATCTGTGCAAAACAGTACTGCTTATCACCTAATGAACAAAATGGGAAATACCTAGGCTGTATATCAGATTTGTTCTTTGTGACTATATGATGTGAAAGCAAACGCCAAACACAGCCAAAATAGAATGGTATTTCAGTCAAACCACATTTACTTTGTGTACTCTGTACTCTGAATATCCGTGCAATGTGCAGGGTTATATAAATCAGGCATGCAACTTGTAAGCAAAGATATTCACCAGCAAAATGTAGCAACTGTCATATTTAAAATGAATGAATAAAAAAACCCAGACTGGGCAATAAAATAACACAGATCATCAACCTCATAAACAGCAGTGACGTACCTCTGATTTGCACTTTTTTATAAAGAAAAAAACCCTTTTAAATCTTGTAGATGTTAAAAATATACATGCAGTAACTTTTTGTCTTCTGCCGAAAGCCTGCCCTCTATTAGATCAATGACATTTCCTTTGAAAAGCATTTGGCTTCTGAGACTAGAGTGTCCATCACTGAAATTCCTCATTGTGAAAAAGCAACAAGCAGGTGATATAGCAGATAAGGTTACTGACATATCTCCAAATAGGATTTCCTCTGTGGCAATTCTGAATAGTCAATTTTGAACATTTATAAAGAGTTTCACAAATAGACAGTGAAACTTTATTATCTTCAACTGGTGAGGAGATAGAGTATTCTAGAGTAAAATAGAAGGCTACCCCATTCAATCTCTCATTCTGTGTACAGATGTGTTCATTGTCTGATTGTAAAAGTTTTAAAAAAAGGTCTGCACAACAAAACCAAAATACACCTGACCAGCTGTGAAATGCTGATTTCCTAAACCATATTCCTACCTGACTTATATAAGTAGTGTGTTTATATCAAGAAGCATGATGTTTCATTACACTTAATTATCTTAGCATAATTATAAATGCTAATGGTCACATAATTATCTAGATCTTTTTAAAATCCAGTCACTCAACTCACTATTTCACTCAAAAAGTCTCTTGGGGCTGTAAATCCCATGCTTTGCGTGAAATGTTTCCTTGAATTTTTTCTTCATTTAACTGCCGTTAATTACATCATATAACATCTTCTCATATTTTGGAATAGAGAAAGGCTGGGTGCTTGTCATAGTTTTATATTAACAACACTACACTTCAGTGCTTGTTCTATAACTTAAAACCATAAAAGAATACATAAAAACCTAGTGAATAAGAAGATGACAATCACAGAAGATAACAAACTTTAAAAGCTCTGTCACAACCACTACCTTAAATCATCATACAAGCATTCCTATTCAAAAATATGTCAGGTCTGCAATCAGTCCAAAGTCGAAGTGTGTAGGAGAATACTGAAGACATGAGTCCAGACTTTAGGACTGTATGACAAGCCTGTTCTGCAAAAGGCACTATAGAGAGCTCCTGCATTGGCTGAAACTCTCAGGTGGTCTCACAGACCCCAAGACCCCAGACCATCATAATCACAAGTTGATAGTTAGGACATTTTTACTCCTTCATTTTAATGTCTCAGTTCTGGACAGTCCTCCTCTTGCACCGTTGCAGATAATAGGGTGTTGCCATTGGCAAGCCCTTTCTTCCCCCGTGGCTCCATGACACTGCTGCTGTCACCACTTAAATCCAGTTCGTCCCCACAGGTCATTGAAATCATGACATTTTTTCATTTCAGGAATCTGACTCTTACCATAAAGCCCACTATAGGGTCTCCTTTAATTAGCAGTACAGGGACCAGCATCAAGCAGAGCAGGGAAATCTACGTGCTGTCCTGTGGTCTTTGTTTTTCCAGCCTGTGAATGCCATCCCTGCCCTCCACTCTTAACACCTACCTTACCTCACCTCCTCTTTCCTGCATTTGTACAAGTCAGCAAGCAGACTCCTTGTCATCCTGTCCTTCAGCAAGGCAGGGTTCTCAGAAGGCAGTTCTGGAGACTGTCGAGGCCAAACCCCCATATTCAAGTAGAGCTGGCTAGAACAGGTTGCCTAAAACCCAGATAGGTTTTAAATATCTTCTCTCTGCTCTGCTTTCCTATCTTCTAGAAAGAGAGATCCCATTTATAAGTTGATAGTGCATGAGACATCTGGATGCAAAATCCAAACATTAATGCAACAGACAAAATATGTTAGCACAGATTTCATTTATGATAGTTTATTGTTGTTTTTAATGTGATAAAATGTTTGTAAATGGTTGTGGAATCCATGGCGTGGATATGGTATACACATATCTATATCCATATGCACATATATATATACACATATATACATATAAAAGGGGTTTTCTTTGAGTACATGTGAAAAGTAATGTCACAACAAATTTTACTGCTTTCTCCCTTTCATCAGGGAAAAAAAAATTGTTCCCCTGTACACGAAAAGACCATAAACATCTGCCCAAGCTGAAAATGTTGAACCAGATAAACTTTGAAATAAATCTCATTTCTGTGCTTTGAATAGCACAAAGGAAAAAGTAACCTTTCTTCTCCTGATGTCAAGCAGATTGCAGAAGAGGTATGTAAGCTAAAAATGCAGGTTATGTGATTAAAATTGGACTAAATGAAGTCAAATAAATAACATGAGAAGAGCTGTAAAACATATCATTGTCATTATTGTCACACTCACTTCCATTTGCATTTCTGTATTCTGTGTGTTAATCACTACAAATGGTGATATTCTTAATGCGTTCTCTAGAGTGAGCAAATCTTTGACACTAATGGTGTGATCATCTTTGACTAAGTGACCTCTTCCCATAGACAATCTTGGTACTGAGTTGGGAGTTATTTTGAAGAGTTTTACTGCAGATCATTTTCAATTCTGAAGAAGCACTCAGGTTTATTCAGAACTTCTGGCACTGAAGCTAATACTGATTAAGAAATACCTAGTCAGAGTGCAAAAACCGCTTTCAAATATATATTCTTTCAAATATACTCACCTCTTGCATAGCTGCACTGGCTCCACTTTTGTTTATTATTTGAACATAAGATACTTCTATTTGCCTTCATGAGTCCCTCCAAATTCTCTTCATTTTAAGGCCATCAATAATAAACTGATAAAAATACTTTGTTATATTGCACATTTCCTCTTTATTATATTGCACAAGTGTGTAAATGTACAGTTTGAGGAAGCCAGACATACAGAATTAAGTAATTTCCTAAAATTTGTAAAGTGGCAGTAGTTGATGTGAATTATTAATTGCAAATGATTACGAACATTGTATCCACTAGTCTAGAAACCACATTTCCCAACTGAAAAAGAAAAGCCTAGCTCAGTTAAACTTAGAGAAAGGATTAAAATTGTCCCTCGATATTTTGTGAGAAAGGAGACATTACTAGCAATAAATATTAATCACAAATTTTGATTTCTGAATGATCACAAAGAATAACATGATTGTTTCTGAAATTTATTAATGCGAAAATGTCAAGTTAGGACAGTACTCTAGTACTGTAAACAAAGGGAAACATTTCTATTTATATGTCAATGTCAAATATGTACTCTCCAGTTGCAACTGAAGAATATGTCAGAGAATAGCGGTGGAAGAAGGTGGTTTCAAAGCAGCAATTTGGCCATCCCGAACACATAAGTTTAAAAGAACTGGCAAAGGATGTCATGAACATGAACGCTCAAATTTAGTCAGTATTGAAGCACTAAAAAAATGCCATTGGATATTTTTAAAAGTTCCCATTGTATTTTAACAGGCAAGAGGTAACAGTCTAGGTGATTATGGACCTATCAGCCCCTTCCTGTCCATACAGTAAGCAAACCTGAGTGCTAATACAGTTCTGTGCTATGGTTCCTTTAAAGTGCTAATATGGTACTAATGAAGTTAAAATCAATTCACATGCACAGATGGAAAACAGATCCGGTCTGACCAGCCTGATAGGTTTTTTCAGGGAACCTGGGTGATAAGTGTAGTGGTGCTTGACTTTTAGAAGTTTTTGACAGAGTTCAGAGAAACCTTAGGGTTGAAAGCTGGAATGATAGAAAGTAGCATGGCACATATAACTGAATAGAAAACTTACTAACTAGTTTTGTACCTAGCAGAAGTGGGGAACAGTTTGGGCAGAGTTATTTCTTCCCACTGGGAGCAGATCTGGAACCATTTCACGTGTCTGTCATTGCTGATTGGGTTTGCACATGTCAGGGACACTGTGGGAGAAGGTGAGCGATGAAGAGAAAGGGGTAAGCTGCTCATTGCAAACAAATTTTATTTTTCAGACAGTCACATATAATGTCTCTCAAGTTAGCCCTCTTTGTGCAAATGAAATCACCAAGTAGTGAAGAAATAGCTCAGCTCAATACAAGTGCTTATTGCATGGCAGTGGGCTGCAGTGCTGATGTGATCCTTGGACTGTAAACAGAGTGATCTTAAGAGCTGGAAAAATATATTTCTTCTTCATTTGGCATGAATCTGACTGTTACTGCAATCCTGTGTTAATGTTTTCTCTGCAGCCTGAGGAAAATGTTTGCAATTTGGAGAGCATTCAGGGAACAGTCATGACAGATACAGAAGGACAAGTAAACATACCTGGGAGAGAGAGAGAGAGAGAGAGGCAATGCAAGAGCTCTGTCTGTTTAGCTCAACAAGGAGCAATTAGGAGGATGCCTTTGGTCACAAACTACAGCTGACTGGAGGTGGAAAATAGGTTAGAATAGAGAGGGTTCCTTGGTCTGGATGTAGACGCATGAAAAGATCCAGCACTGAGAAGCTGAGGACATGCACACTCCGTGGTAGTTGAAGACTTTAATTGTTTACCAAAATCCATGGTGAAGTCATTTGGAAATATCTAAGTTGAGATCACATGCTCTTTAAAGTGTTTTTCATTACAGGCAGGAACCAGCTGTGTGAAGCCCAATGGTCAGTATCTGAATGCTGATCTCTGAGTCAAATCCTACCCCAAGATTCTTCCAGTCCAGCGTATTTATTTCACTGTTTGGCAGGAGATGAAAACCAGCCATTTCAGTACCTTCTCCTGCACACAGAGAGAGCCTCTCAGAGCCAGGAGCTGTTGTATTTGCATGGGATAAGCAATTAGTACTGGAGTCATCTCCTGTGCCATCTGCTCATGGCTCGGCACTTAGGACTGTGCCTGCATTGTAGTGTAGATCAAATAGGCTTGTACCACACAGTCAGGAAAGCAGGTTAAGTGATCACAGTGGTATCTTCTCCCTACATAATCCTTCAATCTAGTTAAGCAACTTAAGGTAAGTGTGTGTGACTTTCGTTAGTATAACTCTTTAGCGGGACTGTGGATAGCACGTTAAGGCCCATTTGGTCAGCAGCACCAGAGGCAGCCTCATTTGGACAGTCTAACAGCAAAACAACCTTACACATAGCAAAACACTACATATTTATCTGAGCACACCAGTGGGTCGTAGGTGCCCTTGCTAGACTTAGTGACTCAAAAACATTTTTCCTGATAACTTTTCCCTAGCCTAACCATATCTTGGGAGATGATTTAGACTCAGTGGACAAGCCCTTTCTGAAAAAAAAACAAAACAACAACCCTGCTTTTAAATTTTCCTCACTTTTATCTTTATACTTCTATGGTATTTTTCTTCATTTACAAGTTCCAGAAAGTGTTTTATGAGAGTTCTCCTCTCTCAGTGTCTGGATCTGATTATCACCACATATGATCTTTGTACAGCACATGCATAATAGTGTTTGGGGCATTTAGATTAAGAACTTGCTGCTAGTTATCTACCCATCAAATATGAATTTCAGGGAAACACTTAGCTGTTGGAATAAAAGGAGATTTTTTTGTAATTTCTGTTCACTGAATATTGAGTTCATAGTATTATAAAAGCCTGAATTCTCCTCAGCAACTTGTCTGTATTGTTGCAAAGCCCAGCTGCTCAAAAAACACTAGACAATAACATAATGTTGCTTCTCTAAATCACTCAGATACAGGCACAAAGGATGGCAAACACACCTCATTGCTTTAGTAAAGTGTTTAATCTCAGAAGGTTGGAAAGGGATCTCTTGAAAAGTTCTGCTCTTTGGCCAAAACTGTAAAAAGCATTCAGACTGAAAATCAAAAAGGAAGATTACACTGAATTTTACACGATTTGGAAAGGAAAATTAGATGTAGGTAGAAAATTAGGTTAGATTCCTGGTCCAGCCTAATTTCCAAGTTATACGCAGCTGTCAGATATGGTGATACTGCTGCCTAATTCCAAAGGTACCTGCATATTTTACAAAAATATTTCTCAGAGCTTTCCTTAAGGGTCATCAATTCCACGTCTTCTACTGAGGGAAATATTGCAGCCCTGTGTTTGGGACATTGTGCAACAACAGATTGGTGTCTTCTTTGGAAACAGCAGAAAATGAACTCAAGTTTTCTGCTGTCTTGACAGAAGGTTGTTGCTGCTGCTGTCGTCTGAGAAGAGAACTGGTCCCTCCTGAATGCTTTTAGAAAGCGGTTTGGAGAAAACCCAGGGAAGTCAGTGAGCATCTCCTGGCAGCACAGAACCGTGTGCCACAGGGCAGGAGATGGGCAGATGTACCTCTGTCCTCAGCTTCTCCCACTGACTGCCTGGACTCTCTCAGGGTGCTGAGTGCTGTGGAAGCTGTCCTGAGACACCAAGCTCGCCCTGTGATCGCACTGGGTGCTTACTGCCTAACTCCACATGAAGGCTGTTATTTCTGGAGTCTAGACACTTAAAAAGTAGGAACCTCCTCTGGCAAACTGCTGAGCTTTGTAGTCTCAGTCTTCCTCTACCTCTCATTAAAAGCACTGTAGCAGAAATTGTGCTTGCTTGATATACCAGCATGTAGTTTTTGTACTGTTCAGGTGAATGAAGTAAAGCCTATAATCTGGACAACATTTGTTAATATTCTGCAAGGGAATGCCATGCTGACCACAGCACTCACATAAATGGCCATGACATTTCCTCAAATATATGGAAGCGTATGAAATCCTTAGAGCTGTTGTAGAACACAAACCAACAAACCTACTTCATTACATGGAAAGAAATTCAGGCCTTCCTTTCCCCCACTGTTTTTCAGCTGGGTAAATTCTTTGCTCCAATTCTGCCTTTTGTTCCAGCAGTTTTCTGAAGCTTCCTAAGTTCTTCAACCTCCATGCATTTTTCGTTTTTATGGCCAAAACATAGGTGTCCACATGACATCTCATCTACCTACTACTCAAATTGCTTCTTTCTCACGTTGCTATCAAATTTCCACATCATGGTACAAATATGTAATGAAATCTGTTTAGTGTGATTTTTTCTACACTGCGGGTGGGATAGTCAGTGTGAAGGATTTCCTTACTGTAACCTTTTAGGAACAGATAGATGTCCTTCGAGAAGGCCATGGAATAGATAATGACCAGCTTTGTCAACCCACGCTTTGTAGACTAATGTCTACATCTTAGGATTAGGTTTTATGTCCTATGATGACTAATGCTTCACAAACACACAAATTTTTACATTAATTCTTTGCCCTTGCTGCAGCACCAAACCATGTGCTGTGTGACACACCCTTGAGCACAGGCATGGTGCAGCACTGTCTCTCAGTAACAAAGCCATTAGCCCATGTGGTGATGTTCCCACTGCACAGCCAGGGAGTTAATTTTTCATTGAAAACTACAAATGTCTTTATTTGGATCAGGCTTGGATTAATTTGTCAAACTAGACTCGCAGGGCTAGCTATTATCCTTTCCAGAGGATGGTGATTAGATCTGTACATAGGTTGGGGGTCTAATCACTGTCTTATAAAGTAATAATAAATATTATAACCTTCTTTGCTTTATGTTTTTCTAGCTGTGCAATCTGTCAACCAGTTTATCTTCTTCACTAATTAGGCTGGGGGCTTTGGGGGAATTATGCTGTAACTCCTAAATCTCCTTTATGATTAGCTCCATGTTTACCTTTATGATTTGATTTGATAGTTCTTACTATTATTTTAATACAGAGGAATATAATTATTAATACCTTAGGAGAGAGGGCATTGGTACCTTGACTGTATAACAGTGGTGTCAATAGCTACCCCCCTGATGTGCTTTCCCAGTGCTGAAAAGGGCTTTGAAGTAGGAAAACTGCTTCCCTGTGCATCCAGTAAGTGTTTATAAGTAGCTGTCGGGGAGGGGGGCTGGTTTTTCACTTGCATTACATTTTGGAAGAGCATAAAGACACAGATTTCTGTGGTAGATCTGTGGATTTATCCTCCAAACCATTAGCAATGGGGAGTGAAAGTCTTCTTTACTCTGCCAGGAGACAAGTTTTCAGATGGAGTGACCAGTCTGATATAAATGATGTCCATCATTTAGGAGACCATCAGTTGGAGTTAACTGGACTTTGCCCTTTGAAGGGAAGTACAGGAAAATTTTCCCAAGCATAACTTTTGCCCTTGTTCTTTGGGAACTTAGAACGGTAAGCAAAGGACCACATTAGTCACTGTCCAAGGAAAAGTAGAAGGTAGAGAAAGCATGCTGAAAAATGCATTCTAAATTTAAATTCTGGGTTTATGACGGAAAATGTCAGACCACACATAAAAAAACTTGGAAGAAAGTGTTTTCTATTTTTCAGGAGCAGTGTTTTGAAGAAGTAAGGAAAGTATGGGCACCATAAAAATGCCCCTTAACTTAGGAGTTCATGTCCAAAGAATCAATAATTTTCTTGAATCAAATACCTCCAACTTTTTTTTTTTTTAATCCAACCCAAACCAGGAAATAAAATGCAAACCTACAAAATCTGCATAGGAAAAAAGTTAAAAACTTGAAAGAAGCGAAAAATTACATTTCTTACAGAAGCAATGCCTTGGCTGCAGGGCACATATACAAACTCTTCCATGTTCTCTTTTTCTGGTTAAATGAGTACTATCTTGATATGCTTTACTGTTTTTGTGTGGTCAACAGCTATAGGAAACATGATTCAATCATATTTGAATTTTAATGGTGGAAACACAGCACAATATTACTAAAACTGCTTGGATTTAATAGAGATCTGAAATGACAGAATCAGATGAGTTGAGACAAAGCCCTCTGAATGGTGCTGGTCTAGTTCACAGACAAAGGAAATGTGAAGAAGTTGGGGAGCACAAGATGTGAAAGTCCTAATTTGGGGAACTTACATTTATTTTGAGCCCTAAAGTACCACTGGGATCAGGACCAGCAGTTGAATGAAGGGTTTGCTCTATCCTAAAGGACACAACTCTGCTAGTTCCAGCAGCAAGTAATTTTGGTTGGCAGAAATATGGCCTGGGAGGGGAGGGGACACAGCTGCAGTCATGGGGCTCTGTGGTAGAGCCAGTGTCAGTATATGCAGGACACTTAGTACTGTTTTACTCAAAGGACAGAGAAAAGACAAAAAGAAAGGCACCAGCTCAACAGAAAGTGTTGAGTACAGTGGATGCTCAGTAGATTTTAGAGAATTTCTTCCTTGGGTTCATATTCTAAAGGATTTGCAGTAATTTCAGTCAGGGCAGCTTAAAAAAATTATCAACAAGGCAAGCTTTCTCCTGGAAAAGAAAGAGGTGAAAAAGTTTCAAGACCACCTTGATTGTACTGTGCCCAGCTCGATGCCCGTGGCAGGGGCTGAAAGGGAGGTGGGGAGCCAGAGGCAGTGCCTTCCTGCAGGGCAGCATGAAAAGCACCTCTGGGACCAAGCAGGAACAGCAGGACTCTGAGCACAGGAAAGGCACCAGAGGGGTAGCAAGCCAAAAGGAGATGAACATTCAAAACTCTCTGTCTTACTGCCTTGACCCCAGGCAAATCTCGGGGTTTTCAGTTACAAAAACAACAACAACAACAACAACAACAAAACAAACCAAACCAAAACAAACAAACAAACAAAAATGGCGAGAGAGAGATTGAACCACCTAAATCTCAGTGTCTGTGATAACAAGGTTTTGGATAAACAAACAGTTTTGGGAACTTAAGCTTCTTAGAGCATTAGGGAGAAGAAATCCTCAGATGTCACTGTAATGTGTGTGCTTATTTTTTTTTAATGTAATGTATCACCTAATTGCAGTGGATGGCTACTCTTGAGTGTAGTTCAACAGACTGGCACACTGAGATGGCCATATGTGGGGAAATAAACATGTTGGTAAACACCTCGGCATGTGACCAGTATTGAGTGTAAATCTACAGAACAAGGAAAAGCAGCCCTTTGTGTCACAAGATTATTTTGAACTTGAGCTTTCAAGTAGCTATCAGAGATTACCTCTCATCTTTCACAGCATGAATTTCATGTCTGTATTGTTAGAGAATACAGAACAATATGGAAAGAAAGAAGGAAGAAAGGAGGAATTAAAGTACCTAAATCAGCTGAGTCATGGCTGAAATACAAAAAGGATTTATGAAGGGTTGAGAGTGGAACAGTAATGAAAAAATTCCCTCATCTGTAGCTATGGGGTTACTTACTACAGTGTTTTTGATGGGAATTATGACTTGGTTCCTGGGGACTATCTTGCTTCAATTAATTAAACTCACACTGAGAGGACTATTTCAGCCTTGCAATGATTATTTCTTTTTTCATGGGAAAGTAGGAAAAGTGATTTGAAAAGAATTTGGTGACCCTTTTTTTCATTTTCTGATGTTGGAGGCTTTGAGTGGAAACTAGAACTCGAACCACACACGTGAGCCTGAGAGCAGAGCATGAGGGGAGAGGTGACAAGCACTGAGGGCATCACTGTAAGAAAGCGTGGACAAAATCTCTCTAATAGCATCACCCCTCATCTAAATCTGTTCCCCTTTCATATTTCTTTTCTGTATTCCTACTCCTTTTTGCCTCTCACCCTGAACTCCTTTTTGTTTCTGAGCTCCAAGTTGCTTTTTCAAAAGAAATAGAAAATTGTTTTGGTTCACTTATTTATTTTAAAGTAAGGCAAAAGGGTAAGTTCTCTTCTCTGGGGAAAAAGGAATCATACTAGCTCGAGTGGCTGCTAGGCAGAGTAATAGCTAACTCACTGGAGCCGGATGGTCTTTCAAAACAGCCTGCTATTCTCCAAGGTATCAGTTTAACTCCTGTAGGAGACACCACTGCCCAGATTTTTCTCCTTTCCCTTTTCTCAGAAGCAAAACAGGTTATTTGGAACTATCTCCCATTTTGAAACAAGTCACTCATCTCTGCAATATTCTCTCTCATTGAATTTGGACAAACAGTAGTGCCTGTAGTAAGTATGAAAACACCACTGGGTGATAAGAACCATACAATTAAACCCATGAGTGATAATGAACAGATGCGTCCCTCCCACAGATGCTTTCTCATATCAAATGAAGTGTGGCTGCAAGATTTTATCAGTTCGAGGTGTTTACTCAACTTTAGAGAAAAATGTGACCTACCTCGATAATCCCCTGTACGGTTATCTTTCACCCAGGGCTTTCTACTTTTGTGGGTAAGTTTTTGTTGCTTCTGTTAAACTGATTTTTCTGATCTCAGCAAAATTAAAAACAAAATGGCATGTGACTCCTTGTGGGTTTACAATAAACAAAGCCAGTGCAAATTTACTATTTGATGGTAGATCTTTCTCTACACTCCTACTAGCCATTGAGATATTTTTCCCCTAATGGGAGTGGACAAAGATAAAATCTTATCAGTTTGTATCAGTAACAGAGCAAGGAGACTCTGGAAGAACTTACTTGTCATCATTTTTAACCCAAGGGTGGCCAGGATAGGATCGTTTTCAGGAACAATCTGTCTTTAACATGTCGAACCTTCTCTTTGCCCTCTGGTATTGCCACACTAGTATTTACTATGGCGCAGCAGGAGTAATCCCAGCACATCCCCAGGAGGTGATTGGGAGCTTTTACACTGGGGCCTGTGCAGGTCTCAGGCAGGCTGGGGAGCCGTGAGCCCTTGCAGCTGTGGGCAGATTGGCGTGGCCAGGAGGGCAGCGCAGCACCCGCCAGCTCTCCGGCTCGGCCGCTGCTCTGCTTAGAACCCCTGGCCAACCATTAACTGCTCGGGGTACCTGCTTCTTCCTTTCTGTCTGTCCTGATGTTTTAGATGGAAACCTCTGTAGGTGAAGGATGCATTTTATCATGTGCCTGTCAAGTGCCAGTTTTGGCTGGGAAATCTCAGCACTCCAGTGAGATGAATGGTAATTCCAATAATAAAGGCAAAGCCTGGCCATCTGGCTGCTATTACGGTAACGTCTTGCTCCGTGACAGTGGGACACTCTGTGCAGATGCTCCTCTGTCTCATTCTGTGCTGGAAAAGACTGCTCTTAGACTTTGGGCTAAAACTCCATGGCTTGGAGATAGAAAAGGCCTGTGGTAATGCCACCTGACCTAGGTATAGAGGCTGTAAAGAACCCCACTGTCTGGAGAGTATCACTCAGGATTGATACATACCTACATTGTATGTCCTATGGTACTCAACTGCAAGCAACAACTACACCACTGGGCTTATCCCCAAAGTGAGTGACAGTCACTGCTCACTAGTGATCATCTTCTCAGACCATTCCATCCTTATCTGCCTTGGCAGATAACTTTCTCTGTCCCCAAAGAGTAAGAACTCTCCTGCTTTTATTCAAACATCTATGGATAATGGCAGGAATCTGACTTAGTAGCAAACCTCCTCACCTCCCAGTCAGCTCCAGATCTGGCTGTGCACCCTGCCCACCTCACTCTATTTGCTGCTTGCAGAATTGATGCATTTCTGGTTGGCATATAGCAGACTCTTCAGTGCTTTGGGATTGAGATATCACTACAGCCATGAGTCACAAAATGAAACAAAACATAAATTTGAAATTACTTATAAGCTGCATAATTTATGTTGATCAGAGTTTTCAGACATGGCCTTTTTCATATTATAAGATGAAGCACGACTTGGGATAATAATTCACATGGCTGAATATAGTGCTACTGATAATACTTAGTAGAGGGAAACTATCAAATACTTAGCCTTGCTGGTGTGTATTGTAAACACTGTATTGTGTTCTCCCATTAGCTGTTTTATTTTATCCTGTCTGGAGTTTCCTTCAGTTTGCATGCTATGTTTGGCACAACCTACATTAAAAAATGCTATTGCATTTACAAAATTATTTTTACTGTCTCAGAGAGATAGCTTGCAAACTCAAAATTGAAACTAAAACTCCATTCCTCTCACATGTGCATACAACTCCAGAAGAGGCCCTATCCTGTCCCACAGCCACAACACACAGATCAGTTTGCATGAAGAGGTGAGGATTTTGTAGCCTGTTGGAACATATGGCAGGGAAGATAGGGAATGGGAACAAGCTCCTTTGGGGTGATGGTCATTGTGCAGATGGTGCTGGGGTTGGTGCGGTCTTGTTCATCCTCAAGGACAAAATGAAGAGGTTTCTGTAGAGAAATGAGCTTAAAACCATACTTAGGCCTGGAGTGAAGAGGAACTTCTGGACATCAGCAAGGATATGTCCCTCCTGACCAACCTAGTGGCCTTCTGTAATGGAGTGACTACAGCACTGGGCAAGGCAAGGCCTACAGATGTCATCTACCCGGACTTCTGTAAGGCCTTTGACAGAGTCCACCACAACATCCTTCTCTCTAAATTAGAGACGTGGATTTGATGGATGGACTGTTTGATGGATGAGGAATTTGTTGGACACCCCATGCTGGACATCCTATTCCATGAATGGAAACATTCAAGGTCAGGCTTGATGGGGCCCTGAGCAGGAATCAGGTCAGGATGGGCCTGTATCAACCTGATCTAGCAAAAATTGTCCCTGCCCATTGCAGGGGAGTTGGACTAGATGACATTTAAAATGCAAGCTATTCAGTGATTCTATGATTCCAAGAGACACCCCTCAAGTGAGCTACCACTTGGGAAAAACAGATATCAGTGTCCAAGACTGAACTGATGAAGTAAGTTATTTGGCAGTGCTGCTATACCTTTAAATCCCAAAGATGTGCTGAAGTGTAATACATATCTTTTTACCTGAGATTTTTTATCACTGTTCAGGCCAAACTTGCTCATATCCAGAAGTCATCACAGGCTGTAATTTTTTAAATCCCTGTGGAGATCTTGCTGTAGCAGTGTCCTCTGGAGAGAGGCAGGTTCTCTGCGTGGCCCAAAGCAGGTGAAACATTCACATGTCATATTGCAAATTGGATGCTTATTCCTTTGGGAGCTCTTCCTTTGTGTGAGGAAAATTAAATCTCTGGCTTGTCTAAGGACAAGGAAGGAAGACTCTGTTTTGAGGACAATAGGGAATTTTGTCTCTCTCTGGAAACACAGCTTCATTCATTTTAAGTGTTTGCTTCTGTGCCTTTACCTATTTTATCTGTTTCCCTTTTGAAAAACAGCATAGCATGGAATTAAGGCATTAATTCAACACAGTTCAGTGCTTGGCTTCACTCATATATTCCTGCAGTCTATATTGGTTTTCTACTTTTTTATTCAGTTGTATTCAAAACAATGGCAAAGTTCCTTTAATTTTGATGATAGAGGATGAGGTCTTACTTGAGAAACACCTTCTCAGGCTTCTTGACTTGCCTGTGTCTCTCAAGAGGACAGCACTGGACAAGGCAAGGCCTTCTGATTCATTTTGGAAAGAGCATGAAAATCTCAAGATCAATTTCTTTTCCCAAACAAGATAAAAGGAACCATTTGGAAAATAACCAATGCAGGCAAATCAGTTACAGCAGATTGTTTATAAGATAAGTTACATTGTTTTTCTGTTTGCAAATATGTGCCATGAGCCTGGTGTTTAGAGAGATGAACTGGCTGTTTCTGAATATGCGACTTATTCATGAATGGTTCATTGTAATTAAACTCATGGCTCTTTTGAGGGCACACAGGTCATGGTTTTGGGTCCATTTTCTCTCACTGGATACACATTATTCTTTTAGATTCTGTTTCCCTGGTATAAACATTCATCATGACAGAATCCCTCTAATGACTCTTTGTTGCTGTGATGAGAGTTCCCTTTGAGCACAGAGGGGCGGGGAAGGTCTGCTCACCCAAAGGAATGTGCTGAAAATCTTCCATACAATTGGAATTCAATTCTGTAAAATACCAGCCATGGGGATGGTTCTCAGTCTACCTCAGTTTTACATGGCACACAATAGTTAATTTTTCAGGTGTGACTGAAATAGTTGGCAGTGGCTGATGACCCAACTTCAAAGGCTGCCGACCCAGTTGACTTCAAAGCAGAGAGAGGAGTGGAGATAAGAACAAAAAAATGCTGGAGGAGAAGGATAAATGAAGATGTAACTCAGTAGCTTTGCCCATCGACCTGCTGCTGCCTTGGTGTGCTGATGCAGCATTTTGAGTGTGGAAATCCCCCAAAATTCACTTAGTGGGCTCTTTACCAGCCTGTGAGAGGTATCTCCTATAGTCTAAGTGTCTGCTGTGCTCCTGGGGCAGGTGTCTGGGAGGGCAGGCAGTGGGGCCAAGGCATTGTGGTGCAGCAGGGCTTCCAAGGAAGGGACAGACTGACCCAAAAGGAAATAAAACCCTGAAACCTTTACCTGCTGTCAAATGAAAAGCTGAGGGTCATCAATGACAAAAGAAGTTCACTAAATTTTGACCTTGGCAAATGGATCCACATCTCACAGTCCACTGAAGAGCATCAGATGGGACAGTTACCTATTCCTGGTGTAAAAATCTCTGTGGGGTAGAGATGTCTCATCCAGCCGTGAGTATAAATGATGTGCTTATATCTGTTTGGATTTTTTTGTGAGAAAATAAACACCACAACATTCCCATTTGCCATTTTCCTATCTAGATTTTTATCTTGATTCAGGAGGCACACCAGAAAAATAAGTCTTGGATCAGCAGCTATTTCTGACCCATGGGTTATTTCATTTGCTTTTGTTTCATATCACAGGGGCTTGTGGCTGTCTTGGTCTGGCTTAGATTTTCCTGGTGCTGTTCATTGAAATGTTTTATTTTCCACCATTGCCTGTAGGCACTGACATGGATTAGCCTTGGCAGCACCATGCAGGGGGCTTACACACCCTGACGCTCACTAATTACAACCTCCTGAACATCCTAAGAGCTATAATATTACAGTGATGTATATATGAAGTCACGGTCTGTCAATGTATTGCCCCTGTGGAGTAAACCCTGCAAGCAATATAATCATGACTGGAAATCCCTTTATTGCATGGAGAGTTTTGTTCTTCTGAGTGGTTTCTATTTACATATGCTCAGGTTCTCTGAATGTCCAACAGAGTGTGATACTACACCAACCCACATCTTGAAGACAGATGGGGATTTTAATTCCTTTCTTTTACTCCTTTTTTTCTTGCTTTTGACTCCCTTACCTTCTTCTTCCCACAGCTACTTGTCAACATTTTTTTTCTGGCACAGTACCTGAAGTGCCCAATCCAGGAAAGCATGTTTAAGGTTATTTTTTTTTTAAATCTCTGTGTTAACAGTTAGGGCATTTAGATTGCTAAATACCTGTCAGGGTCTAAATGTGAGTTCAGCTGCCTAATTGCTGGTATGTGGATTGCTGAGTTACAGGTGATGAGGTGCAGTGCAGGGGAACACAGTAAATTCAGTCCTATGTGAAACACCTGAACTTGATGCAGAGGAGCTGTCAGAGCTTTGGTCCCCTGCATTTCTTCAACCAGCTGATCAACTCCTACTCAGCAAAATTATTTCCCAGGGTGGGCATAGGTATTTAAGATCTCTATGTGTTTTAGAGAATTAGGCAAAGGAGAGAGGATTTTTTTCCTACATAATATGGCCCATGGAAGTACTGATCCTTCTCCTCTGGCTGCCAAGGGAGGCCAGCACAATCAGGTTCCTAAGAGTGTGCCTCCATCGGGTGTTACGGTTAGGTCCTATTGTCCTGCAGGACCAATGGCTGGGTGCTGGACACTCCTGAGCACCTGGAGAGCCCTGCTGAAATGAGAGAAAATAGCACATAGTCTGGACCAACCATGATGACCATGAAGAGATTCTGGTGTTTCTCATGTTCTGCTTCACTCGGTCCCAAAAGATTTCTTTGAATGATACAGGAAGACATCACACACTTAAAATGGCTCAGGTATGCCTTCCTAACCTCACCTCAGCATGTGCAAAGCAGAGCCACATTAATTTCAATGCTAGGGGAGAATTTCCTATCTCCAGAAACTGGAGAGGATTTTGCGTGTCATGGCAATTAGAGTTTCCAGTAGTGAAACCCCTCCAGTTTTCACACACTGAGTGTATTCTCCAAAGTAATGACATTAAAACAAAAAAAACCAAACCAAAACAAAACAAAACCAACAAAAAAAAAAAAAGGAAGATTAAGGGTTTGCATCATTATGTTTGACAGAACATATACACTACTTTTGCAGAGATTGAAATAATCATAACTAAGCTTATGGAAAATTGCAAACACATAAATGTATGAACAGATGCATAAATCAAATTGTGAAGTAATTTTAATGCACTTTTTTGGACCATTCTTTTAGAGGACTCATCAACCACTTTCTGATATGAATCTTTTTTTAATGGTAAGAATGATGATGAATTAAACATTAGACACCAGTGAAAACTTCTCCACTTCTAAAAAAAAAAAGCTATATCTAAGCCTTGAGGCAAAAATGTTAAAAATAGACATTTTTTTTGTATGAAACTATTTGCACAAATGAAACTAATAGGTTTTTATCTAAACCATCTGGTGGAGGAAAAGCATTAAAATGTAAAGTCACGTATTGAAGCCCGCAGAGACTTATTCTGAATGCTGTATGTTAAAAAAAAATACAAAAAAGGAAAACTTTATCTTTTCCTTTATTTATCTGAGGCCTTGCTCTTCCGTGTGCTTTAACCAGTTAACCAAAACTTTAACCAGTTAGTTTTGCTTTGGCAAAACCAATACACTCCTTCTGGTCTTTGCTTACAAGTTGTACTCCCAATAATGCAGTCTAAGTTCATGGCAGAAAAGTGATTAGTGGATTAGCATATATGGTTTGCTTGGGAGGTTTTTTTTTTTTCCCCTAAAATAAACCTCTACAGGAAACTCAGACACAAATGACGTTCACTTTTGTTTTTTCTGTACATGTAAAACCAGACTGTGAAACCTCAGTTTAAAATAGCACAATTTCCTGTAGCACCAGCTGTGTAACAGGAGGTAACCAACTCTCACTCCCTTTCACAATTTGAGGTCGAGCAACCATGATCTTCTGGGCTTTCTTTCTATCCCACGTGTAGGGGATTTTGTGGGAAACTGAATCGCAGACTAGCCTAGATTGGAAGGGATCTCTGCGGGTTTTCTGGTCTATCTGATGCCCACAGGCAAAGCTGGAACAACTTTGAAAGGGCTTTTAAGGGCTATTCTTCAGACTTTTGAATATCTTCAAGTATGGAAACCCCACAGTCTCTTTGGGCTCCTGTTTCAGTGTTTTCAACCTTCTCCTGGTGATTATTTTTTCACCATGTAATAATATGGTAATCAGCGTATGTAATCAGCACTTTCCTTATTTCAGCTTGTGTCTGTTGTCTCTTGCCCTTCATGTATGCCTCCAGAAAGGTTTGAGCTCTGTCTTCTCTACAAAGATCCACTGTGCAGTTATAGACTGCAGAAGGAACTCCTCTCCTTGAGACTGACCAGATCCAGCATTCTCAGCCCTTCACCTCAGCCCTGTGTTCCAGTTCCTGACCATCATGTATGGCCTCCTCTGGATTCACTCCAGTATGTCAAGGTTTTCCTTGTATTGGGGTCACTTCTGGAAAGGTTCCCACTTCTAGAGTCATGTTCCTTCCCAGTCTGAAGGCGACAACACTACAAGAAGATAGGATAGCCTATTTCTGACTTTTGCTCAAATTGTCCTCAAAAAATTCTCCCTTGAGAGTTTAGAAATACTCAGCCTTGAAAATCTATCAGCTGTGTACTGCAGATACAGTACACAGTACTTCCTGCCGGGAAGTTCATTGTGTGGCTGCTTCCAGCCTGCTTGCAGAGGGTGGCTTCTGCTGTGGATGCAGATGCAGGACAGTCCCATGCAGCTGTCATGACTCTCTCCTGGTGAGTCTTACCACGCTTCTTGGTGGCAGATACATGTGTATGTATGGTGCTTTGTTAGGTCTGATGTAGAAAGGCAGGTAAAAAGCTTCATTGAGTTCTAGGCAGAAATTGTGGAGGAAAAAAAGAAGAAAGAGAGAGAAATAAATCCGATTGAAGGATATGAATGATATAGTCAAAATTCCAGTCTCACGAGCTTTGATATTTTAATCAAGGATTCCAGGAACCTAGGACCAGAGATTACTCAGACATCTCTCTCTTTATTTTAATCTTTTTAAATTAATTTAGAGTTAAGTTCAAAAATAGCACTCAGCTGTCCACATATGACTTAAAAGTGGAACTGCTGAAGACAAATAAAACCTGGCAACTTCCTCCTATTTATTAGTTGTGAAATTTCACCTGAGTTAAAGCTGCTCCCATGGATCTGAGCACCACTTCACAGATTTTGAACTTTAGTTATGACTAAAGCAGAAGACTGTTTTTCAAAACTCTCAGATCTCAGCTACCTTTCCTCTAAATTACTCTGTGTCCCTGGGCACGTCACTTACCTCCTTTCATATTCATCTCTTTAACAAAAGCATGTAGCACATGCTTGTGTGCCAGAGAAGTGGAGAGGCTCAGCTCATTATTTTGAATGCTGAGCAAAACATGAAGGCTTCCTCTGCTAATTAGGGCATCAGCCTTATTTATTCGAGTGGTGACATTTTTTTGAATGAACTTTGGATCTTCATGTTGCTATCTAAGCTGTGCTACATAGACAGCGGGAAAAATCTTTCTTGCATCTTCAGTATATAACAATATGACTGTACTGATGGCACAAACATGCATCCAGGTGTTTCATTGTGAAGAAAGTTGGAATTACAAAAGCAGCCTGCAGGCTTTGTGTCTGCAAAGGGCTTGTGCTGCCACAGGTATTGTGCTAGCACCCCGTGTGCCCCATCCCCAGCCCATATTGGAAAGGTTTTGGACTTTTTAACTTTCCACTGAAACTTGGCACTATGGGAGCACCAAGGTCAGCATATATGCTGTGCATAAAGCTGGGAAATTTTTGACTCCATGTATCAAAGTGGGAGAAACGTGAATATTCACTAGAGGTTTTCTTTGTCTTCCTTTCTATTTTATTTTTTTGAAACTACTGGAGCCAGGCAGATTGTAAGGCAGAACTTCTTAGAAAGCAGTTTAGAGCAGCATCTGAAATGAGTGATTCTTGGAGCCTTCAGAGACTTCTGCGTTACAAAATGTGTGCCCAGCCTTCTGTGAAAAAGTGGCTCATGGAAGATCACCTACTTGTATGTTTGATTTAGCTAGAGAACATGGTTTATAAAGATAACAAAGATATCCATCCTTGATCTAACTTTATTTTTTTCTCCAGGCAGTTGTGTATACACCCTGCTGTTTGGTAAATTCAGAGTTAAAAGGAAAAGTATTTTGGTTTGATTTTGAAATTTTATGACCTAAACACCGAGCCTCTGGACATGGCTCTGAGTTCTCTGGTTCTGCCTGCTGCGTGCGCTCGGTGTCTGCCGACTGCATCCTCACTGCTCAGCTGGCCGGCAGTCTGGAAAATGCTGATGTTCTAAGGGTTACTGGATTACAATTGTTCTCTGCAAACAAAATTCACATCTGTTCTGACAACTTATTTCAGCCTGATGCAACTTGAAAAGGTCGAGATTAATCCTAGAAAATCAGACTTCTATTTGAAAGGCCAAATCAACTTTAATTGTAACACATGGCTATTTGTATTGGCATTTAGCTGCAGCCGTTTATCCTTCTTTCCACTGGTATTATTTGTTTCTGAGCTTGCTACTAAAGCCTACAATGCCAGTTGAAATGTTTTAAGTAATGTAACAAAAATAACAGCTGACATCTTTCCTTTTACAGGTTTCCAATGACCCAGGGTATTTTGTGTGCATGGCTTTTATAACTTTTGTTTATCAGCAGTCTGGGTAAAAAAGTCATAGAAGAAAATGCTGGTTCATTTTATAAAGATTAATGGTGTCTACTGTACCCTCCGATCCTGTTGGCTTTATCCATCAGAGCCCAAGGGGATGAACCACTTGTTCTGGAGTTCTGCCTCCTACCCCACTTGGATCCCAGACGTTAAGGGCTTTAAAGCCCCTTCGCATAACGCCAGTTGCAAGCTGTGCTTTTCCATGTCGGTGAGGTGACTAAGAGCAGCACCCCTCCCCTAGGCACGGTGTAACACCTCTCTAACTACCCTGTGCTTCTCCTGGCAGCTGCTATCAGCTCAGCCGTCAGCCATCAACTGATAGCTGAGCTCTCAGATCCCCTGAAAAGTGACAGGATGAAAGAGACTGATTTGGCAATACTTTGCTCTTGCTGTTTGGCCTGGAGAAAGATACTCTAAGTGGTAAGATTGTTTAGCAACAGCTGGCAAGCACCCGGGTGTGAGCCTGATTTTCAGACATGACAAGCACTTATAGGAATGTTGCCAGATACAGCTGTTTAAAAGCCTTAATAAACAGCAAGTCAATACTAATCTTTGCCAAATTAATCTTTTCCTTGACAGCCCATCAGAGCAATTATACTCAGACTCGTTGTAAACACACAATTGTCAGAGGGTAAGGATCTTCTCTGCAGTATACTGTGGATTTTTGCACACAGATTGTTTTGTAGATAGGTAGGTTTCCTTTTCTTTTCCTCTTCCTCTCTCTCTTTTTTTCCCCTCTCTCATTTTATTTTCTGGCCGTTTACATGACTGCCAGCTCGGTGTTAGCCTGAACAAAATTTCTTTGTAAAGTGTCTATCACAGCAAGTCCTTAATAGAATGTGAAATGATGACAGTCACAGGATCCATGCAGATGCACATTTGTTAGTGGGTTTCTCTAATTAGGCAGTAACTGTGACAGATTCTGAAATGTTACAAGTCATTGTTCTCACTTGTCCTCTTGTTGGTGAAGTAAGAGCTACATTTGAGATGTGATTTAATGTGCTGCTGGGTAATAATAAAATACACGGATTTGCAAAGGAAAGCAAATGGTTTCTGTGAGACCTGACACAAAGCACCTCCTGTTTTCCAAGGTGCTCAGCACCTCCTGCAGCACTGCCAGCTCACTGCTATACTCACCAAATAATATTTTATTTCAATGCAAAAGGGCTTGAAGACACCAGAAAAAATAATTAACAGGGTAATGGTTGTTTATCTGTCTGCCTGCCTGCCTGCCTGTCTATCTATCTAGTCTTTTTGACTATATCTATACCTCTACCCATAACTATGTCTGTCTCTACACCTATCAGTGGGAGTCCAGGGGAGTAACTCCTGTATGGGCTACATAACAGCTCTTTAGCTACTTCTCACAGTGTTTGCAAAGTAAGGATTTTAACCTACTCCATTTTCCCTGAGCACAGAAAGATATCTCTGTGGATCTGCCATGTTTACAGGATTGGGTAAGAAACAGGCAGACACAGGCTTGGAGATGGTAGTTCAGGGTGGGATGATGTCTCAAAAGGCTAAGGAAGGTGGTAAGACCATGTTTTACCTTCCAGTAATGAGCTCTTTTATTGCTGGGTTTCCTGTTTACAGAGGAGCCTCACAGGGAATATTTGGCAGAGACACCACTGGAATCAGGAGCTGGTATTTGGTGAGAGAGAGAGAAGTGGGCATGAATACATTACAGTTCCCTGTGAATGGCTGGGGCCCTCTATGAATACATTACTTACTTACTGCCTGTGGATGAATGCGAGGGGAAAATCCTATGGCAGGCCCATTTGAATTGGAATTTGGCTTCTTTGGTCAGAGGCAGCAGCTGGATGAGATTTCTGCTTGAACACATGTGAGCCTGGGGAGAGAGAGACCAGGATATCTCCTGTCACCAGAACACGGCACACTGAGAGCAGCAGTAAAATCAAAGAGCCTTTGCTTTTGAAAACCTCTGCTTACCTTGGTGCAAGCAGATGGGATTTACAACCTGCAGACTGCATATGTTGCCAACTTTGCATTTTGCCCACCACGTTTTAAAAATAATTTAAAAATATATTAATTTCAATGAATGGAAGACATTATTTCTTTTGGTTTCTATCACTCTGACAGATGTTTTTCTCATATTTGCTTGCTGTTACTGTGTTTCTTCCATGTGCAGGTTGTTCAGTTCCTGTGGGCTTTCTCATTATCATGGTTAGGACAGATGGTGACTTACAACCAGTGACTGGGGTGTCTGTGTTACCGTGGTGCCTAAGGCACAGTGCTGCAGTGAAGGATGGGGCACATTTTCACCAGCTCCAGTGGAGTTTCACCTGCTTACAAAAGGATCCCAACCATCTACTGGCAATTTATATCTGTCAATACACAGCCAAAAACAAACAGCAGATTGCCCACGGCTGGCAACCATTTCTTTTTCCCAAGGTCAGACATGAAGAACTGACATTTGTGCATTGAAGTTGGATCTTTCTTTTGGAAAAAAAATGGTTTCAGTATACCCATGGCCAAAACTGCTGCCTTCCAGCACAGCTGTCCTGTCTGAACAGAGCCCGGACACAGAACCACACTCAGAGCACTGGATGGGTAAAGTGCTGCACAGCAAACACACCACAGGCTCCCGCGCTGACAGACTGAGAGACACCAACCAGCCAGAGGTTCATACAGAATAAGTATTTTATTCATGATGTATTTTTTTATTTACATTAAAGTTTTCTTGTATTTCGAACTCTGCTTGGATACCGAAATTAACAACTTTATGTGACTGCACACCTGCTCTAAAAGAAATGAAGATAACACAGTTCTTTCCCATAAAAGAAAAAGGAAAACTGCCTGTCAAAATCAAAGTTGATTTTTCTCATTCCCGGTAATTATCTTTTCGCTTTAGAATTAATATGAGTGGAAAATGTAGTTTACTATAATATAATAAATAGAAGACATTGGGTAATTAGTAGTGCTGATATATTTCTAAAGTACTAAACAGACAAACAATAAACTGTGAATTTAATCACGAGTTCTCATACAGTTTCAAGACAGGAAAATTAGAGCTCTCAGCTACAGTCATTTGAGTAATCACATCTGATCTGCATTATTTATTAGTTATTACATGCCAAGTGATTCCGATTGTACATTGCCTGAAATCATTCAGAAGCAAGCCTGCCTTTGTTTCTGTTTTGTTTTATAAAGAAAAATCAATGGCATTGCCTAATGTGTATTCTATCCAAATTGCTTCCTTTATTTCACACAGAAAATACAAATCAGTGGTACTGTCCATTAATGGGACAGGCATCTGGGACAAAATCATCCAGAAATGTATTTTCAGAGCTATCCCTGATCCCAAACATTGACAAAATACCTTCTTTTGGATATTTTTATCCCTTTCCCTGTGGCTGTTGAACTTACCTTTCATTCTAGGACTTATTTCTGATATATTCCCTAAAATTCTGTAGGACCTTTTGCATATATAATAAAATGGCTGAAGCATATTTGGTAATATTTCTTTTGGTAATATGTGTATTCCACTTGACAAATTAATAAAACATGATGAAGTTTCAAGAAGCAGCGTTATGCAGTTTTCGTCAGTTAGTTTTGTTGGTTCAAGTCTTAGTTTTGGGCAACTTCCTGCTACAATGCTTTAAAAAGGGAATTACTTAAAATACCTTTTTTCTTTTCCTTAACAACCAAAGAAATAGAGAAATAGTTCTTGGTTACCTTCATTTTCTGCCAATAAAGCAGGTTTGTTGTTACATATGTCACTGTAAAAACTAAATAAAGTATTCACATCAGTTGTGAACAATTTGTGCCAGCAAAAGTTAAAGCGTCAAAGAAACCTCTTTAAAATGCTAACAAATTTACTTACAAACACCTATATTTATTATTTCATAAATAGGCGCAACAGGTTCCATAAAAAAGATTAAATACAGACACAGTATGAAGAAACAATAATACATAGCCATATGTAGAGGTTATAATTTAGCTGTCTCCAATCTGTTTCTGCATCTAATAAAATATCAGGTAAGCATTTGGCAGTTTTATACATAAAAGGACTTAAATGACGTTTACTAACCAGTACACATAAAGTGATTTTCTTTAAAAAAAAAGAAGCATTTTTTAGGCAGTACAAAATAAATGTGTTTGCTCTTTATCAACATTAGTTTTTTTCTCCTAAGTTTTTTGTGTTTATTTCATGAGACAAAGCCAATATTTTTAATTAATATAATTTGGGACTATTTTACTTTTTTTCTCCAAATACTTTGAAAATATAGACTATCAGTCAGTTGTTTAAAAATGAAGTAAAAATATGAATGTTTGCCAATTTTACCCTTATTGTGAAATCAATAAACTGGAATGAGCCAGTTTCAATTACAATTAGCTACAAAAACATTCACATTTTATACTCTAGGAGAGTGTAACATAGATGCTATTTACAAACTTGCTATGACTGCTACATCAAGCCATTTAAAAAGTCTTTAGTAGTTTCATATAAACACCCATTATGAAAAACCAATGGAAAATCCAGGACTTTTCTCCGAGACATCTACAGTTGCTAAGGCAGTTACTATCGCAGCACTTCACAGCAAAAACCAACATAAAATCTGAATGGTCCAAGTTTCCTTCAGGGAAGAAGAAAAGCAATGTCCGTTAAAGGATCTCAGGGAAGGGGTGGAAAGGAGAAAGAAAGAGAAAAAATGGGGAGAAAAAAAGAAAAGGAAAGAAGCAAGACTATTTTTTCCAGAGTGGGTGACCCACAAGCTCAAATAGTCCTAAGTGCTTAGCAACCTGTATTTTCTAATAAAATGCAGAACTGCCTTGACTGCATAAAGCAATCCATGATGAAAAGACTTCCCTGCATTCCTCAGTGGAAAGGAGAGGTGTTTCAGATTTTCAGGTAAGGTAGAGTGCTTTGTCCCTCTGCATGCCCCTGTTCAAAGAGAAAAAGAACAAATGTGATTTTTTTTTTACATTTGAAAAATTTTTAGTTCTATTCTTCAAAAAGAAAAGAAAAAAAAATCAGCCCCACAACCCCACTGCATGTCATTAATTCCAAGCATATCACTGAAGTACAGCTGCATTGCCATGGTAATAATAAGAAAAATCATAGTGACACACGTTGCAACCTGGAGAGCACATCTGGCTCTAAAACTGCACAGGACTGGGACATGGGTTTAAGCGTGGGCTTGGGATTACCTGCACTAGTGGGCTGGCAGCACTGACTATCAAAAACTGCTTGGGTAGAGCTGTGGATTTAGCACAGACCTTGGAATGATGCTCCATTTAGTGCACTATACAAAGCAGCCACTTTCCTTAGAGGGCAGGAGAGCTTGGTTACATGAACATGGGTGTCAGCCACTGATACCTCTGGCATACTTTATTTGCTAGTATAGATATAGCCAAAACGTATTGGGTTGGCAGGTTCAGGGAAGCACTTGCAAGGGGACAGCAGAAGCTTAGCAAAGATAGGTTAAGTTCAGGCACATGGATTCACAAAGGCTTATCTACACAGAGCAGGCATATCTACGGGCATATCTGCTCAGAGAAAGCTGCTGGTGATAGAAAGTTACACCCAGTGCACACCTGGAGAGCACTTCTGGGAAAAATGACACATCACTTTTTTCCAGAAGAGACTGGGAAGGAAGGTGGCTATGGATTGTTTGACAGAGGACAGTCTATTCAGAGCTCAGTGTAAGTGGCTGCAAAAGTCTGTGGACTGGACTCCATGGCTCCACAAAGACCATGCTACAGAGAAGTTGGAAGCTGGAAGGATATACTAACTGGCATTTAGGATTTACTGGGGGCATAGGGCTCCTACAGGTATGGTGTTTTGTTTCTGGTTACAGTCACGGGGTCTTCATGCCACTCCCTTCCGTGTCTCTTGTACCCCGTGTATCAGCCATGCTTCTCACTGACGTGGTTTTTCATGACCCAGACTAGAAAACAGTTCACGTCATTTGCCTCTCATTGAGGAGGCAGTGATCTTAAAACTTCTTTCTTACTCCTTCTCCCTAAGATTTCAGTTCTGCTCTTCTATGGAATGCAAGTTCTCTGAGAACTAGAAAGTGTATGTGCTGAGATAAGGTGACAACAATGTCTAATAAATGTATGTATTGCAAACTTGTTCTCCCAAACCAGGCTAACTGCTGAATAAATACAGTGCCATCACAGATACACTTCAGGAAACACTGTAGGGAAACAGGAAACCACACTGTTCCCAAATTCTCTGTCGTATACTTGTGTCATGAGTGTTGCTCAACACAAGGTGGCATTCACTGGCTGCTTACCCATTACTGCAGTAGTCATTATTCCAGTCCACAGTCTGTGCCGGAGGATTTCTGCACCCTGAACGAACATACTCCATTGCTTGGGTAACAACTTGTGCAGCTGTTGATGTTGGATTGATGATATTCTGATAATCAGGCTGAAGAGTAAATCCCTAGAGGAGAAAACAAGTACATTACAAAGTACAGAAACAAAGCAACAGGTTGGGTGCATTAAAAAAAGTAAAAATGCAGTGCGTACTGCAAAATGGTAGACAATACTTCTTTTCCAGGTGTGATTTTGGTTATAAAACCTAAAATAGGAAAAAATGTGTAGGGTCTTTCTAAGTTTTAAAATCTTTCTTCAGTTTGAGAAATGAAACGCTGCCAAAGCGTTGTTAGCTGTTACACAGTCACAGGATGGAACTAAAAGAGACAGAGCAGAAACAATTCACAACCAAGGGAACAACTCAATCAGCACTGGGACAAAAAGGTCTGTTTGCTTCTTAGAGCTTCCATTCAGATTAAATGTAAGCACACACACCAGTCACTGAGTCCCAGAATATGCAACAGAATCTTTTTGAAGGACGTAGGCAGCAGGTGGCTGACTGTTTTATTAGACTACACCTATTCACGTATTGTTCTCAAAACCCTTTTTCTTCATTCAGTCACAAAGGGACCATCTGCTGCTTCTTTTATTTGCACTTCTCTCTCAACTAAACGGAAATTCAACCAAAGCTTTTTAACAGTTGTTGGACTAATGTAGTGAAAGTAGCACAGAATAACTTGCTTTTGAAACCAAGGAGATGAGAAAGAAAAAGTGGAAGTTACAAAGAGACATCTAACCTGCTCCCTGAAATATATTTCATATGAAAAGTCATAATAATTTTTAGCTCTTTTGATATATTCTGATGTTTAAATATTGCGTTTCAAACCCAGGAGAACAATTGACATTTCAAGGCTAGTGTATCTGGTTCACCCTCTACATTGTGTCCCTGCAAAGTAGGAAGAGCTACATTGGGTAAAATTATGGGAATGTTGTATGAAAGCAATCGATGTCGGCTGAAAAAAAACAGATCAAACTCCTTCCTGGGGCAAAGGCTTACAATTCCCAGTCAAGTTAACTGGAAATGTAGCTACTAAATCAGAAACTGGACTTGCACCAAGAGGCCTGGTTTGGAAACTTACTCCTCCCAGCCAAAGACCACATACAGAATAGATAGAATTAATGCTCATAGCTTTTAGTTTAGTCGAGTGTTAGTGTGTTGTATGTGCTTGCTTCTCTTACACAGCCTTGATTAGGACAGGAATTTTGTGGACATGTATTTTTCTGCAGGTGTAAGAAGGCAGCCACTCTACCTCTTGTCAAGATAAATGAATATTCTCAGCTTTCAACTGACCCCCTCCATCCACAGAAATTACCTTCCTTCAAATGGAACGTCACTTCCTTCTTCTACTCCCTCTTCCTTGACTATTCCCTGAGGTCCTGCAGGTGTTTTGCCTCTCACGGGCACTGCCGCGTCACTCCACTCATCCTGATCATATCTTTTAGTCTAGACCATCAATGACTGCAACTTTGTTCCTTAATCTTTTCCATATGGAGAATATCCTGAGTAACACTTCAGTACCTTAAACACTTTTTGAAGCCTCACTTTTTCCCTGTTGAGTCCAAGAAATGGACTATTAGGAGAGAGCAAGTTCACAGCTGAATTCTGCATCTAGTTGCTATGTTATTTATATGCTGCCCTGCTAATGAGATTAAATAAAGCCTTCCCATTGTGGGTTTTACACCCATGGGGACTGTAACCCCCATGCTCTGTACACTGCCTTTTCACCAGGCTCTAAACCTATGCAGCAAGCTGAGGAGACAGCCCACATGCCTGCAACAGATCCAAAGGAAACAGTAATTGAGCAGATTTCCCAATGACTTTAATTGGAGTTTTGTGTAATTAGAAGGCAGAAAATTTGGGTTTGTATACCACTGTCATCATTTTTACACAAAAAATCAACCATAAGGCCTTTCTAATTTAGCTGTAAGGGAAAACCAACCACAGAAACACATCCTACCCTCAGGCACTCAGATTTACCTTTGGTAGCAAATCCCCAGATCTATCATTTATACAAGAAAAACACTATATAGGGACAGTAGCCAGTAGTAAATCTTGCAAGTGAGCAGGAACAGAGACTCAGGTACTCATAAAATCATAGAATGGTTTGGGTTGGAAGGGACCTTAAAGATCATCTGGTTCCAACCCCCCTGCTGTGGGCAGGGACAACTTCCACTATACCAGGTTGCTCATAGGTCCATCCAACCTGGCCTTGAACAATTCCAGGGAGAGGGAGCATCCACAACCTCTCTGGACAACACTCATGCAGCAAGGAGATGGTTCCTCCAAATCAGAGGAAGAGACCACCAGCACAATATCCATCCCATTTCTTCTGGAATTAGGACAGATAAATAGCTTAGATGCCAGAGAACAGTCCTGTGTTTTAACTCAGGAGCTGGGGTGAGGATGCAGTCTCATATTTTTTCAGGTTTTCTGTGTGACCACAGCCAAATTGCTTTGGCTGTCTTCCAGCAAAGCACGTGTGCAAGTGTGTTTGGACTGAATTGGTACCTCTCATGTTAAGGTTGGGACTGCAGAGGCAAATTTAATTCTTTTACCTGCAAAATAAGGTGTAACAGCATTTTCATCTTGTACCTGGCAAGTCTATGTAGTTTACAGCTGCCTGGGATTGGGGCCTGTTTCTTAGGACACACTCAGGGGATAGATTCTAACATGGTGCAGGGGTATCTGAGCCAGGCTGCAGTCCCAGAAGGGTCTCAATGGTCCCTCTTGGGAGTTGAGGGCTACCAGAGTACTTGCACTGTGGGTGATGGAAAGCATGCTTGTTAAAGCAAAGTCATTTAGGCAATCTCAATTCAATATGAAGGACTGATAAAGTATGGTACTGTTTAAGATGCAAACAATAATTACTGCAGCTTTTTCATCAACAGAAAAAGCTCTGAAAATATAGATCTGTACAACAGAGGGAAACAGCCTTGTACCAGGCTTGTGGTAAATATTTGGGTATTATTTATGTAAGCCCTTAACAAACAATGATGAAATAAAAAGTGCTCAGAAAATGAGTGCTTCGAGGTCTAATTAAACAATGCTGAATGTTTTTGCATTGTAATGCTCAAGAGAAAATCACCAACTGTTTTGCAACATGCCTAGAATTTTAAATTTCATTTTCTTGTTCCAGATTGAAATAAAAATAGGGAACTTGATAAAGATTAATTTGATGTCAGGAGGGACATTTGCTCTTTAATTAGATTTCTGTAGCCCTAGCAGTTTTGTTGTGCCACTGTAGCAAGTCCTAAAAAGCCTGCAGCAGAACTAAAAAGTGATCCTCATCTCCACACTTTACTAGGAACTAATTTCATTTCCTGCCTGTCTGGAGAGGTATTTTCAACAGGCATCAACATTTTTGTCTTCACAACTGATTTATTCATCAATCTCAATGTGATATTTTAAACCTTTAAATTACATCCAAATCCTAAAGCATCTGTTTATTACACAAGGAAATTGAAAATCTGTCTGTGTGATATCATACAAAGATTTTTCCTTAAGGTTATAAAGGAAGTTGACAGATATTAATGATTTTTTTTTTTCTCTTGACCTCATTCGAAGACAAAGCTTAACAAAAAAAGAAGAAGAAATCTGGACAAATACAGCAGGTTCCTGAGTTTGCTGTATATAAAATATATACAGGAAAAAAATGAGGTTATTATTTTTGGCAGGCTATGCAATCATCTTGCTGTATACATTTATTTTCTAAAGGAAAAGAAATACCTAGAAGTAGACTGAAATGAATTATTATTAAAGAAATAAAAAAATAAAATGTGACATACATTAATCTTCTGGTGCTTTGTTATGCACATGCACTGGCAGCCATGGCTACTAGACACTAAGGATCTAGTTTTGCTTCCTCTACCTGTGAACTGAAATGGGACAGAGTTGGCAAGGGGACTCACCATCCCATGCAACGCGTGGGTGAAGGATTTTGAGCAGGGAAGGTGATGCTTCCAGTAGGGCTACTTAAAAGCGTTCCTTAACAAGAACTGGGTGTATTTAGGGGGGAGTGATTCCTCGCTCTCCTCACTCTTCACACCAAACAGCACAATAAACAGGCTGGATAGCAGGGTATGCTCAGAAAGAGGCACACATGTCTGTGTGAGTAGAGAAAGGAAAGAATGACCTTGCAAGTCAAGACAGACTGCAGCTTAAGCTGCTGGTTCAGCCTGAACTTTGGAGAAATTGTGCTGATTTGAATGACAAGGGTTAAGAATCAGATCATCTAAGGCCAACTGAGTAAAAATTAAACATCATGTCAAACCTAAGAAACATACTGGAGAGAAACAACTCTGTATCAGTTAAAAAATTATACAGTGATAAGATGTTCACACGAGCATTTAACAAAGAAAAATTGCACTCTTCTAATTTACTCTGAGTCTTCCTGTGTGTCAAAAGTGGATAAAAGAAAAACTACGGCACAGTGGATTTTGATGTTTAAAATTAAAACTTTAACATGGCTCCTGTTAATGATATTAAAGAAAAATATAATAAATTTCAGAATTAGAAGCTAAAGATAATTAAAAATCAGGATCTAATCTAAATCTAAATATGACAATAGAACTAATGGCCATTTTTTTCCAGTTTAAAGGATTATCACTGTAAACAATCACCCCACAGGTCTACAGTGGTGACCCTTTTTAATTTATTAATGAACTGTTGGAACAGAAGAGAAAAGAGACAAAATAATCTACTTCCCAGAAGTTACAATTTAGATAACTCAAAATAGAGAAGATTGTTTAAAAGGGATTAAAAAATATTTACTAATGCTAGGCATTTGACCAAAATGCTAATACCAAATTTTACATTGCATTTCAGAACAATTTGGATGCATTGCATCAGCTGCATACTCCACAGAGTTAATTGATTTTAAAAATAACAGAAATTGTGCAGTCACTGAGGATTTTTGGCTACCAACACTTCTGAATTTCTTGGTGTTCTGTAGTTTTCGTGGATCCTCAAAAGAGATTGCCATTCTCCAGCTGGCAGTCACTCTTGATTTGGCAGCTGCACACGTGCAGGCAGAGTGCTGGATGTGGAGAAGGACATGCTGTTCCCTGTAGAGCTGATGAAGATCAGCTCATTGTCCTGGAAGCAGTGGGAAAAGAACTCTCTCCCCAGGTCAGCACTTCTTATCTGCCCCTCCTCAAAGTTTGCACAGAAGAGTTTGTGAATTTCATGCAGAACAGTTTTTGGAGAACTGCATCCCTGCCTGGCAGAACTGAAATCTGGATCTCTATGTGGTTCTTCT
Source organism: Machaerirhynchus nigripectus (assembly GCA_013397975.1). Lineage (NCBI taxonomy): Eukaryota > Metazoa > Chordata > Aves > Passeriformes > Dicruridae > Machaerirhynchus > Machaerirhynchus nigripectus. The sequence goes on along the minus strand of VZRQ01004827.1, from coordinate 314,440 downwards.
TGCAGTTGGCAGTCCTTCAGACATACTACAAGATGGTCTTTGATATGAAACTATCCTCCTTTTCCTGCAGAAAATGACTGACCAAATGCCACAGAGCCAGAGTTAAAGCAGGGGATCTGTTAAGAGCAGGGATTCACAGAGCCTGCTACTGTTGAGTGCCACGCTAGTGAGCCATGGACTATTTCAAAGACGGATGTTTGGGGGAAAAGGAAAAAAAAAAACCAAAAGAGAACCCACCACTGGTGACTTCTAACATGCCTCCAGCACAGTCTGCAATGAAGATGCCCAGCCAGGTGATCACGCCAACACCTGCAGTAGAAGACTGCTAAGAAGCTGTTGGCAGACTTACTCTTCTCCTGCCTGTTAAGCTTCATGTTGCAGTGTGACATGACAAAATTTGCCTCTTTTTTTCTTATAGTGTATTAGTCTACTTGGTATGAGTAATGCTGAGGATTCCAAAGAGGAAAATGACTCCTGTTGCAAGTCAGTCTCTAGGGAGTGGTTTGTTAACTAGTTTCTGTTCTTGCTGCTTGTTTACATGGAGCCTTTGGAAAGGCTTATGGTGGCCACACGTAAGCATGCAGGAAATAAAACAACTTGAGGGAAGAGGAAGTGAAAAAAAGTTGACTTAAAGGCAACTATTGCTTCTGCTTTATCAGAATACATATTCTCCCATTCTTCTTTGCTGTCTTTTTACATAGCAGAGCGTTCTACACAGGGACCGAACTTCACATCCAGAGTTCCCCTTCCCTCCTCACCGTAGGCCAGACAGAAAGAGTGGTGCCTCCTCTTTCTCCTTACTGCTGCTGACTCTGAGCTGCTGGGAGAGCTCCATTTTTCTCCCACTACATCTTTTCTTCTTTAACAAGCTCTGATCAGCAGTGTTTGCTTTATTTCGAGCAGAAGGGACACCAGAGTCCTTTGACAACTGAGTCAGAAAGAGGCCCTCACTTTCAGGCTGTAGTCTCTTGACTTTTTGCTATTTGCCTCCCAGTGGCCAACCTTTCTTCTGTGTCCCAACACAGTATGAAATCCTGGGGATAATGTTTTCTGTCATTTCTTGACTAAGAGTCATACCTAAGAAACTGAACAGGATACCACTGTTCTGTTCTGTCATGGCAAATCATGGTGTTGTTAGTACACCTGTAGCCCTAAAATGTAATATACATTTTGCTATATTTAAATTCAATTCACAAACTCTATAAGCTTCTCAATGCTAAAAAAACCCCCAAACAAATACTCCAAAGTGAAATGACATAGATTTTCCAGAGCTCAAAAGCTGCATTACTTCAAAGAAAAAGCAGGAGTGTAAGAAATATAAATTGGCTTGTAAATATTACACAGTGCTTAAAGAGACATGTAGATTGGCAGTGTAGAATTTCAACAAGTAACAAGCACCTTGAGTGAAACAGAAATATCTCACCATGGTATCTTCATTAAAAGCATCAGCCTTTCTGACTAAGGAATAGGAGTTGGTAAAAAGCATTTAACCTAAAATTTTGTGAGTCTAACAGGAACACAGAGGCACAGCATTTTTTACTTAACTGCAATTGCCCTAAGTTTAAAAAATCCTCATCATGATACAGGTCTACATTCTGAGTTCTGTTTTCTACTAGCAAGTGTCCTGTATTTTTTCTTAAGCTAGAAACAAGTCAACTGCATGCCACACATCTCACAGATGACTGAAAGTACTTTCAAAGAGTGGATGCACACATGTTATGCTACAAGATTGCAACCTGGCAAAATAAAACATTAGAAGATTTATATTACATTACCTTTTCTTTTTTAGAGAGTTTAGAGTAATGCCTAAGTGTTTATTCATACAATAATGATAGTCTATGTATAAATATGTAAGTATCTAACATCTGCATTACATCTTTTGCTAGCCCCAACTGTACTATTAATTCATTAAATAGAGATAGATTTTCAAATCTAGTCAGTAAATGATGCCTAACGATTCTGGAAAAGACATAAGGAGTTCTGCATTGGACAAGTAATATACAAGTGACACTGAACTTGGCAAACAATCTGAACTTGGAAGACTGAGTCACTGTGCAATAAAAACTCGTTGAAATACAGCTACACGATCTCAACAGGCTGCTGTCACAGATGTAATTTATCATGTTCGGTGAATGAACCAGAGTGTTGCTTTGTCCCTCACTGCTCTGAGCCTTCAGGTTCAATCAGAATTCTTCCAGGCTTAGGATCTCCAGACAGACCCTCCTGGCTCACCTGCCTAGGACTTCCTCTGGTTAATTCCAGCTGCCCAGGCTTGGGGTCAATGCCTGAGTTTCTCTGAGACTTGAGCATGGCTCTCTTGGGACACTCACACTAACTGCAGGAAAACCTACGTGAATACATGACTCCACATATGTTATGTCTGGTGAGTCTGTTTTCTCTGATAGTGAAAAGTTAACCAAACTAGGAAAAAAGTTGTGAACACTTTACAAGTTTTCCTTCCTGGTTACTCCAAAGCGCTCTTGAGACTAAGATCAAAGTCTCTGAATAAATCCAAATCATCCTGAGCATGCCTTGATTTATCTTCTGAAGAAAAAAGTTTATCAGTCCAGATTGCTTTCAACTCTTTTGGGCTTTTTTTCTGCTTTGGAAAATTTCTTTCCCTGTTAAATTGTTCTCCCAGTGAGAAGCTACAGTTTGTGTTCAAGTATTCCCAACTCTAAAGACCAGTCTTGAGATGAAATGTTTCTGTCTTGGAAAGCAAATGCAAATGCCTTGTTAGGAAAGGTGAATTTATAGAGAAATTTAAAACATGAAGCAAGTTCATGCCTATGTATTATCAGCAAGTACTGACAAGTTCTGTGTATACGAATTTTGTAGATTCTTGCAATTCCATTCAAAAAATTTTCATTCTAATGCCACTTTTCAAAGCAAGATCTTATTACTGATAGTCAGATCTCATACAATACAAAAGGAAATTTTCTCTCATGAAATCAACAGTTTATCTGCTCTCTTAATATCCCTCTGTAAGCCTGGAGGGCACAATACCATGGATGGTCTGCATTAATTCAGCATTCATAAGAAATATATTGAAAATCAACTATCTAAAACATTCAGAGTAGGGAAAAAAAAACCAAACAAAAAAGCCCCATATTGGGATGGTGGACACAACCCATTTCTTTCCAGTAAAAAGAAGGTATATCTATTTAGCAAAATGAAGTTATGAATGTGGCATAAGGTAACACATTCGTGTTCACTTAATCTAGCTTGTTCAACACCACCTGGGTTGCTTTATTTTCCCTCTGACTTCCACATCACAGCCAGCACAAGGATAACAGCATAAACTACAATCATATCTTTTTCTAGACATGTTTGCCTTTTGTGAAGTGTGATTCCTGAAAACTTAGCATTTCACTGTTCAGGCTACTCACAGATTTGCAGATGGATCTACAGACAATGATGGACATCACTGCTAGCACAAACACTTCTGGCTGCAGTTTTCCATCATCTAGGTAAACTCATTCATTTGTTCTTGCCCTTGAAAAACCCAGCCTATACTACTATGGTTTTGGAACCTGAAGCTAAGCTAAGGTAAGCTAAACTAAACTAAACTAAACCAAACTAAACTAAGCTAAACTAAAGCAAAACTAAAGCTAATCTAAATCTCTCTTACTATGCCAACTTCTGGATGATTCCCCTCCCTACGCCCTCCCCCAAAATAAAATAATTCCCCAGAGAACAGAAAAGCTCCAACTTACTTGCTGCATTGTAGGTGAGTGTAAAGCAGACTGGACCTGCATTGGTAGCTGGTTTCCAATGGACTGCTGCATTGAGATTGGCTGGTGCTGCTGGATGTTGAGATGCTGGTGCAGAGGGGGGCTGATCTGAAGAGGTGGCGGAGGGGACACGGCCATGTTTGCTATGGAAACAGTCACTGGCATTTGGTTGTTGGGCTTGGGCGCTATGTTCCTGGGGATATTGGCATGCATGGCAGTGATGTGAGGATTCATCCCTGGTTGTTGGTGGTAGTGGGAACTGAGGTACAGCGCAGAGTGGGCCTGGGCAGGCCCATGAAACACTGACTGCTTTGAATTCATCATCTGAGGTTGTGGGGAGGCTTTAACGTCAACAGGTTCGCTGTAGCTCTGTTGAGAAAAACAAAAATCAGACAGTACTTAGAAGCTACCAAATATGGCTGTTCTTCCCACCAAAGTCTGTTTAAGAGCCACACTGTAGGAAAACTTTTATCTGGACCATCAAATTTTCCTTGAGATGGAGTTTGGCTATTACTCTAGAAAAAGAATTAATCCCTTTCACCTTACACTTTGTCTTCAAAATTGTAAAAAAAGTAATTTAGGTCCTTTGTTTCCTGGTCTAGCCTGGCATTTTCTTTTTCCAAACTTGGAACTGGCATCACTGGTTTAATATCTTACAAACCAAGTCAACCAAGCCTGACACATTTTTTCACATAAGCAGCCACTACTCTTGTCCTCAGATTTGATGGCCTAGTTGAAAAGAGAATTAGGAGGGTGGGTTACAGCAAAACTCTGTAGTGATTTTTGACATGTCTTGTTTTCCCATTTGCAAACCATGGATAAGATTTTCAGGGTCTTTTACCATATACACTGAAATTGCTAATAGTTATTTAGCAGTTAGTTAACACAATGAAGAGGCTAAACGCCATCCTCAGCTGTTCTGCTGCATGGAACAAATACACTAGTTGCTGTGCCAATGCCTTTGGAATGGTATCCATGCCACCAAGCATATTACATAGGCCATGCATTAAGATAAATAACAATATTCTGAGTAATTTCTCTTTTAGCAAAACATGCTTTATTAATCCAGTTCATAAGGCTCTGAAAATACAGTTTAAAACTTATGGCTATATAAATCTTAGCCTCCACTAGACACAGGGAAGTTATCTTTAGTCTAAAGCTAGAGGAATACTGTATAGAATATTAGAAACTGCAGAGTTTTCCAAAATATTATGGTCTGGCCTGATTTCTTAAAGTTTCTAGTAATAAAACCTCTCCATTAATGAATACAAATTTTAATAATACTCTTTGTTCTAATATGTATAACTTGCTACATTTGATTAAACTCTATTTGCTCAATTGTTTTTCACACATTTAATTTCCTAGATATCCTGAGTGCTGTGTACTCAAACAAATGATGAAAAAAATTAAGAAATAACTCACATATGCTTATAAGTGGGAATCATAAATTGAAGTTAAGTCATACTGGGATTAATAGTCAGTGAAAGGCGAAATATGCTGGAAAAAAATGGCAGAAATGTCCCTCTAGAGAAAGAAGTCACTTTGTCAAAACAAGGCTGGAAGATGCATATATGCCCTTATTCTGTGATCTCCGTGTCATGTTTGCTCAGTTTACAAGTCAGAGTAAGTTTCATATTACTCTCAGCACTGCAGGGTCAGGGAAGTCGATTTGTATTCTTCCTGAAGGATGTGCCATCACCAACAATCCGGTGACACGCGTTACTGAAATTGCTTCATCATATGCGATGATGAAGATGAGAACAATAACTTCCTTTTCCCTCTGTGTAACTGCAGTTCCATTAGCAAAAACCCCCTTGTTTTCTCCGGTAAATGAAGGAAAATTAAATGAATATGAAAAAAAATTAATGCAAATCTCTGTCTCTGTGGATCTGCCTAGCTCTGCTTGCATGTGGGTGTACACGTGTGCAATGTTTGCAGGATCCAGATGCAGACATAAAAGCCTGAAAGTAGCTGCAAAATCTGCCATTATTTGGGTATTATTTTTAAAACACTGAATTAATGTTCATGACAACTCAGGAGGTATTTTCACCCTCTCTTTCCAGTTGCATTTTTAGAATGCTCTCGTGAGTGTAGAAGCAACAACTGGCAGGTTTGCTGAAATTTCAGCAATTCAGAAGGTTTGCTAATTAGCAGCATGGTCAGGAGACTCCTCTTGGGTGTCCCCGGCTTATTACACATTACAGGAAGTGTAGGCTGTGTTCTTTCTTGAGAAGTTTTACTGAGAGCATAGTCCCCTCATGAAAACTGCTTGTCTTCCCATGACGTAGCTGGCAAGCTCTGTGTGGTCCAAGCAGGGATAATTGCTCCTGAAGTGTCTAAGGGCAGACTGGTGAAACTAATCCTCCTGGTGAGGTGAGTGCTGCAGAAAGCCTTTGTGACATACTGATACACACTTATATTTCATTTGTAACTACAAAGATGCTGCCATACATCTCTTTAACAAAGATACAGGGAACCACTCTAATTACTGCACAATTCTGAGTTCAAGCATAAGTGGTGGATGCATGGCCCATACTGGTAAAATTACAGATATATAGATAGTATAATTTGATCCTTTAAATACTGAATTACGTTAAGAGGAATTGCACAGTCTCTGGTCAGAGATGAATAATACTTGTTATACCTCTGAGAAGGGCTCTGCAAAGTGATCAAAAGGGACAGTTTCAGTTGTCTCAAGCTATGAATCAGCTTTCTATATGCTTCACCACCTCTTGATCCAGTAAAAAGCACAACACTTCAGTTTAAGACTAAGTATTTTGCTGTAACTTAGGATGCCTTAACTCATATGTGATCTGAAACCAAATTGTCCAATATCAGTGTAAAACACATCAATATTATCAGTTACTGGGAATCTTGATAAATGAACCCATTAAATTCCTTTCTCCAGCATACTGCACTTTCAGCTTTTTTGTGCAGCTGGGTCAGAAACACAGATTTCGTAAGTGTTGCTGGAGCCAACAAAATAGGTGATGTCAAGTTTTTCAGCTTTGTGATGTCACTTGGCTCTGAAATAAACCAAGAGGCATATATGATGCATAGGTCCCACTATGATTTTGGGCACAATTTCTGCTTCCACAGAATAGAATGGGCATTGCACTGGTCCAGTGCAGCATCAGACAGTCTTAGACAAGGACTTTTGTTATGGGTAAAAACTGGAACTAAGAAAGAAGGGATTTGATTGGCCAACATGGGCTTCAAATGCACAGTCATGTTCCCTACTTTGCAGGTTGGATTTCAGCCAATTTTCTCTCGACTAATCCAAGGAGAAGAGCACATAAATAATTTTAAAACCCCCCCAAAACCTCTAATTAATCTGCCCCAAACCAACACACATAATTTACATCACTAATTTATAGGACGAAATTCTATAAAATTCAGATTTATGCAGTAGAGACCAAAATTACAAATACATACACACAGGTCACCAAACACTGGGGCTTAGTAGCTCCTAAATGGTAAAAGGTCTTCTACTAGACATGTAGTGAGAACATCTTTCATCACTACTAGCTGAAGAATGGTGATGTAGACCCACCACTAGAGGGTGACAGAATATTACATTTAGTTAATGGTAGTTGGTGGTATTTTACGCATACATTAGTGAACATGCACTAGGGTGACAAACTAGTTTTTCATGACAGTCCTTTATGCTCTTTGTTCTGGAGATCAAGTTGAAGCCTTACTCTAAATCTCCAAATTCTTCATAGTCTAGGAGAAGGATTTCCTGTGGACCTGTCTCTCCTTTTAACATCATCACCTAATACTCTTGCCTAAATTAAAAAAAAAAAAAAAAGAATCAGACAGTGAAGACAAGGTAGGTAGGCCAAGGCAGTGGAATGCTACAGAGGAAGTATGACAGCCCTTTAGGCACAACACAAATCCACTTCCCATCCCCTCCCTGCAAAGAATCTGTTGTTTTACTGAAACGCAAAGGAAAAAAGGAAAGAATATTTTGAAATCTCAGCAGAAAGATAATGAAAGTAGAAGAGAAGACAAGGAAAGGAACAAAGTAAGTACTACTGTAATTCTGATGATAACGAATATAATTACATTAACTAAAAGTGCTGGTGGTGCATGACCCTTTGTCCACAAAATTATTTTACTTGTATAATATTTTCAAGAAAGTGAGTAATGATACAGATGAGTGCTGTTCTTAAGAGAAAGTGTTCAGAGTTGATAGTTTTGCACAAAGTTTGGAAAGTGCTGAATCAAGTTCTTCCCCACGGTTTTTCACCAAACTCACGACTTTCCTTCCAATTTTAGAGCAAAGAGAACTTTCCCATGCACCTCTACTCCCCCACTGCATGCCAAAACTCGTTATGCTTTATTACCAAATTAAAGAATTAAATTAGAATAAGGGGTTAAGCATTGCTCACTTAGTTGTGCTGTTCTTTTCTGAGGGGAACTGCCCTGAGACTAATGGTCATTCTTATCACAGACTGAATTCAGTGTTTGTTCCTTAGAGGAAAGTCACACTGGGAGTTCCCTCATCCCATAATATCCAACTCATTCCTGTTGTTGAGAAATTATTTTTGGTAAAGGCATCCTGCTCAATGTAGCTGCATTAGAGAAAACAACATCATCCTAGATGATGCCATTTTGGCATTTTCACAGCTCCCTTTGGGACACAATTTGACTTTCACTTTGAAAACTCACACTTTAAACCCTAACCTATGTATCTGCGTAACCACAAAGCTCTTGAAACCTTCACATGGGTATTGATTCTAAATTGTGGCTGCCTTCTGGCTACTGTTGGAGCTTCTAATCCCACTTCTTTTGGAACACAAACATCCATGTGATTGAAAGTAAAGCAAGAACACGTTTTAACAAGGGCCTGATCCTTAGACTACTGAATTTAAAGGAAAATCTATTATTAATTCAAACAGAATTTGGATCACAGCCCCACACTGTTACTGTTACTTAAGTATTAATGTCTGGGTGTCCATTTCATTTTTCATGAGAACCAGGTAGGATCTGACTAAGAGGCTGAGAATCATTCCCAATTGATGATCACTACTTTTGACCTCTGATTCATCAGAAGCATACCTAGAAACTGCAAGTGCCTATAATTATTTCCATTGCTAATGTGTTCATGCAGTTTTTGTTAGAAATGTTGCCAGCAAGTAGGACTACATAGATGTATTCACACATAATGTATATGGACATCTTCAACTTACATAATTCATACATGCTTTATAGTCAGAATTCTTATCTACTATAGAATAATATATGGGAATTAAATAGATTTTTACAATAATTTCTCTCTAGTAAGCTATGCTCAACTGCTACTGCTCCTTGCAATGTAAAATCAAAAAGTCAGTGTTGTCTCAAAGAAACCAGAGATGTTCTATTTACAGAGAAAAAAGGTTTTTTTTTTCTTGTGCTATTGATTTCAGAAAATTAGTTAATGATCAAAGCCTTTCAGTTGGAGCAATATAATTTCAGTTGTTTACAGACGAGATATTATCAAAATGCTCCTTTATTAATGACACCAATTAAGCTCTCCTTTGTAGTAAAATATTCAGCAAATACATTCAGTGCATTCAGAACATTCAGTAAACGTTCTTGGTACTGCCGGATGCTTATGTGTCCTTTAAATATATGCTGAGAGACCTCCTCAAGAGTAAAGTGAGCATAATGGCCAATATGCAAACAACAAACGATGCGAGCAGCTTTACTTGTGGGCAAAGACAATATATTCCAAATTCAGAAATTCTTTTTTACAAAGCCGTAATGGTGCAACACAGCTCTATTTTAAATGAGAAACAGGTGTTTCTCTTTAAATGAGAAATGGACGTCTGGCATCCTCTCTCTGTAGACCAGAACGTTTACTATGTGAGTATTTCAAAGCCTAGAAAAGAGCTGAACCTAATTCAGGTTTCACATGAATATGTATCATAAACCTACATAGTTGCCACACTGTCACTTTTCATGGTGGTGCCATGCTCACACTTAGTGACTGGTACCCGTCCTTGAGCCATGCTGAGGAATTCAACAATTTTTGCACTCTGTGACCAGAATGAAGGTTATAGTCAGGAAACAGCAGTGATTATGTCAGCTAGTACCAGGATGGTCCAGGCTGTGCAGGCTGTGATCAAACTTAGGCAGGCCTGACTCAGCTTAAAATGAGTTATCTTCAGTACTGTGACATTAAAGAGGCAGATAGAAGGAAATTGGCTGCATATTTATGCAGCTCCTACAAAGCTTACCTAAGCTTAAGTTTGCATCTGTTGTCTTTGCTGTCTCTTTGGTGAAAGGAGCATCTTGAATTGTTTATTCCTTCTCTCAGCTTTTCTGTGTTCACATAATGCTGTCTGTTTGTAACATTTTTGACTTTTTAGGTCACTTTCAACCCCAAGCCTGTCCTTGAGAAGAATCCCTTTTTCTAGCCTGCATGGGCTCAGCCATTTTATTAATACCCCTGTTAAGATGTTTACGAGAAAATGACTTTTCTCTGGCACCGCTTTCTCTTTCTGCTTAGCTCTTTAACTCCTTTAGAGATTCCTTTGATTTAACTCTGTCCACTCCAACAGATAACTCATATGCATATTTGCAGTGCAGCTGCCTTCCTACCTGAGTCACAAGAGGCTCTTAGCAAATGACGTTTCCCATTTTGTTAATTCCAGTCACCTATTGCAATAACAACATCTGGGACCCCAGAGAGTTCAGAAAGCTTTTTGACACATTCTTGACGTTTCAGAAACAAAGGAGTAAGCCATGGGTTGTCATCTATAATTAGTCAAGGTGGCTCAGAAGAACATCTTCAAATCTAAATATACATTTTGTCATCATCTACAGGGGATTGTCATGGATTCATTTAGGGTATGTAAGTAAAAATGGATGTTTTATGAATGTAACCTGGGTACATGTGATAAAGGATATGCAATTTTAATTTGATACAAGTGTTTTAATTCCCCAAATGGAAGCACTAGGCTAATAGTGAAATTTAGTTTTATTAACTCATTTCAAAAACAAACACAGTTCCTCTTCAAATCAAAATCTGGCTTCTATCAAGATCAAGACATTTCTGCCACTTTTTGGCATAAATTATGTGAGAGCATGTCTCGCTTTTTGCACAGCTGAATGTAAAGCATCACATGATTTAGCCTCAAATCAAATTCATGGCACTAGCTTAAATACAGTTTGTTCTTTATTTTCAGCTGTGGTAGATCATTAGTTTCCTTGCTAGACAAAAAAATGTTTGTAGTTTTGTTATGATGAGATTAGGCAATTGTTTTATAAATACACATGTTTACTTAGCACATACTCTGATACATCACATATTTGCACATACATGATTTTATTTATGGTTCTTTGAAAACTTCTGACTACATCATAATAACTCCAGAAATAATGAAAGAATGAGGTATCACAGAAGCATGAAGTACCTGCTTTGGAAGCCTTTCATTATAGTTTTTCCATCTAGCAATTCTAATGTAATGGAAAAAAGTAAAACATGCATGTGTATGTCATCATTCTGGGATGTTTTTGTTATTGTTTTAAGGGAAATATTGCCATATGCCTTGTAGCACTTTAATAGGTACCAAAAGAAATCATGCATCAAACATAACCATATTTTTTATTTATTCTTTCTCTTATGCTTTCACTTAGAACAGCCTAAACTGGTTTATGAAATTCCAAAAACATCTGCATGGACTAGGGCTAGATATAATGTAGGAAAAGCTGCTCTCAGAAGCAGGCAGCAGAAGGGATGCTGTTCTCCTTGCATGCAATAACCAGCTTGTTAAAGCACTGACCAGGAGACAAGACAGTTCAGTCATTGACTCCTGTGAAGAGATATTAAGAATTTTATTCCCAAAAGAAATGTCCTAAACTCCAGCAGCTTCTTATTTCAGGAGGGAGTGTGCCAGGATGGAGTGCCCCTTACCTCTGAAGCTTGGCTGCTATGCAGCTATGCAGTTAAGGAAAGCAAATTGTGGTGAGAACGCACCTGCACACACACATTTCTTTAGGAGTTGGGAAATGAATGATCTGGGAGACCTAATATATCTTTTTGCTTTTTTTATATGTTAGGCAAGTGCTCTCACCACATACATATATGAAATTGGAAACTAATACCAATGTTACCATTTCAGTTTTGGGTTATTTTGGGGTTTTGCTTTTTTGTTTTTGTTTTGTTTTTGTTTGCTTGTTTTGTTGGTTTTGTTTGTTTTTATCATGGTCTCCATATTGCTTTTTACAAGCAGGCCAAATGTTTTCATATATGTCCACTGCATTTTCAAGAGACTTGAATTCCTTAGGCTGATCATTTCTATTACAACGCAGGCAGTGTAACAGATACTTTGGGTCCCCGGAACTCTCTGGTTACAAATTGCTGTGCTAATGGCATTAAGGCAATGTCAGTCTTACAGATATGACCTTTAGTTTTCTTATGAACCACAATTGCAAGATGATGGACTAGGAAAAGCTAAGTCTGCCATATGTTTCAAGAAGCAATTTTACATGTCCAAAGGATTTGCTCTGTCCACAAAACTGAAAAATGTCCAATGTGTTCACTTCAAAGTCAAGTGAGGACACCACTTTGACTTAGATACAAGATCAGAGTTTTGAAATATGCTTGAGTATTTTGAATTTTAATAATATTCCCCTTGCTGAGAGGTTTTAGCTTCAGCCATAGCTGCTAATATATATCTTCATGAAAATTGAAATTGTGTCACTACACAGGGAGAATTAAAGATTCATCCATTCTAAAAGAATAAAACGGGAGAGAAATCTTTTCTGTACTACTGAAACAATTAGATTTGTACTGCTATAATTAACATACATGTATGTATCACTTATATGCACATAAATATATTATGCATATTGAATACATAACATGCATATATTGTTTTTATAAATATACACATTTATTATGTACATATGAATATGTACATATGAACATATGTAATATATGAAAGTATTCAACCTTTACCCATATATATTTATATTAAATATATATATTTGAAAGATGCAGCAAAAACTCTAATGTCAGCCAGAAAAAAGGCTGGTTAAGCTAGAAAAACTGCTTGTTTTATGAAAAAGTAAAATTGCAATTCACAGCATTTTATGTAATGCTGTACAAATTACCAGATACCAGAGACTGCATTTCTGGACCTGAATAGTACTAAAAGTTGCAACTAAGGGCAAATATAAAGACACTTGTTTACAATGCAAAGGCTTAGTCAGTACTATAAGCAATATGGCAATCTGCATAGCAGAAGATACAATGCTTTGTTATGTGTTTTAATTTACCTATCAATTCCTACACACATGAACAGACTCAACAACAGACCCATTAATTTCAACCAGAATAAAAAAGGGGAAAATACAGGAAATATACTTAAAAATGAATGGGAATTAATGCATACTGACATATTCATACAATCATATGTTTACCTTATTTACTGGGTGGTGACCATACATCTCTTATAAAGACATCATGAAAGCATTTAAAAGTCTACTAGAGATGGGCTGGCAATCCTATTACCAGAGCTGCTGGTGACACTTCCACTCTTTTCAGCTCTGATTTTGTCAAATGACACAGTCTGGTATGATACACACTAGGGGTGTGTGTGACCTCTGTGTGTGTATGTGTGACAAACTCCAAACAGAACTGCTCAGCTTTCTAAAAAATGAGCTTGGAGGGGAGGGAAGGCCAGAGAGGGGAGGAGGGAGAAAAAGCAGAGTAAAGGGGCAAGGAGCTGAGTGTCACGGAGAAGGCCACCATCTCCACCTGATGCTGCACTTCCACCCCAGAGCTGGGGATGAACACCATCGTGTCTGAATGTCATTATTCTGCTGTCAGGCAGAGGCTAGGAAGTCTCCTGGCAATAGGACATCAACCCCATGTCTCTGTACTTCTACTTTGACTATTCTGGAATGTCAAATGGCCAAGATGGGTGCCGTGAATTCAACTGCAGGTCCAGACCACTGAGGTAGAACATGGCATACGTCCATTCCTAGCTTTTCAGAAAAGAAAAGACTTGCAAATAAATGCAGAAAAACATACACAAAGACTCACACATGGTCACTAGTTGTTTAAAAGCCAGTAATACTTAATGAAAAAGGTGGCAGAATCAGTACTGAAAAGTTAGGAAACAGGAAAAGCAGCTGCTCTGGGAGGTGTAAGGCACCTGCTGAGATGGACAGAGCAGACCTGAGCAGAACCCTTGCCTGCTTGTGCCTGCCTCTTCCTGCAGACATTCCTCTAGGAGGGGATATGAAAGAAAGTTTGATAACTGGATAACATTTGGATAGCAAAAGGATGTCCTGATGAGATGTGATTCACAATTGTGCTGCCACCCCGAAGTCATTGGAGCTCTGCTATGAACATGAAGAGTTTAATATTGTTCAAATACTTTGAAAAATGAAGCTCTAGACGTTCCAAGGAGAACATAAAAAGTTACTGAGAACCTGATTTCACGACGATTTAATTGTGTTTGAAAATATGGACAATATAAACTTCCTGCTCCCAAGTATTAGTGAGAACCTCATTACACCAAAGCACTGTTGGGATGGGAAGCACAGAAAACTGTATAAAGCAGCAAGGTTAAACAACATGCAATAAATAGAACTCAGTAGGATCCAGGGTGAACACCTGATTATAAATGAGGTGCCACAGAGTGAGGTACAGAGTATAAAATATGTATGTGAACAAATCATTAATAGGGTAATAAAGCATTTTTGGAAAAAAGTGTGTTACTTTCGGCATGTCTCAACTTTTGATAATGAGGTCTTGGAATCTTAATAATATTGTCTAAAAGTAGTTTTTATGGATGATAATATAACAACACGGACATAAAAGACCACATTAACTCCAAATAATCTTAATTATGTATTATATATATATTTCCTCATGCTTACGGGCTTGTCTAAAGAACTACAACTCTTCTGGTGCCACATAAATATTTAATAATGATAATGTAGAATATACTGATATTATATTGCAACTGGTTATTTTACAGCCTTATTCCAAAATGGACTTGCTTTAGTTACATGCCAGCTCTGTTAGATTCATTGAGTGTGTTCATGGGAATAAGCAATCAGTACTTAGCTTCATTAAGTTTATATTTTTATACTTTCCACACTAGAGGAAAACATTACATTATGGGCAGAATTTAAATAATTGCTTAAAAGTTAAGAAAATGCTTCAGTGCCTTTCTGACTAACAACAAATTTAAATGTTTGCACAAATGGATTCATGCACTGAACTGATCAACAGTCTTCCAAATTTTTTTTTCTAAAAACAAACTTCGAAAAAATGCAATAATATACTCTTCTCTTAAGAAAAAAAAATCTCATTTTTTATATTGTGTATCTCAAAATTAAGCCACATAGAGTGTTATGTAAACAGTCCATGATGTGCTGAATAATGATAGACAAGTTGTTTTCTCAAGTGAAAAGCTGGGTTCATGCACTTCTTTAAAAACTTGGAATATTTTGAGCTTTTTAGACGTATCTTTTGCCAATAAGCAAGCTATTTCAAAAGGATTTGCTTGTGTGCACATGGTACTCTTTCTGAAGGCAATTATTATTTCTGGAACCAAACAGTCCTAATACAGGAATTGAAGGTACTCTGTAAATTACTTTAACTAAATGCAGGAGTATTTATAATGGCAGATAAGAAATAGAAAATAATAGGAAAAAACCCCCAAAAATGAATGAGCCAACACCCCATATTTCAAATTCAGAACAAACACTAACCAAATACAGATATAATGTAGAAAAATGCATGAAAGGTCCTTGTGTGGCTAATCATATAGCAACCACCTGAAATGTGTGCAAATTAATATAATATACAGAGTAGTACTGTACGGTTAGGGTCCCAAAACCATTTGAAACTAACCAAGAAGTCCTCATGTCCTATATGCCAGTCCTTCATACTGTGATGTTGACCTCTAAAACTGATTTTAAGTAAGAACAAAATATATCTAAATTTGTTTTGATAGACCCAAAACAAGTGCTTCTAACTGGTATGATTCTGAAGCTGCTCAATTGGTTTTTCACACTGACACAGTACAGTAATTTCACATTCTTCTGCATATTTAAAAGTCTATTACAAATTCTAAAGAGTCTACTGCAAAATTATGGGCACTGAGAATGTTTGAACAAATCTATTTAGAAAATTGCTACTGGCTGTATATTTGGGATATACTGGTGTGTTCCAGTAAAGAACGTTCCACCACACTCTTAGTGGTGACCCATGCTGTGCTCACAATGGCTTGCTGGACATAAAATGGAAATTCACACTTCTTGGGAAAATCTGCACTGTCATCTGAGCTTGACTATTTCTGTATTGTGATTTCAAGATAAAAAGCAGTTCTAAAAAAACCCCACAAAACCAAACCCGGGCATTTTGCATATGATGTATTTTTTTTCCCTTATAGGTAGCACGGTGGCTGCCTGGAATGTTTGTTATATTGAGGTCTGTTTACCACTGCCTCCTTCCCCTGTTGAACTGGCATGTTACTGCCAAACTGTAGTGCTGCCTTGATGACCAGGAGGGAAAGGATATCTTTACGTGGAGAGATGACTGTGTTTATTGAGCATTTGCAACTTAAACGTAAGTTTAAGGTGATAATAAACAAGGCTATTTGCACTAAATACTGTGGTGCTCAGCTGAAAATGGTTTGCAATATGTCACTATATATATGTGTGTATGTATATACATTATGTGTTACCTTGGATACAAGGCTTGCTCTGTAGGCAGCTAACTGCTTCAGATACTCCTTCTTGGCAGCTTCGGTTTTCTTTTTGTATACCTAAAAACAAAGAGTGGCACATTGGTAAATGAATCTGGTTTTGTTTTTGTACATCACCGGTGTGTCTCATGCATTTTCATAATGTCTTTCTATGTAAACAGCCTTTCCTCATCATATTGCCTAAAGCGTGAAATAATAAACATCAAATATTTTAAAGAAAATATTGTTCCTACTGTGAAACACCCTTTAACTAACCAGCAGTACCGAAAAAACAAAATTCCTCATAGCATCTCAGGTTTAATTGCTCAAAGTGAAGTGTGGAGCGTATTTTCAAATGGGACCTTTGGGGATGAGGGAAGGCAGGTGCGACCCTCTCGTCTGGCTTCCACTTGTGAGACCAGTTAAAACCCTCTGGGGAAGATGAGATTCTGCAGAAAGACATTCGAGCTAAATGAAGGAGGAGATGACAGCACCACAGATCAGCCAAGAGGATTTCTCTCTTCCCTGGGTGAACTGTTGGGGGCAGTCAAAGAAGCCCATGGAGCTGCTAAGGATTATAAATGTTAGTCATTATTCCAGTCTTGATCCCATATCGGTCTAATTAACTTCTCAGAAGCATGGATCTATTTCTGTACATTTCTCTCAACTCACCAAATTATTTTAAATGTGGCATGTGCACAATCTTATAATAGATTAAAGACCTTGGAGAATCACTTCAATTTTGCCCAGATTTCAAGATCAAAGATTATCTACAGGGTTAGGCAGAACCTCAGAGCACTACAGTAACATGATGTTAGAAAAACATGTGTAGATGTTTAGGGTTGAAAGCTCTCAGGAGGAGAACCAGCTTCTGACCCATGGAGCCTAGCTAATGACTTGCTGTTAGCCATGTCAGTGACAGATTCAGGAACAACTCAACATTCCTGTTTGCAAATATTGTCATGAGTTTCTCACTACTTCATGTTTTGGTTTTTTTTCCTGAAGGGGTAGATTTAGGAGTCATACATGCATCTGGGCTTCACGTGACTAAGCAGGACTGACTCCTCATCTTTCTTGTTGAAATGAAAAGCTTAAAAAACATCTAAAGGTTTAAAAGTGAGGGAGACAAACAAAGGGAAAGAAAATTTACTTTTTTATTGTCGCTATATTTCACAATTTTTAGGTCACATGCCAGAGGTTAATCCATGTGTGGACAGGCATTTGGGATTCATAATATTGCACAAAATGAAACTGCAGCTTTGTGTCTCTGCTGTCCACTTCTCCAGCCAAATGCACAACCTGGGCACCTGTGGAAAGCCTCCATGAGGAAAGTAAAGACTGCTCACCTTCCCCCTCCCATTCCTCACTGCCTAGTTAACTGGGCTATTGATTCAAAGCTAAAAGACAGGCAAAGCTATTTAGGAAGACACTTTTGGGGTGTTCTTCTGAATTCCACAGCTAAAAGCACACATGAACATCCCCTCCCCAGAAAGATAAACTTTACGAAACTTTAAAGTGTTCTCTTTTGATCTTCCAATGCTTCAGTAAAACCAGAAATCCCGTAATGGAGAGGACCTGGCAGCAGAGAGTGTACACACAGAGGACAATAGAGTTGCAGACTACAAAGGGAGAGTGGTAATGTCAGGCTGGAAGGATCCAGCACAACACCATTTTTATAAAGAATGTACTCGTGAAACAATTTTTGTTTCACTGAGGCTTTGCTTTCAGACACAGAACAAACCTCACATACAGGCTGGCAAAACTCAGAGGCTGCCTAAAAGGATTAAAGATTTTGCTTCCCAGGGAAGCAAAAGATCATAATGGAAACAGAGAAGTCTTAGGCTTCTAAAATTGTAACTATAAAGACAGAGACGGGAAAAGATTGGTTTTAGCTGTGCAACTGTATCTTTGTAGCCTTGTAATTTCTCCAGATTAAGATAAATACGTAGTGTTTGCTGATCTCCTATTGTTCCGCAAAGAAAAAAAAAAGGTAGCAATTTGCTTCTTAAGTTGTAATCGTTTTTGATTATTAGGGGAATTACTATTTATTTTGAAAACAAGTAAGAAATTAGTCAGCAGTCTGTTCCCAGCTGCCAAAATGAATTCAGCTTGACCCACAGAACAAAGACTAAGTCATACTGCTTTGTATATTGCAATGCCTCTGCATCATTCTGATAGCCAACTTAAAAAACAGAGCTGAACAAAGAATTTTACAGAGAATAATGTTCTTCAAAAGATCATGTATCTACTGCTTCCACATTGGCTTTTATTTTGCATTACACAAATATAAGAAGTAGACACTCCTGCTGTGTTCTTACAGCATAATTGAAAGAGTCCTCTGGGACCTGACTTTTCCTGCAAATAGTCATATTGCACAAGGTTAACTCAATAATATGAAGCTAACAACAATTGTGCAAATCTCCATCTAAAACATCACTACTTCATAGGAACACCATCAGACAGTTGTTATTTAATTATTTCCTACCTATGCATCCACCATGTTCTGTGTATGCACTGCCTTGCCCTCTTCTCTTGAATTTTTTGCTGAATGAATGATAATCACATGAATAATAATCACATGTCTTCCCTGGCACTATAAACTTCAACGATTTAACATAAGGTCATTATAGTAAAAAAGTCCTTACTGGGTGGGAAAAAATTTTAGATGACCCTGCTTTGATTTTTGCATTGGCAAGAATGGTCCCTGCAGGCTGGCTTGTCTGGAGGGTGATCAGCTTTCCCCCCTTTGTCCCTGGAAAAGCTTTGGTGTGTCCTCTGAGGACAACAGCTTGAGCTCTCACTGTCTACGTGCACTGTCCTTCTGAAGGTACCCACTGCTTAGGTCAGCATAAAAGTAGGCTGATTATCCTCATGATGGTTTTGGAAATTCTGATTGGCCAGGCCCTAGACGAAAAATTAGGGTAAGTTCTGCCTGTCTGGGGAGTAAACACTTGGTAAGATAAATAGCAACAAGGTCTGGTCTGGCCATCAATGTTTTTCTCTGAAGGCAAACGAATGTTGTCCTGGCAGTGGTACCAATTCACTGGCTTTGTGCTGGCCTGGACTTGCACTGGGGGCTGATGAAGGCAGAGCAAGTGGGGAGCGTCTTCAGCATTTGCAGCAGTACCTCAGACAGGTATGAGCAAGTCAGCTGCTCCTCCCAAAGTATTTTTTTTTTCTGCAGCTGTGAGAATTTTTTAGCCCTCAGGCTTAAATAGTTTTGTGTTGTTGTAAGTATGAGAGTTGCATCCTTGCAGCACTTTCGGGCAGGAAAAAGGCTTGTGTCATCATTCAAGTGTGCTCTAGAAAATAGCTGAAGCTCTTCTGAGCTTCATGCTTAAGATAGTGCCAAATTATGAAACACATAAGACAATTAACATTTTTCCAGTATCATGAAGCAGGGTTCTATTCTGTTGCTTATCTATACTGTATACTGGGAATATTTAGTTTTATTTATAGCATCTTAGAAATCTCCTATATGGTCATTTTTCTGTCTTCTGTCAAGCAAGAAACAATTATTAAATAAGTAACTTGACAGGAACGTATAGTTATGGAATTAAGTAATTTCCATCTTGCTTTAATTCAATTAACATGATAATTGAACATCAACTGATTGTCACTCAGGCAGCAAAGGCCCATTCTGATTCAGCAGCATATTGGTTTCCTTACACAGTATTTTATTTTCTATATTGTCCCAGTTGTGGAAAAATGAATGTTGGCAGAAAAAGCCATCATTTTGTATATGCAGGGTGGGTCAGCTTAATTTATTCTTTTTCTCTTCAGCATCTTATAGAAACCACAAAACACCAAGACTACATTCATTTGTCTATAAATAGAACTTGCTGGCATTATTTTCCTACTGTGCTTCTCAGAAGCAAATGTAGACATCACAATACACAGGTCCTTATTTAATTACACTTCCAAGGTAGCTTCAAGTTCCCTTACACTGTTCAGCAAAGCATGCAAAAAGGAGTGAGTATGAAACCCTACTTTGTGCATATAAATATGTAAGATAGAACTTGAATTAGGCCACCAGGGAAAAAGAATGCCCTGAGCTCTCACAGGCTGGTACCAGCCCCCAGGCTATTGGACCAGCAACTTTTAGCTCAGGTTTCCTGGGCTGACCATACAGGTGGGCTACCAGAGCTGCAATGCAGCCTACAGCAAGGACTGAACTCTTTTTATTAACAGTGATACACACACATCCTTAAACTGAATGCACCAAAGTTCCACTTGGAGAGAGAGGGGTGGTGAGTTACAGGGCAACCACTCACAAATACTAGATTCACCAAATTAAAACCACAGTAGAACTTAACGCACTTTTGCATTATGCTGCCAAATTCTGGTCATGTTTTGCTTTATGTATTTTAACTGCTGTTTAGTTCTTGTCTTTTTGGAACACAAATTCCCTGAGGCAGGCTTTATGTCTCCTGTGCTCTGCTATGTGTTCCATAATATGAAGTCCGTTACTGATATATATAGTTGAAGTATACCTGTCTTAAGCCAGGTTTTTGTTCTGGTTAGCCATTTTTTCACAATGAACTTCCTCTCAGCTTGCTTGTGGAAGATTATCAACACATCACAACACACTGGGCAGCAGGATTCTTACCCTGTCACTTGTGGCTTGCACCCTTATTGCCTGAGGGGAACAGATATCCCTTCCTCGAGTCATCACAAGAGACAAAATAGGCACTCAAATGTCTGCAACCATCTCCTCAGTTTTGAGTGCTAATGGAAAACTATTGCTGGTGACTCCAGTCCCCTTTGATATTAGAGGTGATACTAGCCTTGGAGACAGCAAACTAAACGGACTGATGATTTTAAGAGAAAAAGAGACTTTCAGAATTAGTGCTTCATGGAAGGCTGCAAAAGCTCTGTGTCTCCTAGCTGACAAATTACAAAGAACCATGCTACTTCCCTGGCTTTGCCTAAATAGATGGCATGAGGATGACAAAGAAAGCAAAGTTTTCCATTTATCTTGTGGATATCTCCTTAGAGCTGACACTTGCAAGCAAGTTATATTTGTCTTTTTAAAATAATGTAAAAGTGCCCACATTTGTTTTGGTGGAAGTGTTCCAGAAGCCCCACAAAACAGTATATGCAAAAGTAGTAAATCAACAAGCAACATGACCAATTTTGTATTCTTGGTCTCTGCAGCGTTATATCCCATGGGAGTGTCATTTTCACAGTTACAGGAATGTCATCTGATAAAATACAGTAGGCTCCAATCCAGAATTAAATTCCACATTCGGACTGCCGTTCCTGGCCCTAAATATGTCGGCTCATAGAGAAAACTTGTATTTTTTTCCAAGTGGGAGACATATCTCTAGTTTTAATCTCCTGATTTTGCAGCAAAGGCACCTAGAGCTTCACACACTCATCTAAAATATGGACAAAGATATTCCCACAGCAGTCAGAAAAAAAATCCTCAGAATTGCTTAATGGACACTGAAATATGTTACCATTTAGTTTTTAATCTAAGTACATACAGTAACAGAAAGAGGCCCAGGGCTAGCTGTATGGCTCAGTAGTCTCTTTGACTGAAGAGCATGGAAAAGATACTGATGATATATTAGAGGCTTAGGGGAAAGAATTCAGACTTTCTGGCATGTGGGGGAAAGATCACAGGCCAAATTCAGCTGTAGCACAAACAGTGAGACTCTATGGAGAACACTGGAAACTGCAGCCATTTGTGCCAGGCCTAAATTTGACCTTGTAGTCTTGATGCTTACAGGAGCAGGACTGTACGCTTTATCAGAAGCATATTGGATGAAAGCTGAGTGCCAAACAAGTGACATTAAACATATGATTTATGTGGTGATTATTTCCACTTGCTGGTACTCTTAAAAAAAAAAAACAAACCACCAAACAAAAACTAAGGATGTGAGGCTGAATGGAGGCATAATAATTGGGCCTAAATCCAGTTTTGCATGCAAGTAACTTAAAAGTCATGTTCCTATTGAGGTCAAATGTATGGATAAAAGCTGGGGAAGAAGAATAAGTAGAAAATTAAGGCTATTATTTATGTACCTTGCTACAGCAGTATTTGAAACCCAGGGTCCTTTTGGCCCAGCTGCTTCCAAATACAGTAAGAAGGTGAAGTGGATTTAAGTTGGCATTTCGTAACTCGGTGGCCTTGTGCAATGTTTCTCTAGGACCTGTGTTTGTTGTGTGCTGCAAACGGATGTTAGAAATCCACCCTGGACAGGGGGTGTCTGATGTTCCCCGTAACTTTAGTGCTCTCAGAGGGCCTGGTATTTCTCCCCTCTGAAGTCAATGGAAGTTCAGGGGTTTAAGGACTGACCATGTAGAAGCCAGGGTTATAGAAAAATCTGAATTTACATATCTGTACACATATCTGTGCATAGACATGAGTTCTATCTAAGCTTAGGGTGTGCCTATTATTGGCCTATTTGTGTTCCAGCTCATTAAGCCCAGATGCTGTCAGAGGAAGGGACAAGGAGAATATACCAGGATGAGGATCAGTTGTTTTGAAATCCTGACACTCCAGTCTAGACCTTCAAGGGTAGAGATGCAATTTCAGTGTAGAAATTTGTGAAGAAAAACAGTGCATCTCCCAAACATGCCCAAGATGCAATGCTGGTGAAAGCAACATTGCTGGTGCAGGTAGCTGGGAGGAGAGTTGTAAGGTTGCTCTCTGTTGTGCCTATTCCTGATACCATTTTGCTTATAGTTCACTTTGGCAGTGTGCACACACAGATGTTCCTTCTCTTCCTATTCTCATTTACAAAAATAAAACAAAGCTAAACCTTGCGTGGTTGTTCATCTACTAAACTGAAGGGACATTCTCATTCTCTTACAAGTGTGTTAGTTCTTCCTTGGAGATTGCTTCATTAGCATGGAGCAAGTAAGTGTTTTTAAAGGGAGGATAGGAGATAAACAAATGTCTGTGTGAGTATATCAGCATATAGAAGGGAAGAAACTGAAGTTCTTAAAATGCTGCTGACTACCTTGACCTCATGGTCTGCATATCTTCTGAAGCTGTTTCAGCAGCCAGTCCCCAGAACTGTCTGACATCCTGACACCAGGCACCCCACATGCACGGCACTGCAATGGGGACATGATGGCTCTTCCAGCCAAGGGATGCACATCTCATTTGCCATGTCAAGGGACAGGATGCCATGGCACCCTGGGAGGGAGGATATAGGTTAGGTGTTCCCAGAGGCCAGGCAGAGTCAAGACTTGTTGAAACATTGATCCTGGATCCACTTTGATCTGACTTGCAGTGCCTCACATCATGAGAGAAGCTGTGGAGATATGAAGTATTGGCCAGCTTTACTTGTAAGCTCCCTCCTGATCTACCTGGTTCATCCCAGCAGTGGATAATGTGCTGCTATGTCTAAAACTTCCGTGTGGTCAAAAGAGAAACTTATAAAACACACTTTGTTATTTTTCATGCCCAAATCAGTCTGGGTTATTTTTAGAGACAAAATAAAAAAACCCCTGAAAGCTTGTGGGTTATAGTGAAAAGGGGAACAGCATCACAAATATTGACATTAATGCACAGGGACTTCATTTTACGTAAGTATTGGTAACATACAATCCAAGTTCCATCAGATGTTAAAGAATAAACTGCAGCTTTTATCTAGTGTGTCTTTGAGCACCAATGAGGAGTAAATGATTGGATTTTGTGAGCTCAGAGGATTTGTCAGCTGCCTCATATGTATAATTCTGGCTCTTCATATTCCTGCTGCTTCTAATTTAGCAGGACAGGCTCATAATTGAAGCAAATTAACTATTTACACTTGCCACTTCTACCAGGGGAAGAGGACACATCAGCAGGAAAGAATGAGTGGGAAATTAAATTCTTCCCACTTGTGTCAGATCTGCCCTTATATAAACACATTAACAGTAATTTCATGAGGCGTCAACCATAGGAATAAATACTGAGGGATAAAATAATGAGGTGTTGCTATTGAGCTGAACTGTTGCAGCTAATATTACTGTCTCTGAATTATGCAGCCTGAAAGAAAGCATCTGTCACAGCACTCAAACAGTCATTTCACCTGTTTCTTCTGATTGTTACGTTTGGGGTGCCTGAGGTGAATCCCTCCTTCTCCCAGCTGTAGGGCCAGCGCAGCATTGAAGCAAACACATAGGAACACATACACATACACTAGTATGCACACTAAGCTGTTCATGGGAGGCCAAATTAATTCCTACTAGAATTCCAGTTAAGTCACTGAAGTTACACCAGAGATTAATTTTGTTGAATGTTGAATAGACATTCAATTCCATTTTTAGAATAAAAGAACATTTATTAAGGTCTTTGGCTGAAGTTTTAAAGTTACACTAATGTAAACAAGAACATTTTGTTTGTAATTTGCCACATCTATTATAGCTTTACTAGGACTCCAATTAGAAACTTAAGGTTCATTTAGTACATGCACATCTGGTACTGATTTAAAATTACTTTCCTTTTTCATCTAAGGACAGAAAATGACCTAAATAGCCCTTTTACCCAGTTTAAACCAGTGTTCTGCTTGAAGGCCTCAACCATTTAGCATACTGAACCCTCTTTCCCAGGGGCTGTTTATCTCCCCTTTGCAGTAAAAAAGTGTGCAAAGGGCAAAGATGTACATAGATAAGCTACAGAAATGGGGGCACAGAAGTACATTACTAAGAAGAAAACAGTGTTTGTGATCATAAGAGAGGAACTGAAAAAGTCATTAAAAAAATTATCCCTATGGTATGGCTACAGCATTGAGGAGAATGTACCTCAACATACTACTGGTACAGTTGCCTACCATTCACAGATTTATTAATCTGAACAGTTTTAGAAAGCATTTACAGTGAAAAATGAAGGAAAAAGCACAGTGCCTGCTTCTGATCATGTGTAATTATTCTACTCTATTCAGAATTTGAGAAGTCCGTGACAAAGTCCAGAATGACCACAAAACTCCCTTTAACTTCTAGACTCCTCCTGTAGATAGATTTGGACAAACAAAATACAGTCACATTCCAGCATTGTTTGCAAATGGGCCTTTTACACACAGAAATTAATGTGACTCAAGAATGCAAATGTCTTCATATGGTAAAATTGGAGGGAAGTACACCAGTATCTGCTTTAATCTAATAAATTGCATTATTCTCATGATAACAGTATCAGAGTGTAATCCATTTTAAGCATAACCCTCCCCTAACTTCAGTAAGGCACCCACCATCAGCTAGTTCATAATAACATTTCCTTTTTTGTCATTCAAATCCTATTTTCTCAAACAACACTTTCCCAGTTCTTCACAGTTTGGAAAACATGTGTGGTTATTGCACAAAGCTTTCCAAGCTACACTCTAATATGCAGGATTATCAAAATTTTGTTTCAAAGTCCTGGGCATACATATAATGACCTTGGGTCATTATTGTACTGAGTTTCTATACTTTTATTTATTCTGTGGTCAAGGAATAAACAGGAATTTTTTATCTTGTTTATTCAGGAATAAACAAGAAGAATTCTATGCATTTCAGAAAAAAAAGGCTCAGATCACAGGAACAAAGAAGATTTCATTTTAGCATGAAAACATGAAGCGATTCTTCTTTCTCAATAGCTGCATTATGTTCTACTTTCTGATTCATTTATATTTACTATTTAAATAGTAAAAGGAGTTCCAATTCAGGAAACATAATTTGGAAACATACTTCTATTTAAATTCCAGAATAAGCATTAGCTTCCAAAACATAAGCCAGAAGCTTTATGATAATTGAATCCTTTTCAGCAACTATAATTCATCAATAAAGTAGTCCTCTAATGATGTTATTGTTTCTTTATTTAACTATTTTTGAATTTCTGAAGCTTCTTCAATGCCAAATACCAAATGCTACATTAATCACTTGTGTTTTCAGAGTCCAATTTTCCTAGCAGAGACAAAGGTTTCATAACAGTTACTAATGCTCTGGATCTGAAAAATTAGGCCTCTAAAATACAGACTATCTAGTCAGTTAAGATGTCTTGCAATCATTACTTTGTGGTATTAGATCCCTAATGGAATAAAAAATGAGTTTAAATTTATTCTAGAAAATAGGATTGCCAATTTTATTTTTTTTTTTAATGGAGACTATCTTTTATTATATTTGTACAGTGCTAGATAAGAAAGGGCTTGGGCCTGGAGTTTTAAAAATGTGCTTAATAGATGATAATGAATAAATGAGTCAAAAAGCAACAAAGATATGCTAACCCAAACTCTTGAAAGAATTGGCTTAAAAAACATAGTTGCAGCCATTTTTACATGGATGTGTCATGTGGATTCCATAACACATCATTCTGCTGTGTTTAAACTTAAATTAACAGCAACACAGATAAGGAAAATAAATTTTGTTCTGCTCTTACAACATAGGACTTACTCAATTTTTGCTCTCAACCATGAATTGGAAATCAAGGTTAAAGCTTAAAATTTAGGGTTTCATGCACTTTTCTTACACATTTCTACAGAAGGGCTTTAATATTTTGGTGGTAGCACACACATGACAAGCTCAAAGGGAAGGTGCATTTTACAGTCTTCTAGGTTGGCCTTTGCTGGGCATATTAAAAAACGGAAAAGAAAGAGACAACACAACAAATTAATGAGCCAGTTCAAGTGACTTTTCTGTTCCCTGTGTTCAGAAAGTTACCTTTCCTCCAGCTAAACTTTCCGAGTGCTGGTCTTATTCAGTGGTAGATACTAGATAACAAAAGGTCTTTTTTTTTTAGTTAGTCAGTGAGTGCCAGATCTTTATTGTTTTTACACCGCTATCTTTAACAAGGATCTAGATGTACCTACACCACCCAGTTAGAGCAAAGGGACCCTTTTATATTTTTCCAAGCCTAAATAATTTTACATACCAAAAAATCATAAAAAGGTTTTCTTTAATTCTCAGGTTTTAACTGTAGTTTTGTGATAACTGTGTACGAATAAATGAGATTCAGTTTAGTCCCAGTTCTTTTTCACTCTCTGTGCTAACATCAACCCCAGCCCAAGTCTCCTGCAACCAATATAACTCTCACCTAGCATGTCCTTTCCTTCCATATCTATTGCTTTCCTAAAGTTCCCATTTCGTTATCAATCCAATCCATTCTGTTGGCAGTTAGTAAAAATGCAACCAAAAACAACAGAAAAGCAATGGTATGCTACAGTGAGGATCAATGGTATTTGCCAGTTGTCACCACTTAAACATCATGAGCTTCCAGAGCTGCCCACTTTTACACAGCTTTGACTGACTTGGAAGGATTTCTGCAAAGTTTCAGGTCCAGCTCTGCTGGCCTCATTACAGAACCATGGCCTTTCCATGGAAGATGGAAGTACCCTTGGGAAGTGATTTCCACAGCCCACATATATGCTAGAGGATGCCCATTGCCAGGATCCACCCTAGGTCTTTTTGGATCAACACATCACTAACTTCTTTCATAAAAGCCAGGTGGTTGCAGAGCAAATGTGAGCCCAGCTCCCCTTCTGGCATCGTGGGATCAAGGGGAAGGGGAACACCAGCAAGTGTGAGCTCAGATATATGCCAGGTCACATTGCACAGATGTAAGCTTTGGCAGCGAGGTCCTCTTACACGACAGTTCCACATACAGGGCAATGACATTGTAAAATCCTAGGCCCACCAAATTCAGCATAACACATTCCTAAATATAATCTTAAAACTTGTGTCACATCCCAAAACAAGGTAAACTCTTTTAGTGGTTTCATACAGACGAAATAAAACAATACTCTCCTTATCTCAGTGTCTTTAAATCATATTCCTGAGATGGCACATATTCAAGTTTCATCCTGGCAAACAAAAGAAGCTGCCTACAGTGCTCAGATGACCCTGGTAACACTTTCTTGAAACAAAGCCTCTGAGCTACAGCAGATATTGTACCTGTTTTTGTTCTTCTCCTAAGCCGTCCCACATTGAAGCTACAATTTTAGAGACTTCACCAAAGGTAGCATTGGGGTTTTGGCCCTTGATGGCTGCTTGAGTGTCTCGAAAGAATAATGCATAGGCAGACACAGGCTTCTGTGGCTCATTTGGGTCCTTCTTCTTCTTCTTTTTGGGGGTTTTGGGTTTCTTTCCTATATCTGAAGCAGGTCTCTTCTCACCACCGTTGACCTGTAATACAAAATTAGGAAAGTACTATTAAAAAAAGCCAGTTTAAATCACTCTAACCATGGTTACAGCCTCTGTGGTGCAAATATTTTGGATTTTGCATGCAGAAATGGAATTTTTATTGTTATCTTTGACAATCCAAATGTTGACACTATCTGCATTAGTCACATATATAAAATTCACTATAAGTATTTCAGATAATGCTATTTTTTCCCTTAAAGTACTTTATATTTCTTTTTCATATAATTTCTAAAATCTCTGTAGTTCATCTGGTCATCTTTTCACCTTTTCTAAGTTTTATTTGATGACATGACATGAAAATATGAGAATGGCTATGACATGAAAATAATGAAAATAATGAGAAAATTCAAATTGAATTAGTTTCTCTCCAGCCTGAGTATCAGTTCAACAATATGAACCACCTGCAGACAGAAAAAACACTGTCATTTCTACCTTTAGCTTATTCTCATCCTTCCCCAGAATGACCCCAGACTACTCTTCAAATCAATTTCTTCTACAGCTGGTGGTACACCTTCCAGGGACTTTGAAGAAAATCTGGTTGTGAACCAAGCAATTCAAGTAATAGACATTCCCCTACACACCTTCTAATTGGAGTCTGAAGAAACAAAGCTTTACCAGTATAGACAGTTTAGAACCCTTTAAAGGATCAGTTTTGACCTCTCTGGATTTAGCTGAGTAGTGTTTATATCTGCTCATGTAAAAGCAAATGATTTGAGGAAAGGAGTGAAAGAGGAATGGTGTATGGAGGAAAGCTCATGTGCCTTATTTATGCACCACCTGAAAAAAACCCTGCACATGAACATTTGTGCAAGGCACCAAATGCACCCTATTTTCCTGTGAAGCTGATGAAGGGTCAGGAGCACAAGGCTTGTGAGGAGCAGCTGAGGCAACAGGGGTTGTCTAGCCTGGAGAAAAGGGGGCTCAGGGGAGACCTTATCACCTCTCTACAACTACTTGAAAGAAGGTTGTAACACAGTGAGTGTTGGTCTCTTGACCCAAGTTACAAGCCATAGAATGAGAAGAAACAGCCTAAAATTGCCCCTGAGGAAGTTTAGATTGGATATTAGGAAAAAATTATTCACCAAAGAGATTGTCAAGCATTGGAACATGATGCCCAGGGAAGTGGTGAAGTCACCCTCCCTGGAGGCATTTAAAAGATGTGTAGATGTGGCTCCTGGGCACATGGTTTAGTGGCAAATTTGGAAGTGTGAGATTAACAGTTAGGGTCGATGATCTTAAAGGTCTTTTCCAACCTAAATGATTCTAGGATTCTATGACTTACAAGCACATAAAGGGACAATGACCTGATTCTTCAACACATTGGAGCTCCATGGCAAAGTAGCTTTCCTTGATATGATCACTTAATTTACTGTAGCTGTAGAAATGGTGTGTGATCTTACAAGTGGGTTCAAAGGCTTTTCTCTTTTGTCAGCATGACCAAAGCACTGTGCATCATAAGCATTTTGAAGTATGAGAAGATCAAGAGCATAAATGGGATGCTCTAGGCTAAGGATCTACTAGGCATGACTTCTTTCCCTTCCTTCTATTATTATTTTTTAATAATGCGTATCAAGTGGCACAGGAGGATACAGATGTTCAAATCATTGGAATTGCATGAGTAAAATGGCTGGAAATCCTCATTTTGAGAAAAATAACCTTTTTATTTTCCTATATGCCTCACTACGTGGTGTCCAACAGAACCCAGGTGACTACAGTGAACAGTCTGGATCTCTGTGGCTTATTAAACACAGCAACAAAGTGATGACCACAACTTGAAAATGAAGTTGCTTGTTTTCTGAGCATTAGGTTACAATAGTTGCAACTTTAATACAAAGTTAATAGACATGCAGCCTATTGCCAGCATTTGGAAAATATGGAAAAAACAAAAGTGTGCTACCCATTATTAAGATTTCCAACTTTCTGTCTCTTGCTATTATTTAATTCTACAGGGTACACAAAACTAGCAGTTAAAGTATAATTAACTAGGGCTCTCTAGTTAATTTGACAACATTAGTCTAAACTTTTCAGAAGTTCTGTGCAAACTCCATGAGCAGGAAGACTTGGCAACAATTAGTTCTATAGTTAAAATTTTACCTGTGTGATTTGCTAACATTTTTTCTCCTTTCAGTTTATTTTTGAACCAATGAGATTTAAAAGTTCTGTGCACATCAGGATACCACACTACTTCAACTACCCTTAAACTAGGTGATATACTACAGAAACTTGTGTAAGTACCTTCTGGTAAGTTGTTCTGTGAACAGCTCTAAAACCTTATTCTCCCACCTTAATGATCAAGAGACTTCAAAAACCCACTGTTAAAAACAGAGTACTCACAGGGGAAATTCTGTTTGTCTTATATGAAAATAACGAAATAAAAAGAATACCAGAATTCCAGTACTAATAATCTTGCAAATGGCTGAGATGATAGCCTACCTTATGCTCCCATCAGTCTATCAGCTTCATAGACTCCACTCCTAACCACCAAAGCAGAGACAGATGGAAAATAAAATAAAAACCATATATATTCTGCTAGGCATAGACTTGTGCCTCAAAATCCCTGGAGGTGTAGTTAGCTCATGGTAATCCACCTCCTGTCATGGCTTATTGCTTAATTATGGTGATGTATTTAACTTATTTATCACAAGAAAGCAATAATCTTTCACTTTAAAAAAGTGTACATTAACCATGTTGCACACATAATAGATCACAAGAATATCTAGTGTAGGATTTAAAACTATCAAGTAAGGCACATCGTTGATATCTAAATGTCCCTTGAGAACTTGGAAAATGTCTATAAGCATATTTAAAATAAACTGCAATAGTACCAAAGCCTTTAATGGAGCTAGGAGAGCTGTTTTATGCACACTATCTTGCAGTAATCGCTGTAGTTTAAAATAGATTTTAATCAAGCACCATCTGCATAATAGGCTGAACAGACAACACAGAATTCCACTTATAACTCCTATCATATAAAGTAAATATTGTAAAACCTCTGCCACATAAGGAGAATATGCTGCAGCAGTTCTTTAGTAATTGTGTTTCTGTTATTTAATTCTTGCTACTTGCAGTCCTCTTGCTATCTTCCCTCTCAAATACATTATTTGAATTTCTCTCATAAGTGATATGCAAATGAACATGGAAAAAAACCCTCTTATCCATCTATGAAGAAATACTTATTTACAAACCAGTAATGCTTCCAGCAGCTCACAATTATGCTTGGCAATAATGAAGTACATGTTTAATGATCCAACAGTGTGAATTATGACAAGAATTACATAAATGTAATATTCCAGTGTTGAGGTGGTCAGAATAAGGCATGTGCTAAGTGTCAACTTTGTTTAGAATGCTTTTATAGTTACTAACAACTACTACTTTTTAAGTTCTCCCTTTTTTCCTCTCCTAACAATAGCCCCACATATGAAATTTAGAAGAATTAAGGAGCTGTAGTGATGTGCACCCCTTGCAGAGACAACACCCTTAGTCTGAGGCTACATTTCACATTTCCACGGTCTTAGCAGCTCTCTGAATGTATTTCCAACCTTACAGTTATGCTACAGTTGTCACTGATCTTATGGTCAAGCAACTTCAGCTGTCCTGCTTTTAGAGCAACAGCATGAAGGGAAACTGAGCCCCCTATAATGCAGCTCCTTTCCCTTTCTTTGTGCAAGGACAGTTGAAGTCTGAACAGCCTACATGAAAGAGTCTTTATGAGAATGAGTATTGCCAAATAATATTTAGCAGCTGCTGCCATTAGTTCTGTGTATGCTGGATAAGGCTTACAACAATTTGAATATTTATCACAGAATGAACATCCAAGAAGCTCAGTACACGAACAATTACATCAGTTTGGAAAGTTAATATTGGAATTTGGAATATATACATTGAGCTGAAATGGTCATTTCCTTCATGCATGGAAATCAGTGGTTCATAGGGCAACAATTATAATTTTAGTCCAAATGTGTATACAAAGTACGTATTTTTTTATACCTTGCATTACAGTCTTTCTAGAAATTCATGTAAATATGAAAAGGATATTGGGATTTATGTATATTTTTCTCTAGATAGAAATAGGTATAGTTTTTAGGGACCTCTCTACCAAATATGCTATTAAAAGACCAGTGGCTTCTCTTTTGCACATTTCAGCTGGTATAAACTGAGGGAGGTCATCTGACACTGAGGTGATTTTCCATTAGGAAATGTACTTTGTCTTTTTGATCAACGTGGGTACACAGGCAAGCATCTTGTCTGGCTGGTTGAATAGGGAGAACATCACCATTGCCACAAATGACATGGTGAGTTCAGAGGGAGTTGGTTTTTACGCAGGGCTCCTGGCGGGAACATCTCTGACTCCATGAAGTGACCTCCAACAGCGACCCCATGACTACAACATCTGCACTTCTACTGAAGGACTGGCTAATGAGCTCTGGCCCTGGTCTGTTAAGTAATACCACACAGCTGCATGGTAGTTTATAAATCAAAGAGAAAAATCCAACTTTCTCAAAGTTATATTCAGTTAAAAGATAGATGTTCTCACCAGAGACAGAACAGCAGGTCTATCTGTTCCTGTCCCCACCCAGTGCCTTCTTTCACTGGGAAGAGGATTTCTGGAGTGAGAACTTTCACAGGCCCCTCCAAAGCAACTCTGATAAAATGTAACACTGTTGTATCCGGGGTGAAAGATCTCCACAGAAAACTGATTTATTTTGAGTATTCATATCCACTCACTGGCAGCTTCCAGGAAGAGCAATGTGACACAAAGATGCACAGTGGAGAGGTTTAAATCTTGAAGTACAACAATATACTTAACTCCTTGGGCTGATTATTCAATTCCTTAGGCTGATTATTCAACTTCTCTTGTCTTTTACAAGAGGGAACTACAGAAGAACCATTGCATGGGATCAGGCGTGCCAGCCCACTGCCTGTCTCCAGTGGTGGCCAGCCTCAGGCATTTTCATGAAGCCCTAAGAAATCCCACAGAAGACATGTATGGCATTATCTGCTCCTCATCAAGCTTGCTGTTTAAACCATGCTAGTTGGAGAAGAATTTAAGCCCCCTGTCAGCACTAACCAAATGTAATATCCTTTAAAACTTTTCTCTTAGCAGTGAAATTATAAATATAATTTTAAGGCAATGTATCTACTTTAGTACACTGGATTTAATTTTGTGTTATGCATTGTGCTATTTGTCATCTTTTTCTGCTTAGACTGAGGATGAGAGAATTTTAAAGAGAGTTTTCCAAAATAACATGGCTTGTTAAAAGTTGAACACTATATAAACTGGCTTTCACAAAGAAAGGAGCAAGTTTTACTTAGTCTGCAGTGCTTTGTAATTCTCTATTAAAAACATTAGCTTCAGATAATTACTGCTTGCTTGAAACCACAACCCTACACTTTTGCTAGCACAAAGTGCTACAGTGAAAAAGTGCATGAAAAATATAGGTTAAATAACTGAAATACCTGAGAGAAGTAGAAAGGAAATCCTAATTATTTGAGTGGATATTTTCTCCAGAAGTTTAGAGCACCTTGCAGACTGCCAGCTATGTAAAAATATTAGCAATGCAACAGGAGTAGCAAATAAATTATTCTGAAAAAGTAAAGGCTGCCTGGAATTATTTTTACATAGCTGTATTCTAAAGTCTCCCACAGTAAGGAAGTGCTCATTTAAAATATATGAATTATTCAGTAATTTTTAAAACCTAAAGTTTGTGAAATCAGGGGAATGTCCTGAAATAAAACTTTTGAATCAGAATTTATTCAAATTGTAGTAAAACATATGTCTCCAATTACATGATTATTTTATAGCTTGAGGTATGAAAAACAATATAATGTTAAAACAAATCAGACTTACATTTCTTGACTGGGTTATACCTCCTCAGTGACTCACAATATGTTTTCTTCACATTCCTTGCAAGTCTGCAACTTTTCCCCACCAGACATGGCTGTGGTACAGACTACAGTGCACGAGGCTCACACTGCACTGCAGGAGTGCTCTAACAGGACTGGTACTTCCTAGTGAGCACAAAACAGAGCTAAGGAGGCTCTCAGTTTCAGTATGCTATATTCCTGGTTTAAGGGATGACTTAGTACAAAGTCCCAATCTTCCTGTGTCTCAGCTTTTCTGTCTGCAAAATTAAGATAATAGACTTGTGTATTTTTGGGAGGTTTTCAGGATTTTGGGAGATTTGGGGGATTTTTGCATGCAAAACCTGCTATATAGATTGACATTTATCCTTTGGGGAAATTTATTATGTAAATTACTCTTATCACTTCATTCCTGTACTGACATTAAAATGAAGCTTAAACATGTCATGATGAAGTGTCAGCACCTCTCAAAAGTACAAATGTATACAGGGTCTTCCAGATTTTCAAGGTAAGGTTTTTGAAGTTCATAGGATCTTTCTGTTCTGGTTGCTATGATGTTCTGTTTACTCATCCTGTGACCAAGCAGCAAAGACTAGCATATTGCACAGACTGTTCACACTTTTTATAGCAGTAACTTGATCTTTAACTGGGAACAAACATCCCTGCTACGTAAGTGAGAAAACTCAATCCTTATATTAAAGTCCTAAAGGAATGACTATCCTTTCAATGTTTAACAGCATTCCAGTTTGCTCTCACAAAGAGGAATGATGTAATTTACTCAAGCTGCCTGAAGAATTGTCTGGATATTGTAAGTTCTGTATTCATAATCCTTTATTCACTTCAGTGAACCACCAATCATGTATAAAGTATCACCTTAATAACTGTGGCCATATCATTCATTTAGCAGGTCCTAAAAATATCCACCATTTACATAGTAATCCTAGCATCTAAGCCTACCTTAGAGCTATCTTCTCCTTCATCTTCATGGACTGAACTGGATGGTGAAGGAGTTGCAGATTTGCTTCCAGGTGGAGAGGGCGAGTTGTGAGGAACACTGTTTCCACCCATATTCAAACCAAGCTGTGCACTGAGCTGGGACTGGTTAATAGTAGTCAGCTGCCCGTGCTGCATCATTCCTGGCTGCCTAATATCTGCAGGTTGAACCCTTGGCCTCATGGTTGCCATCTGAGGATGGGAACTATACTGGGCTCCTTCTGTATTCCGTAAATCTTGCATCTACAAGAGGAAAAAAACTGTATTAAGCATATCACTAATAAAGTGCTCTGTTCCTTTAGACCTCGGTTGGCCTGATTGGCTATGTAAGGCTTAAAGGAAATGGCAAGTACTTAAATAAACATGTATATACTGAAAATAAACATAGTAAGGATATGATTGACATTTGCATAACACTGACTATTATAAAAAATTCAGGCTCTAGCCTCAGCCCTTGGAAATAGCAAAAAAAGCAATAAAAGCTTGGGTTATTTTTCATAGAGGGAACAAAAGGGCACTACTTTCTGTAACTGTGTGTAGAGTATTTCTGAAATTCTAACAAACAAGGACAAGTTTTCACTCTGAAGTTCAGACCTAGACCAGAACATCCTCAAAATTCAAGAGAATTTCCAGATCCTGCTTTTTTAACTTTGGATTTTTGTGGTTTTGATTGTGAATTTTGGAGCTGCTGGGAGTTTTCAGAGTTTGAATATGTAGTATTAAGTCCAAATCTATTTTACCTGGTGTTTCCCAATCAGACACTGGACTTTCCAGGATTCAGACCATTGACAAGAAGGATGCATTGATAGACTGATTAAATGATTTCTGAGTCGATTTACTGCTAAGACATATATGAATGGAAAGCCCAGAAATCACAGGATTGACAAGTGAATCCATTGTGCTATGTGGGTCACTGCTTCTTAGCATTAACAAGACATACTATTTTAATGCAAGCAACAGATTCAGTCTCTGCAAGGATAAGAATTAAAAGCACTGGAGGATGAAACTCCTTTCTTGTCCAGAGGTCAAATGCACCATACACACAGACCTCAGCAGATTGCCTGTAACATCTTTTCAGTATACTTATACTGAAAGAAACACGACAAATAGCAAAGAGTATCAGAGAGGAGCTCAGATTTAAGCTAAGGTGTTCTGTGGGTGACTTAAAATTGAAGTATCAATTCAGAGCTGAAATGAAATAGATACGGTTGTCTTTCTGTGCATCAGACAAACATGTATGTATGTAGAAAGTAGAATCTGACAGGAGCTACCATTGTGTAAGTTCCATTGTGATAAGGACATGTGTTAGTGGCTCAGTATATTAACACAGCCACATTTATTCTACTGACAGTCTTTGTTAGACATGTCATCTGAATTGTCTAAAGATCACTCAGATTTTATTTTTTTAAGCGTATTTTTATGGCTCATGACTTCTATAACCTATCTCTTGCTCATAATACACACTCCCATATATCACAGCAATCTGTAAGATACCTTTCAACCAGTAACGCACAAGAAAAAGTAAAGATAAACTTGTAACTTCACCTTTTCTCTTATTATTGACAGTGTAAAAATTTATCAAGTTTGGGGAGATATTTTATGAGCCTGGGGATTGATTTTTGTAAAAGTGACTGGTTGGCATTAAATCAAGCTAATAATACCATTAGTTATGGCATACTTACCACTTTACATGTACTTGTGTCTCTGAAAAACATTTGAATTGGTTTCTGACAATGTGACATTACAATTATACCTGTATTTATGTTGTTTTAGAAATTAATAGCTTTTGGTAAAAAAGAGTTATCAATACAAACTTGTTTTCCAAGTTCATTTAATGACTATGAAAGCACTGGAGGAGAGGAGCACAGAGAGCACAGTAGATGAAATCAATTGAAGGCTGAAATTTGAATCCTGGTAGACATTTATATTTTTAAATTAATACTGATTTCTTGGTCCCTTCCTTCCACTATCAGCTCCCTGCTTGCCAAGCATACTATCCTTGAAAGCCATCATTACCTCTGTATTTATCAGACAACCCGTATCAGACAGTTGTGCCCATGAAGCTGTACCTGCTGCTCAGACGCTTTGCTCTGGATCCAGCTGCTGAGCTGGGCAGCAGCTGGGGAAGGTGGAGCAGCAGTGGGGATTCTCTGGGTCCTCTTGGCCAGCAAGGGGCAAGCGGGAAGGGGATGGGAATCCACACAGTCCCTCATGTGCTGGGCAAAGGGAGGCAAAACCCTTCCCCAAAGCCCTGCCTTCACCCTGTCTGCAGTGCTCGGTGCGGGTGTGCACCCTCCCCAGGCACCCTCCACCCTGCAGGGACTGAGCCCTCAGGTTTCCATGGGGCAGCACCTCATGGTGCAGAATAAATACTTCCACGAAAGGCTGGAAAAGTTTGACTGCTTTTTAGGAAGAGTAGGCATCCTAATGATTTTACGAACTCTAGGAATATAACAACCACTACCTGAAACTTCTCTTATTTTGAATGAACTTCAAAATTATCCATCTCTAAAAGCAGGATGAGGGCTACCATGTTAATTACCTTTCCTCAAATAAAATATAATACAACTGCTTTAAATGATGGACAGGAAGTTCTACCTGAATATGTGGAAGAACTTCTTTATTGTGTGGGTGAGTGGGTGACTGTGCACTGGAACAGATTGCCCAGAGAGGTTGTGGAGTCTCCCTCACTGGAGATATTCAAGAACCATCTGGATGGAATCCTGTGCCACGTGCTCTGGGATGACCCTGCCTGAGCAGGAAGGCTGGATCAGATGACCCACTGTGGTCTCTTCCAACCTGACCCATTCTGTGATTCTCCGATTCTGCTATTATTCAAAAAGATCTCTCCTTTAAGAGCTTCAAGTATCAGATGGATAATACAGAACATTCTGTGTTTTTCTTCTTTAAACAACATATATTTTTAAACAGTCTGCGATACAATTTTAGCTCCAGTACTGAACATAGGCTGTGTTTTCAGATAATACAACAAGAGCTGAACAGTACTGAATGTACCCCCATACAAAACACGTGTGTATATATATTTGCAAGAGAACCTTCCACTAGGGAAATTCTGAGGACTGTAAATGTGATGGTGGAGTAAAAAAAAAAACCAACCCATTTTCTTTTCACATGAATTCAGCTTGTCTCCTGAATTTTTAAATCAGATGAATACCAGGCTACCTCCACAAAACCAGTTGTAAGTGGCAAATAAGCTTATTTAGCACAACATTTTCTCTTTTGGATGCTAAGCCAGAAACCCTCACCTAAGGCACCTGCCTGCAGAGAACAAGCCCGTTTAAGTCCATCACATAGTGCTGTGACCCTCAGGATCCACAGATGTGATTCACATCTGCAGATGAGGCTTCTGGCTCACCTCTTCACCATGCATTGCAGAGCCTGCCTTCTGCCATCCTGCCCCTACCTGGTGAAAAAGTGGGATTGTCTAAGAAAACAGAAACTGCTCATTCCTTGAGTAAGAATGGGCAACTAATCATATAAATGTAGAAAGTTCAGGTTCCTAAAGGATCAGCAAAACTAAGAACTGTCCCACCTCCTCTGTTGGTTCAAGAACACACCCAGCCATGAAAACCACACACTCGGGTCACTGCTGTGGCATGATGGTATGCCCCTGTCACAGATGCTGTGACAACCTCATCTCTGCAGAATAGTAATACTAATCACACACACTCTCTGTCAAAATTACATGCAAAGTGACCAATTTCTTCTAAACTACTCCTAAATCTCAAACTTCATATTCCTTGTTCCTCCAGATGGAGTTTTACAAAACCCACCGCTGTGTAGCTGTGCTGGAGCCATATTCAGTATGCAGAGGCAATATTGCGAACACGCTCCTGCTGAATGCAAAGCTGAATAGAAATCCTGATGGATGGCAAAATGCCAAATGGGAGACCAAAGTTAAAGAGTTTTGAGTGTTACAGAGGATAAGGACAGTCTTAAACTGATGTCTTCAACGGTCTCTGTGATGAGGTAATAATGATAATATCTGGCACTTTAATATCATTCTCCATCTGTCAGTCCCAGTACGTTTCACATCTTGAGTTATATTCAGCTTTAGAACATGCCTGGTTTTATTTTGGTTTTACTAATGGGGAAGCTATGATGCATTTCTTTTCATGGCTATCTTTTTTTCCTGTTTGCATTTTGCTTATAAGCAGAAACTGAGCATTCACCCATCTAAGTGTTTGACTGCAAGTTAAAAGACAGTACAAGTCACTAAATCTAAGGTGTGTACCAAAGCCCCTTATTGGCACACAGGTAGTGCAAAGCCAGAACACGGCTGTCTGGTTGAAGACAAGTTCCTAATGCCCTGCTCAAAGATCCTGAGGTACTAAGAATAAAGCTAGAGAGCTTTAAACATGAGACTATTGTTCATTCCATCATCCTAAAGTGAAAACAAAGCAAAATACAATGCAGAATACAGTGATATTCTCCCTGTACAGAAACATCTTACTGCAGGACAATGTAAGCACAGTATCCTAATCACAGAATCACAGAAAATAGTGCTAAAAGGGACCTCAAAAGGTTATTTAGTCCAACAATATCTCACAGCAGGATTAGGTACACCTAAATCATTTCTGACATATGTTTGTCTAACCTCTTCATAACCTCCCAGGGCAATTCTTGTGCTTAACTATCCTTACAGTGGAAAGGGCTTTTTTCCATAATGTCTCACCTAAATCTCCTTTGTTGTAATTTAAACCTACTACTTTTTGCTCTGCTCCCAGTGGACATGAGGAATGCTTTTCTCCTTCTTTACAGAGAAGTCGTACACACTAGAAGACTATTATGAATTTCCTCTAGGTTTTTCTTCTTTAGACTAAACAACTAAACCTGAAGATTGAAAGACTTTGTTCATATGCTGTGTTTTCTACACCTCTGATCATTCTTTCTGCTGTCCTCTGGACTATACCCAATAACCTTCATATTTCTTGAAATATTGAGCTCCGAAGTCCACAAAACGCAGATATTTTCATCTGACACAGCATTCAGATAGAATCCTTCATCTCTCACAGGACATAGCACGTAGCAATAAAAAAACCCAAACTGAATTATCTGCCTTTTTGATACAAGCTGGTTAACCCATGCAAGATGCAGAAAGAGTCAGCTTGCAGGACTCTTAACCGATGTCCCAGATTGTGGCTTTAGGAAGCAAATAATCTTTTTCTAAGAAGCATTAGACAGGCAGTTTCAAGAGGAATGTGCTGTTAGCAAAATAATTCATGTTATTTTTCTAGTTATAATTAATAACTGTGAGGCAACATCTCTCTGAAAAGCTGTAGAAGTCCCAATTGTCCCTCCCTATTTAGATTCATTTATAATAAATGTTATCACTAAATTAAAGAAGAAAGACAGGTTGCCTTAACAGATCGAAGTAAATACAACAGGTCTAAGTACATGCAAGAAGCACTAGGGATAATTCACTGGAGATGAAAACATTAAAACATAAGGAGAAATACACAGGGCTTACTCACTGAAGCAAGTAAATGTTAACATATCTCACTACTCCAAGAAAATTCATATCAAGCAGACATTATTACTGCTACCACCATCAGGCCCTGCAAGGATTTCTGCTTAGTTTTCTGCTAGTTGAATGCTCTTGTGAACATTTTTGATGGACATTGCAGAAGGGGCTAACAGTTCTTTGCTTCTTGTCTGATTGGTCAAGGTGTGTCAGAGAGTAAAAATTTTTCAGACTATAAGTAGCTATGGTTTAATCAATTAATTAAAAACAAAAAAAAAAGGGAGAAAACCCCAGGGGATCTTAAGTGTTACCTATCAAGATACCCACGGCGTGCTTCTTTCTCCACTGGCATGACCAACCTGCATCCCCATGTAGGTGTCTTGGACATTCTTTGGTAGGCAGAAAGGGTCTCTGTTATTAGCAGTATTCTCATTTATGTTCCCAGGAAATTCGTGCTACTACCTGTGCCATATTAAATCTGAATGTTTCTCTGTTCCCAAACAATACTACATTAAAATGCAGTATTAGCCCTGGTTGTGCCAACCTCCTGAAAAGCCATGAAATTTGCTTAGAAATGTTACTGCTTTTATTTCAGGCATTTTAA
This sequence comes from Machaerirhynchus nigripectus, assembly GCA_013397975.1. Taxonomy (NCBI): domain Eukaryota; kingdom Metazoa; phylum Chordata; class Aves; order Passeriformes; family Dicruridae; genus Machaerirhynchus; species Machaerirhynchus nigripectus. The sequence continues at coordinate 272,956 of VZRQ01004827.1, read as the reverse complement.
TTGTCTTCTACCATAAGCAAATGCACATCTGCAAGATGTTTTCCAGTGACATAGAGATGCTAATTAAAAAAGAAGAGGAAAAAAGTTAATTCCTACATAATCACTTGATTCTGTAAGTGAAGGTTTCAAAAGAGAGGAAAAGATAACATTAAAGTTGCCAGCCAAGTTTGTGAGAACAGGCACACTGAGAAGGATTTGTGTTTGGGAAATGATAGTCACCATTTATGAGCAAGACAATTGATAAACCAAAGAAA
>VZRQ01004827.1:213864-272658 GCA_013397975.1 Machaerirhynchus nigripectus | reverse complement strand
GGTCACAGCACCAAGTCTGATAGAGTTCAAAAAGTGTTTGGACCATGCTCTCAGGCAAATGGTGTGACCCTTGGGGATGTTTTGTGCAGGACCAGGGCTTGGACAAAATGATTCTGGTTGGTCCCTTCCAATACAGGATATTCTATGGTTCTGTACAACCATACGTTCAAATTTAAAAGAACATCTAAAAGTATAAAAATGTCAATTTTAAACACCTTTCTTTCAGTTCACACAGGTGATTAAGCTGTGGTACCTCATGGTTATTCAATGCATGTTGATGGTCAAGATCCTAGATTGATGGCAAGTGAATCAAAAGCAAACCATGCAGTTTCATCTGTTGTTTTCCATCATGGCAATGCTCTTTCATGAGAGAGCTTAAAACTTGACAGAACTTGAACATCTGTATTTATACACCAGAGAAAAACAAAAAAGTGACCCGAATATTTGGAGGTCTGAAATCTGACAGGAGGTTTGGGTTTACTGATTAGAGTGACTAAAACTGGTCCTTGGCACGTATGTCCTGTCATGAACAAAGAGTAATCAAACCCAAAGATTAACATTTTATCAGGTGTTTGTTTCCATTCAGTAAAGTAGAAATCATATTTGCAACCAAGTCTTGTTTTAGCACACCTATAAGTGAATGAGTGGTAAAGAAAGATTTTTTATGAGAGCCAAGGTTACTGTAAAATGACCACAGAGAACCATTCAAAACACATTAAAAGGAATAACTCAAAGCACCACCTAACAGAGGAAGGGGAGGTGTGTTTTCATCATCTCATTTTTATAATTCTCTTCTGTATCAGCTAACTGCATAATGAAAGACTAAGTTTTAAAGTAAGTGGGTATTTGGGGAATATTCTAGTGCTTTACACAGGAGTATTTTATATACTACACCCACTGCATTTTTAGAATAAATTGAAAGGATCATTCAAAATTTCTGTTGATTAGGAAAACAGTCTTAAAATTAAACAGCAGAAACCTCACATGTAAAGAGAACCCTAAACGAAAAATAATAAAACCCCCCACTCCTATTAAATCTACTACACTAATCTTTTCAAAATCATTCTGTTAAAAATTAAACCACTTCAGATTGTTTTATATAGTACTGGTTCTGTAAGTGATCTTAAGCCCCTTTAAAGCTATTATATACTCAAAATTTGACTGCAAAATTTTATAGTACAATCACATAACGACAAAAATGCACTCATATACAGTTTCTTGGTACACAGCTAATTTGGTGACTATTAACATTCTTTTCTACTTTATGTTTTAATATCCTTTGAGTCACACAGGGCCAAGGTCTCAAAACTAATCATAAAAAACTACTGACTGCTATTCACTCTAATATAATAACCCTTTATTTAAAACAACTTCCAATAAATTTCATTATAAGAAGTTATTAAAAGGGTTAAAAACCTATTAAATGTCAAAGAATTTGCCTGACTCAAACTTCTAATAAAGAAACAGAATGGGCTTTCTTTCTGAATTATTTAAATCTTTACTGACTGTGCACTGAACCATGAAATTAGAAAAGTGTTATTAGAAGTGTTCTGTGGTTTTTATAAAAGTTGTAGCATAGAATATATCAAACTACAGTCTTTAACTAGACTAGTTAAAGAAATAGGTTTTTAATCCTGAATACATGGTTTTCACTGATATAAAGGGTCATAATTAAAAGTCTGGCCTGGAAGCCGAAGATAATAAAATTATTATTACAGGAGCATACATGTTCATTTGGTATATTCTGGATGCATGTTTCCATTTTAATTTGGACAAATATCTTCAATTTTGTTTGATCTTGCAAAGTCCACTAATTTGGACCCTCTCAGCAAACAATTAAGCTTTTAATAGTGACTCATTTTAAAGAATTAATGGTGAATAATTTGTGTTATCTTTTTCTCTTTTTCAAAGTGTCTAAGGCTTAACAGCAGGTATAGGTTAACAGCAGACAAATGGAATCTAGGAGGTACAAGGCAAATATTCATCCACACATCTCCTGATAACAGTATTATCACTAAACTGGTTTTGTTGGTTTGTTTTTGTTTTTGCAAATAACAACAGAAAAATTTTCTATTTCACCAGTTATCTGCATAAGGAAAACAATCATGCATTTCACATTTATTTTAGTGATGCTAAAGAACTCCTGAGTAAGCTGTACATTCATAGATTCACTCAAACACACCTGAATCAATAGCCTTTCATCAAAAGAGATGAAGTCAGAAAGATGCCTGAGAGACACAATATTGTCTCTGCTTCTTTTATACAATAAAAATAGAAGGATCCAGGGGACATGAAATGATTCAGTCTTGGAATACAAACTAGATCTTTGGAAATAATGCTAGCAGTGTGCTTGGTGTAGGGCAGGAGGGAAAAAGGGATGCAGGCAGCTACTGTTGCCTTTGCAATGCTTTGCTCCTGTGACTGACCAACAACAACAGAGTCGCCAGCATGAGGTTGCTGTAACCTTCGCTGGCTTCTGCTCTATTGTATCCCATTCTGTTCTGTTCTGTTCTGTTCTGGGCTTTTTTCTATGGTGTTCAGCACAGCAGTATCAAACTATCTTCCTGCAGTGAGCTGGGCAATGTGACTATTACCTGTCACGTGTTGTTTGCTGTATCCTCTTTAACACAAAAAGGTACCCTGACCACACCACCAAACTCTCCCTACCACCAAGTAAAGGAATTTGTATTGGGTGCATTTCAAGTAATGTACAGCACTGTATAGTTATGCCCATGTGGAAGGAGTCAAAAAAATTCCTTCTGGTTAGAAAATCACACTAAACCAGCTGTGACAGCTGAAAGGTTGGTACAATACTGGGGTGTCTTGTGTCTCCTATCTCTACAGGAAAACCCTAAATTATCTAAAGTGATATCTCATTCGTAAGAAATGCCAATTCCTTCCCAAAGGAGCAGCATATTAACTAGAACAAGAGATTTTTGAAATACTGTCGATGAGATTTAATCTAAGTATGCTACTTCACAGAAAAAACTTTTGCAAGGGAGGAGTGGCTGTCCTTTCAGTGTCATCCACCTGTTTGGGCACTGAACAGAAATTTAGGGCAGAAGGAACCTCAAATGAAAACTTCTGTCACACAGAAGGCAGAGAAAGGACTAAAACCTGAGTCTTCTATGTGCTTTAGTCATCTCACTACCCCCATCATTAAGTTTATGAGAATTCCTGCTGCTCTGCGCAAACATTTAACAGATCTTGTTTCCACTCCAATGGGATACGACGCTGGATCTTTGAAACCAAAGTCACACAGTCAGATCTAGTCTGCCATTATCTATATTATTCCTCTTGGGCACTGTGATGTGCAACATCTTTGAAATTATTTCTCAGAGTCATAGGGTCCTGTCTGGGGTTGTGACTCACAAAAGGTATTGTGACTGCAACAAGATCTCCTACAGAACTGATCATAAGCAAAGTCTGAATATGAGTAACTTTAGGCATGGCTGTATTTAGGAAGACTCAGCTGTCTCAGTGCCTTCAAGGCCCATTGATAAATTCCACCTCTGTCTAAGCAAACAGTTCTGCTAGCCACTTCAGTACTGGGTAGGAACTGTGGTGCTGGGTTTGCTCTTACATTCCCATATGCAGCACTTTCATTAAACCAAAGGAACTTTCCTGTAACTCCCTGCCACCCTCGGACTAAACTGCATAGAATTATGACTGCACATTATCCATCATTCACCTGAAAACCAGAGTCATCCAGGTTTTGTTTGTGCATTTTGTGGCTTTCTGGACTAAGCTCATTTTCGTTGAGAAAGATATATTTTCTGGCTCATGCCAGTAGCCCTGAAAAAATTACACCATATTCCACATGATTCTACTTTTCATTGAATACAAAATCTTAAAAAAAAAAGTAATTTAGACTCATAAAAATGAGTTGAATGGTTTAAATTACATTAGTGAAAGAATCTTTTAAAAAAATATTTGTGCTGCTATGTTGAAGCCCTGTAAATTCTCAGCGTGAGTGATAGAACTAATGGAAATTGAAACAAAAGGTCTGCAAAATGTTTAACTCAGAAAAGATTGTTTTTCATACATATGATCTTGTTGTCAAGTGATAAACTTACTGATATTTGTAACTGTATTGTCATAATTTCCTCTGCAATATAAACTTAATGCCATTGTCAAATATTGTGGGTTTTGCAAATGTTAAGCACATGTGTTACTGCTGGGCAAGACGCTTTTTGTAAGCTATGAAAAATTTGCTTGGCTCTCAGGGAAAAAGCAATTTAATGATATGCTAATAAGTCCATCATTCTTCTGTATTGTATTATTTACAATTTTGTCTCTAAAACCTATTTAACATCTCCAGTGTAATTATCCATATGAATCTTGCCAAGTCCAATATTATAACTCTGAAACAGGAAAAATCTCAATTATTTTATTTTCAACTATGTAGAAGATGAACAGATATCCAGCAGTCTCAAAAGATGAAAATTAGTAAATTTATTTTGCTTAATGTCCATTATATTGGCATGCAACTGAAGATAATCTGGGGAACCAAATTTTTAATTTAAGAATATATCTTTATTTTCCTGGTTTGATATTTGTAAATGTGGATATCTTAATAAAGCCTGATCAACTTACCAACACAACATAAGAGAAAAAAGCAAAACCCGTAACTTCTTGAAAAGGAATACTTTGGGCAATCCCAACTTCTTATTTCTTTTTGAACTTCTGAACTCATTATTTAGTCTATTTTTGATCATGAAGCCTGTTATTGTCCCATTAATCTTTAGAATAAAGCAGCAACCTTGGTTTGGCTGAGAAAACTCCCTTTTTTCCTTAATCTTACAAATTTGTGCCTTCAACTGGTTGCTGAGAAGCAACCAACACCTGGGAAAGCAATATTTTATGATTATATACACAGTGATTTAACTCCATCCCTGAATGCCAAGGAAGCATAGTAGAGTCTTTGATAAGAATGTGCTATGATATAATGCTTGTTTTGCACATCCTAACACAGACAGTAGCAAAATTGAAAGAAAATCATGTGTTTTGTATGAAATCCACCACAATACATATAAGTTTTATTGTGAAAATTAGGAAGGAACCAATTGCTATCTGCAAGGGAGAAAATAGTGAATAAAGAAATTTACAGAACATGAGCTCAGGACATTAAAGAAGGCCACCTTGAACCACAAGAACTTTCAAGCTTTGGAAATGACATCTTCATGGTGAAGAAAGAGATGGATACAAAGATAACATGGCAGAATAACAAGATCCTGAAAAGCTGGGCTTTAGAGAGAATTCTTCAAGCTAAAGAAGGCTGTTACCAACCACCGCGTATTCAGAGTGGTGTTGTCCAGAGAGATGACAGCATTTCAAAGAAACGGCCCTGGTGTTTCCTCAGCACAGGCTCATCAAAGTGTTGAAACACTTTAGTCTGGATGAACAGTTGCTTTATTTTATAGAAGACCTCTAGGGTGTATTTCACCTTTCCTTTTCTTCTTGGATGACAGTCATATTAATATACTTCTAACTTCTGTTTGGGACCATCTAACCTACTGTTACCTGGAGCAAAACATGATGATAGGCAATAATATTCATACAGCACAAAACAGAGCTTCTTACATTTCCCAGGCTTGTACGCACACCAAGCTTGTTCTGAAATTCCCAAATTCTTCTGCTGCCCATAAATCAGATCTGTTGACAGAGGCCTTGATTCTAATTTTCAAAGTCTTAATGGGTCCAATCCAGATTAGTGTAATTGGACAAAATGAACCCAAATATAAGATGGGATCTACGTGCCAAACTTTTACACTGCCAGAAGGTAACCCTGGAAGCCTCTCTGACCGGGCAAGAACGCACACGCTATGGAAGAGAACAGTTAACAATTAGAAAGCTTAGAATTCACATAATCTTAAAATGACATGACAGATGAATACCCCAAACAACACAAAGGCGTATCTGCAGTCTTTTGTCTTGTTTTCGTGCCACTGGCTGCCTTCATCTTCGCTGAGCTCTTCACACCAGTCTACCATTCAACCAGCGTGTAACTTCATATGGTGTTACTACAGCTTTTTTATGTTTCATTAATAACCCAGAATAGGGTCATCCCCTACTAGTAATCATGAATTTTGTAACTACCTTATCTTCTCATACTTTTCTAGGCAAAGTAATGATTTCCGTCACTTCGTGAAGAAATTTTAAAATGCAATTGCAGTGTGTGTAAAACTGCATCCATGACTGTTCACATAATTGCTGCAATTATGAATGCAATTTGGGTAAATATGCAAGCAGACTACTAGCTAAGTCTCTAACTGGTAATTTATGTGTGCCTTTACCCAATTTGCATGGGCAATTTTCATAATTACCTTCCCAGGTTTAGTACATAGATCTCGGGACTAATGAATACTAATAACTAATAACTAATGAAGGAATGATGAAGGATGCATGAGCAACTAGTGGAATAAGTAAATTAGAGGCATATGGGGAAAAAATGGAAAAAATTCAACTTCAGCATATACATTTGCCTTTTTGTACATTTCATTTTGAAAGAGGAGGAGATAAGTAATGCAACTAGAGAGGTCAAGTTCCTTCAGTTATCCTTCCTTCTCCTGTTTTCATTATGCAGCACACCCTTTCTGGTAGTTAAGAAGCCCAGTGATTTTCAGACAGACAAGCTACATATGTATAGTGTAATTTACAGTAAGTGAAATTGTCATTTTAAGTGTCTAACTCTTCATCTGAGAAAAGCAGACGTGCTCCTCATGAATGTGAGGCCAATACAGGGTCCCAGTGGTGTTTACAGATAAGCAAGTGAATGAGTTTACAAATGTCCTCCTTCTCTGAAGAATAAAGGAAACATACTGCATTTGACTGAGAGGCATTTCAACAAATTGTACCTCTGTTGCTACACTTAAAACCATATTGCTAAAAAAAAATCTTGGCTTGCTTGTTTTGCTTTTTAGGAAGACAAGAGAATAAAAGAAAACATACCTAGATACTTCTGTTAGCCTTGATCATTGACCATAAAAGAGCTATGTATGTAATGCACTGGGATTACATTGACGTTCTGGGATTTTAAGGAGAACTGTACTAAAATAAATACAAAATATGCATGTTAGAGAAAAGTAAGGATCCTAGAGTGCCTTCTGTAACACTCTGTGAAGAAACTACATCCCATTATGGAAACCTTAAAATCAAGCATTAATTAGTCCTAATCTTTTTTAAAGACATTTTTTAAGAATTTTAATTCCTATGTCTTCAATATTTAGGAAAAAAAAATTGAAAACTTAAAAAAATTTATATTTAAAGAGAACTTAAGAGATTTATTTTGAAATTCGTGAACAGCTTTTGCCTGGTGCACATGCTGACATTTATGGCACCTGAAAAGACCACTTTTATTCTCAAAGCTGAGCAAACGACATCTGCCATAAGAAGCGTGGGTTTTTAAGAGAGATTGTTCAGATATGGTCATATGTAGAATACTTGCTTCCTTTGATAACTCCAATTAAGCTTTTTACCTTATTAAATTTTATTCCTACCACCACTCTAGAGTCAACACAACCATAGGATACTAAGGGGGGCCATATTTGGCTAAGAAATGGTAAACTGAGTTCTTAAATAATTTCTAGATGAAAAACCAACCTCTGCTACCTAAACCAATCCCATTTCAGCACAAAAAAGAGATAAGGGCTGACATATACAAACAGTCAAATCCCTGCTCAGAACCAAGTAATACTTCTATCTCTTAAAATTAATGCTAAAATAATTTAGTTTTTAAAGTACTGATAAATGATAAGCATTGGTTCATATCATACTGTATCAGTGGTATTACAATATTCTGAAAAATTACTACACTTTGCGGTGTTTTAACATAACAGATGCTAAATCTTATGTTTGAATGAAAAATATTTTGCTTGTAACTACCACTGCTAGTTAGGAAGTACAACAAAAAGAAAAAAACCAACATTATGAAAAGAACCAAAGAAGTAGCGCCTTTATCCTTCTACACTGAGGCCCAACATCCTCTGTATCTGTTGCAGTCTGGAGTCTGACAAGCTGTCCTTGCATCCAAAATGCTTTCCTTAATTTTAGAAAAAGACAGCAGATTTGTAACCGATTAATCTTGATATGTTTGCAAACAATGTTAGTAGACTGAAGACACTAGAAGTACTTTTGAATGATATCAATGTGATGCTCAAATTTTTCAGCTTGAAATTAATTCTGTAATTTCAGGACTAGCAAAAATAAACATGCTGAAAGGGCAAACAAGAACTCTACAAGGTGTTAAAATTCATTGGATAATTTTCATTTCCCCAGCTGAAATATAGGTGAGCAGTTGTGCCAACATACAAGCCATGCTTTTCAGCTTTATCTCATTTTTTAATTATTTTGCTTTAATGCTTTTTTCCCCTACACCTCATTCCACGCTATTTACTAACATTAATATTATGGCAGCATTCTAAGACTGAATTTTTAGAATATGTAGATTAAAATTCTGAATAATCAGAGCATCCCTTTATTGCAGAGTTATATGCAATTTCTACACTTACTCAGTGGTTGTCACTTGTGATAATCTTTAAAGTCTGACTGGACCATTGTAGCTGGCAACTACTGTGGAAATCTTTACTGATTTTGAAGAAAATGCTCTGGTTTTACTGTCAACAATTTAACAAGAGACATCTCTCTGTTACTGCCTCTAGCAAATCCAGATGCTGTAATTAATATTGTAGCAAGTATAACAGGAAATCCTCCCCTTCCCCTAGAAGGAACTTACAGAATCTGTAAAAAAAGATGAAATTAGGTAGCCCTGCATCTGAGAATGATTCTTTTAGAGTAGGTTTTTAGCACATAGATTCTGATTCGGGGACAGAAAAAAACAGCATTTTTTTCTTTCCTTTGACACTGACAGGATCTAAACCAGGGCCATAGTTTCTTATATATTTAGAAATACCAGTCTTAATGAGTTATTCACACACTATCTTGTGGACATCTTCTTTTCCTAACCATATTGGTGAAATGCAAAGCGCTCTCCCACACAGAGAAATAAATTCATTTTTTTAAAGAAGCAGAACAAGTACTTTAAATCTACATTCTCTGAATTCACTTCTTGTAACAACAAAGTTACAGTGTTTTCCCATGGGAGAAATCAATATGTTTCAGTACTTAATGTAATTAAATTAGGGAGATCATCAATACAAGAGAGTATTTAAAAACAAGTTATGTATAGAATAATAATACTGATGGCTCGATGAGAGATGATTCAACTCTCATTCAAAATGTATCAATCCCATTCAAAATGTAAGGAAAAAAATGTCTAATAAAATATTTAATAACTAAATTAAACGCTAACTTAAATGAAGAATTCAGCAGGTACGATACAGGTGTGCATTTTAAAGAGAGAATTTTGTACAATTTAGCTCCCACTTACACTAGGAATAATACAGCAAGTGGAATTAGAACACAGCTTTCAATTTCTGTGATAACTCCTGGAAACTATTTAATTTATGTAGCAGATGTTCACTGAAATGAGTGCCACACTACTTAGCCTTCTAAAAACTGCTGAATGAAGCAGCTATTCCTAAATTGCTATCCCACTGTTACCTAATTTGTTCTTCCCAAATTGCAGTGTGTAGGCTGACCTGAACAATCTATCCATGTGTCCTTCTCAGAGGTGTGGATGCATGACACATGGCTTTGGGTTATTTTCCAGTGTAGCTCTGAGATGGCAGGTCTGGGTAGTTAACTCGTGAGCATTTGCAAAGCTTGATCTCATCTGACATGCTTAAGAAGCAAAGCCTCACTGAACCGCATATGAATCAAGGAGCTAAGCTATACTTTGGCTCCCAAGGCCTCAAAAAGTCAGGATCAGAAATGTATGAACTGCTGTGCTACAACATATCAGGATGATCCTCCAACATAAGTCACATTTAAATGTACACATTGATTTCTACTGTTGTATATGGTTTTGCTTAGCTTTAATATTAGTCTAAAATATTCTGTAAAATGGACCCTTGTGTTTTGGACTCCAAGCTGCTGCCACTGGTGCCCATCTCCAGCATTCTGTTTAGAAGCAGCACTGTTCCCACTATCTTTTATGTCCAAAGCTGATTTTCCTGCCTCTTTGGAAGATTGTGTTTCACATACGTTTCACACGTTAGAGCACACATTAGATGCTAGAAGTGAAACTTATCTGGTTACCACCGGGCCTCACCATGAAAGTGAGCAACTACAGGCCATGGTGCACATGAATGGTGGAAGAGCAAGATTCTTCCCATATTTCCAGAAGTATCGTGTCTGCCTCTGGCACTGTCATGCCTGAAGCAAGGGGAGAGGTGATGGCTCCTGGGGGTGCAATATATCCTTCCCTTGAGATGTCTGAAAAAACATCTATGCTGGATTCAGCCAGACCTCAGGGGTAATGTGGCAGCACACATGCTGGAGGGTATTCTTGCCTCTTTTCTTCCTCTCGCTTTGTGAATCCATAGTGTTAATTAAAATTTAGCATTAAATGTGCAATTTCAAGCAAATTCCTTTCAGATGGATACATTAACAAAAATGAAAATGAAACCAAACCCAGTAACAAAACCCAGGTTTCTACCTCCGTGTACAAATTCTCACCAGTATGGTCTTGCCTATCCATTTCTTCATCAAAACCTATATAAGCAAAAATTATGAATTTGAACAACTTCTAAGTTGATAAAATTTTCCAAGTTTTTAATTTGTCAACAAATGTACTTCTCTGGCAACAGAAAATTATATTTTTTGCTTCCAGAGCAGAAATCACTGAGCAAAAGAATAATTTTAAGACAATGCTACGTGTATGAAGACTACATTTGGTCTATTTAATTTTGAAATTTAATTTCTTTCTCTAGATCATTAAATGAGAGTTTAGAAACAATCTTCCACTTATTCATACAAAATAACATCTTCAAAGACATTTAAAAAAATCTATTAATGCTTTCAATTTGCAATGAACATTTGGAAATGGTAATTATAGAACTGTGATAACTAACTTAAAGTTCAAGAAGACATGATTGGCACAGTAAATAATTGGTTTGCTCCTACTTAATCTACATTAATGTAAACAATAAATCTTCTCTTAAATAAAGATTGTGTGAATCTTCATTTATCTTTTATGACAAGAGAGAAAAGGTTGTAGCTTAATGAATGGAAAGAAGCAACAAGGTCAGATTTAAAAGCCTCAAAGGTCAAATTTCTGACATCTCTGAACACTGAAAAAAACCTCTAACCTGGTAATTACTATTTTGGTCAAGCCACTGAGGTCTATTTTCTATTTCAAAAAGAAAGGGAAAAAAGCACTATACTTCAGAAACTTGAGAACCAGCATTTGGTACGTACAGTCTGTAACATATACTTCCCTGTATTACAGACTCTTTCCATCACAGAAATAAAATAAAGGATACAGCAATAAGAATTTTATTTGAGTCATCACATGTCTATTAAGTAGCCAGCACATATCCACACCTGGAAAGTGTTTGGGGGGAAAAAGCAACAAGCAGTCTCTCCTAGAACTTTGACATTGCCTAACATTGAATATAAAATACTTCCAGGGATTCCTATTCCTGAACCACCCCAGCTTTGGTGAAATTACAAGTAGTTCTGAATCTTTGCAGACAATGGGAACACAGGCACTGATAAAAGATCCAGAAAGCCACATAATTTTATTTTACATATGCATTGATTTTTGCCCAAATGGAAGACCTCTGTCATCTAACACGGTTATCCATAGATTCAAAGAGTTGATCAGGGTCATTAATAACAATAGTAAACTGATCATCATTCCAATAGGACTTGACAATGGCTTTTTTTCAAAGTGGATACTAATGTATTGATGCCTCTGAAGTTCATTACAGCAGTAATAAATCATTAGCCTCCAGAAAATGATTTATAAGTTGGTTAAAATGCATTAGAATGGACTGTCAAGCTACTCTACTGAGATGATGAGGCTGGTACCAAAGATTTTTTTTTTCAGGTTCTCTAACAAAAATGGTGATGACTCAAAGTAATCATATCACAAAGACAAAAATAAAACAAATCACTGTAATTATTTACTTTAATAGCATGTTTCAATCTTCATAAAAGGGTGAACGAATTTTACTTTGAACTGCTGGATACATTCCTTTTGTTCGCTGCTGGCAGAAAACTCTTAACCTACAAAGCTCTGGTACTGACCCCAGTGATTATGTTTGTGTTTACTTTAACCAAATGAAGGGTACCGTGTGTGTAACTATGGTTACTCTGCACGGGTGCCTGTGTAATAACAGTTTATTATAATGTATAAGTAGCTTGTCAGGCATGCAGCTCTAAGCCATAAGATTAGCAATGATAATATCACAGGAAGTATATGGGCCACAACTTGATACTCACAATGTTTATGTTATGCAAATCTTTTACTATATTACATACACTACTTCTAGTTACTACTTAAGTAGCTTAACTACAGCTCAGACCTATCAATATGCAACTATAGAATGTTTTTACTTTCACATATGCTTTTAATTAATACCCATTGAACACTGAACAGTTTACTCATTATATCCAGCAAACTTCACATTAAGTCCAGCGCTCAGTCTCACAGTGGTTCCTCTGCAACATTACTGCAGTCACGCTAAAGGCTTCCTGTGTTAAACAGGGTATGTGCCAGTCCTCTCCTCGGCTACCACACAGCCTCGTTCACAAGGGGCTGTGCAGGCCTGGCACCTCGTGCTCTTTTTTGTTGCTGCCTGCCGTGAGCATTGCACGGCCACGCAGCGTGGGAGGTGTGCGGAAAGACCCACAACCACACAGGACAAGGCAGGATCACAGCCCCGGCATTTGGATAGGCACAGGCATTGATCTCTTTCTCTCTGGGACCATGCCCAGGATGACAAAGATGGGTTGGAAGAGGCACAGGTGGTCATGCTGTTTCTTCAACACAGGTGCTGGCTAGTAAAGACAGCACATGGACACATACAAATGCCACCATGGCTCTGAGCTTCCACGAAAAGCTCTTTCCACTTCCATTTTCTTCTGCTTGCACAGCATTGTGCCTAAGTGTCAGAAGTAAGCCCCAAGTGATTTGTCTTTACCCATTTGAACAGTTCTTGCTTGAGCAAGTAGCTCTTACACAAGGAGCCCTTCAAGACTAAATACATTAAAGGCTTGTCTGTAATGCCAAGAATAAGAAAAAAAATAACGTCTTCTGGAAATACATGATAAGAATTATTATGGACCCTATAGAAGACAACACAATAAAATGCTATCCTCTCTCTGTAATTCAATTATAAGGGTGCATTGCATAAGGGCCATGAAACATTTAGGACCAGATATTCAAAAGGCCAAGTCTGAACATTTACAAGCTCAATTTTTTGTTTGCAGTCTGAAATGGGAGGCCTAGTGCTTTTATCTAACTAATCTGGCTTTCTTAAGGTATCATTAGAGGTAGAAATACTTTGGAAATAAGAATGCCTGCAAACAAAAGAACAAGGTGATCTGAATAGCTTTGAATAGTATAGTTAACAGCACTAATGTTATAAGATAATTTCTCTTCCTGTATTTACAGTGGAATCGCCACAGGCCAATTCTCCGTTCTTTAATTTGTAAGAAATCCCCAACAGGAGGATGACAGGTTCCTCTGAATGCAGAAGGAGAGGGGTGGGCATGTAGTCAAACTTACAGAAGGTTGGGGGATTTTTTAATTGCAAATTAAAAATGCCATTTCGCACAAAATGGTGCTCTCAGACCAGCCAACAAGGATGGGTAGAATTAAAACATCCCACTGACAATTTCATCCCAAGTAAGCACTCAGTGAGAACCAGAAAATATAACCTTAAAACATGATCATCTTACTCTTAGTTAACATTTCACTGGTGTATTTTAAAAAGCTTTTCCCCCACAGAGGCAAATGGTAAAATAAGGATGCCAAAAGTATAAATGAACACTTGCACATGCTAACAAAGAAATCACCAACTAAGTAACCAGCACAGAAGTCTTCAAAAAGTCACGAAAATATGCTTAAAAACTCCTGAAAATGAGAGAATCTCTATTACAAATGCCATTAGAAAATGTTTAGCTGGTTCTAGTTGGATCCAGTTGATGTGTATGCTTTGGAACAAACCCCAGGTCTTTTACATGGCTATGAAATTACATCTCCCAAAGACTCCTTGAACGATCCCAAGGCAGTACTTTAACACTTGATAAGCATAAACTGGCACAGAACAGAACAACTACTAGTGGCCAACACAAGCTCAATAGCACATAATGAGAACTTTCACCCACTCAAGACATGGCACACAACTTGCTGGCCAGGTTACCCTTAGAATGATTAAAGGAGTGCAAATCACATCAATCTCTATCTGGCAGGATTACTAGCCAAAATTTGCCTAACTCTGTGCTGCTGCTGCATCCAGACACAATTCTAGCAAAACAAACTTTTTACTTGGCACTCTGCTTATGTCCAGTCTTTGCAAATGAGTCTGTGGCTGTTCTCAATTCCTGCTACTGGACTGCTCCTCCAGCCAGGTGTGGATGGTTTAGTGGGCTTGTAAAAACATACAAGGACTGAAGAATGGTTACAGGTCTCACCATGTGAGCTATAAAATCTTCACAAAAGTATCTTTATTCACACCTGGAAAAAAGCCAGTGGCAAAATAGACAACAATCTGGCTCACTGCACAAATGCTTCCCAGCAACCAAGACAATAAATAAATGATTCTGATGCCAAAGTAAAAGTTCTGCTATGGACAGAGGTTGAAAACTTTTCAGTTAAACTAAAGGGAAGCAAAGACATTAAATGCCTCTCCATCCTCATCCACGTAAAACTTGTGTTATCACAGTTTTATTAAAGCTAAATCAAAGAAGGGCAACATCTGATGCATGCTCCTTATTGCACTTTTCTGGGGTCCTGGGAAATGCTACCATCAGGAGAAAACCTAAAATTATGGACTCCAGAACTAATGAAATGGGATAACTGCTTACTTCCTCCAGCAAACATATGTAAGAAGAGCTAAGTGAAAAGACACCACACGACAACATCTCCTGGCATCAGGAATGAGTCTGAGCATTACAGGATAGATTTTGGACAGCCCTCCAGCTGCTCAGAGTGCTCCCCCACAGTTCACCACTATTCCTCCTGAAGCAGTTTGAAGGATCTCCACGTTTCCCAGGCATTTCTTACTACCATGTGCTCCTTACTGCTGCCACTGTAAACCTGTAACCCCACTTCTTGAACCATGCCAGCAACCATGAGGATTTTGGTTATGCTGTCCTAACCCAGAACAACTTTTGAGCAGGATTCTCTGGATACCACATTCAGCCTAAGGAAAGGAGGGACGGCCCACGAGCAGAAGTGCATAGGCATACATCAGGACACAGATACACAAACACACAGCATAAATTCTTGCTTGCCTTTATAGCCCATTCTCTCCACAGGGGAAAATTTTGGCCCTTTATCTAACACAGACACTTACTACCACCTCCTCCAAGTGGAATGTGCACCTGCAATTGGTGGGTGATAAAAGACATTTATCTCAATCTGCTCTGGAAATACTGACAATGAATGAAGATGAGAAAACCTCGATTAAGACCTGGGAAGCAGAGACTGACACAAATTTATGAGTTTTTTTATAAGATCTGTATTGTTTGGTGGTGTGGTTTTTTTTCCTGTACTCAGATACAATAAATGTAATCCTTCAACTCAAATTCTGCATTGAGGAAGAATACAGAAGCAGAACAGCTTCTGCTTTCTCTAACAAAACAAACAGGTATAAGGTTAGGAAAATGCATTAACTTCACAATGAGAAAGGTAAAGCAGATAATTTATTTGTACAAGGGATCCATAATACAGGATTTTTAAGTACAAAAGACTTTTACATACAGCATTTTTAATCCCACCACTCTGTTTTACTGCACCCTCCAAACACTACGTGCTGGTAATGCAGATAAACATCTTTTCCTCCATTTCAGATAAAGAAACAGAGGCACAGACAGAAATTTCTCAAGCAAAAGTAAAAACCAAGTTAACAGCACTTCTGTGCATAACAAAGGTCTAATTCCAAGTCCATCAGAAGCATTGCAAGCCTTTCCAAATATTTTTATGGGATTTGAATCATTACCTAGAAGACTTAGGAGTAGCTTTCTCTGTCAGTCATTAAGTCCCCAATCTGATCTCTTCTTCCATTGTTTGCTTTAACCTGTCGGTAGTTTGGAATGTGACCCTGTCAAAGGAACTATGTGAATTGCCCAGAAACGCAGTGGAAGCATGAGAACTTCTCTGAAGAATCCTTCATGTCTCCATTCTGTACTTAGTGCAGTAGGTAGTAAGGCTAAAGATGGAGATAAACACCTCTTCTGAAAACATCTGAACATGATTTTTCAGCTAAAGGTAGCTTTGCCGATTGCATATGCCTGGAAACCCGAAGGTTCATGGCTGGGAAATCAAGCATGAAAGACCTCATATTCCCTCTTTCATATTATCACTAAATGCTCTTCATTAATTTTTCCATCTTTAACTGGAAATGACAGATTTTTACTTGATCTTCTATATTAACACCCAAGGAATCATCTCGCCTCTCAGATATCTACACACACTATCGTTGACGGTAATGTCAGTATGAAAGCAGAATTCACATCAATCATTAAACTTGTAAATTCGTATTTGACTGTGATACTCTCCTGCTCTGCATGTACATGAATAAGTACTGATTAATACTATGATTTACATTTCCTAGTAGCTGGATGTCCATCTAACTACCTGAAATGACACATTTAACTGTTTGGGCATCTAAGAAACTTAGGCAAAAAAATTGTTATTGTGGGCATACAACATTTACAGACTGGTACTAAGCTGAAAAATGAAAATACAGTCTTATTTTAAAAGGAAATGAAATATCTCCCTAGGTAAATGGACATTATGCCATACAAAACTCCTTTCTGTGTTTTGGATTAGCTGCTTTTCAAAATTTGACATGGGCAGTTTCTTTGCCTTTTTTTTTCCCCGCTTTGCTGCTGGCCACTATGTCAGTTTTTGACACATACTCTGAACCAACCTTGAGATTTTGTTTTGCTGTATGTCTTCTTCTGATGGCTAAATGGGCTAGTCTTGTTAGCCAATATTTTAAAGGACTTGGCATAAACCTAAATAGCAGTTGTAAAGATGATAGGATAAAGTTGTCTTTGACTAAAACTGGAGGCCTTAAGACCCTGAATCAGATATGTTTTAAAGAATTGCAGTGAATAGAAATTTCTAAGGATTCTTCATTTACTAGTGAGAACAGTAAGAATGTATTAGCTGCCTCTCTGGTCACTGCCCAGACCTTGCCAGTGTTTTCTGGTTAGTAATGCAGGAAAGCAGCATTTCTTGGCATGTCTGTGCAAAGTGAAAAGAATATCACAAGGTGGTTTTCTTGGCTATGACACTCCCAACAGACTGCAGCATGTGTCAACAGAAAAACCAGAGTGACATGCCTTCCACTTTAAGCGACAGATACATTACATGCCAGCAAAAATACCCTTTTTAATGTAACCACTAAAAAGATATCTAAAATTTGATCTATGAAACAGTTCTACCAAACAAACCATGTTCACTCACTATGTGTTTGACTGTATTTAGATTACTTATTATATAAAGATCATTATCCTTGATATAAAACTGTCACATATTAAAAAACACCCTATATGCAGAAAAAGGTTCCCCAGAGAGCATCTCAAACTCACACCATATTCCAGATCTCTGTATCTCATATTTGGGGCTTTTGAGTTAACCAGAAGTCACACAAAAGTACATGTAACCAGACAGCTTGTTATTGACTTTGTTTCTGAGGAGGCTTATGTACATTATTTATTCAGGGAGGTGTAAGAAATAGAGTGCTCTTATGCAACATGCTTCACATTTGACAGATTCACATAAATGTATGCAGTGGTTATGTCAGTGCATTTGGTCATATCACACTCTGATTTTATTATATTCATGCAAAAAATGCATTAGGCATGTTGCTCTGATATAACAAGTTCTTTTGGAAGAGGGCCACAACCAAAGCACGGCAACAGTTTTGTGGTTACAGCTTTATTCACACACAAATATATATTTTGAGTCCTTTTTTGGTGCCGTTTATGTCTGGGCATTTCATAAAGTAAACCTTCTCTACTCCTTTAACTTTGCTCACTGCTTTACTGCAACAGTGGTTAGTTCCTTGTTCAATAATTCTTGCTGATGTGCAACATCACACAGGATTGACTCTATGTTCTCCAGCTGGCACAACTGTACATTTTCATAAATTACACTAATATAATTCCTTACATAATGTAGCTGTGAGCAAGAACTGCAGACCTGGAACTCTACCTTTTTGCACAAAGCATGAATAATGACTACTTCTTAGGTGGGTGTGTGCACATTCTTGTTTTATTAGATCAGTCTCACAAAAGAAAGACTGCACTGTGAATGCCAAGATTATTTTTATCATACTATCAAAACCTGGCAAAAGTAGTGGCTATCGGAGGTTACTAATTTATCACATTTTACCTTTATAACTCCCGATTTATGCTCTTTTTTTCTAAGTCAGTATCTGCAATGTGTCCTAACTAAAATGTGGGGAATCTTCCTGACAAGAACAAATTTAAAGCCTCTCCTTGCCCACTTGACCTAAAAGACTTGAATATGTCACTGCAGTTGGGCTGGAGAAAAGAGGTCACAAATTCTAATTTTGTAATACTTGCCAGTCACTTGAGAAGTTCAGTAGGACTGCAATTCCTTTCCTAAACTGCTATGAATTTCATGTGTTCATACAATTTTGAGACTTTCATACAAAAAAAATCCATAAATTAAATCCTCCAGAGGGTACTGAGGAGTGGAACAGAACAGGGTAAGTAATATTGCTACTAAATCACTGGAATCACAAGTGGAAAAGAAACAAACATCTGTTCTTCTATACATAGGAATGGAAACAATGGAACATAGTAAATGAGCATGAAGATATCTCCTTGAGAAGTAGTATTAATCCACCAACTTCAACTGAATAATCTCCTCATAACACCTTAATACTAATAAGAAAATAAATTATCTGTTTAAATGGAACATTTAGTCTGCATTCAATACAGCCTTGTCATGTTGACACTAGTAAGTTAATAAACAAGTGGGTATTAAATTAGAACACAGGAATAAAATATACACTACTTGAATCATCTGAGGGGAAAATACTTATTTTCAGTCATCATTTTAAATTGTTAAAAACCTATTAGACAGTAAGATCACAGTAAATACACAACTTCAATATGCTCTAATTCTGTGCAATTTATGAGATTTAAGCAAATATCAGTGAGAGTTTTAATTTGGATCTCCCAACAGCTAGACAGGATTATTGTGAGTGTAATAGTTTTATGTTCAAGTGGGATTCTGCTGTATTAAACTCTTTGTTAAACAAATCAGTCAAGCTCTCTCTCTGGAATTTTAATTTGCACCTTTGTAGATGACCGGAGTTTCACTTTTAATGTTTGATTATTAGCACATACTTTAAAGAGGCAGGATCTTACTGCTTAATATCAGTTTCCTTTCATTTTCACTTGAGCGGAATTATATTTTAGTCCAAAAAAGGTTATCACTGCCTGTAGTTACGTATCTCCCAAGGCATTTCATTTGCAGTAAAAAACTCTCTGTAAAAAATGTTGCCATGTTGTCAACATAACTAAAATTTGTTTTTTATTAGGCTGCCAACATTTGCTATCATGTTAACTGCAATAGTTCCATTCTTTCCCAAGAGCAGTTGATAGCAGTACTCTCAGCAGCATCACCAGAATCCATATGGAGACAGAAATACAGGTCAAAAATTTCCATGACAAGGCAGCCCGCTGCAAGACTCTTCAGTTTTTTCAAAGCTGTCTCACACTGATTCTGACAGGTAGGTAAGACGTAAATGTGTAATCTCATTCTGATTTTTAGATTTTACTTTCTTACTTAGCTTCAGCCCAGAATTTGAGACACACTTCAAAGAGAAGAAGGCCTTGTCCACAGCCCCGGCTTCCCAGATATTGCCCTCAGCTACCACCCGGACTCACTGTGCAATCTGCACCCACACAACCTCGTCAGGGTTGCCAGAAAAGTCAACAGTGACTCCAGCTTGCACCAAGGCCTCCCACAGAGCCCAGGACACTCTCAACAGGCCACAATCTACTGATTCACCATGTAGGGTTATGGTCCAGGAGTAGGGTTATGGTCACTTCTCACTCAGATGTTTACACTGGAGCCAGTAGAAATATTTTCAACAGTAAAATAAGGTCTGAAGTCTTTAAAAGACCTTTACTAAATTGTGTAAGAGCAATTATGACATTGTCTTGAGTCTCACAAGAAAAACTAAACGATTAACTGATAATAACTAATCATTTGGGCATTCTTATGGAGTACAAAACCAAAAGGTTAAGTTCTTCATCTAAATAACGCTGTGTAGAAGCCCAAGATTTGGTCCCATGTTTCCAGACAGATGTTCTGGATATTTTAGAATGGGAAGGGCTAAAATTCTTTTGATCTCCCCTGTCTCATGCCCTGACCATGCGACCCAATATTCAGAAACTATTGGCAATAAAAGATTAAATGCAACTGATACTTTCCCCTTGCCTCAACTCTGGTTTCACTGTTCCGGCATTTTCCAACAAAACCCTTTTCTGCCAAAAATGCTCATCCAACTCTGACTGCTCTTGAATGCCTGGAGAGTCCCAGTGGAAAGTGAAGCATCTCCTCAGTGTTGGATGGAAGCCTACGATGAGCACATTTTTAGCACAGAAATAAATAGTGAACGCTAGATATGAATGTGCAACCACTTCTGACCTTCTCTGAGACATGACTACCATACCATCTGGGAAGAGAGAAGGAAAACTTACTTCACTCATGATGAATCCATGAGATCAGTTCCAAACCTCTCCTTTTTGTCACTGCATATTGGCTAACTGTCTCAAACTTTCCCTCAAAGGTAAAATTGAAGTTTAAGTCCTAGCTAATGTCACTCTTAATTAGAAATGAGTAATGACATACCTTATATGAGATTTTGTTCCCAACTTCAAAAGCAGCTACCTAGGTTTCCTTGGTGTCTATACTTTGAAGAAAATGTCTTTTATTACTTATTTTAGTACAACACATTAAAATCAAATATCTCCTGTAGCAAAACGATTCAAGTCTCTGGAACTCAAATAATTTTCTAATAAAAAATGCATGAGACAAATAAATGCACTTTATGTTCCACAAGAAAAGGCAGTTTCAACAGGCTAATGCTCAGAGAAAATTCATTTTATCAACCAGCCATTTCATTCTTTGGTGCTGTTACAAGCTCCTCGCGGTTGCTAAGCAACCATAATTCATCGTACCTTTTAATGGATACTCTGCTACTGCTGAGAACATTAAGGTGAAGAGAATAAATGCCTTGGGTGAATCTTGAAATCTTTCATTATGCATGTCATTCTATTTCTGTAATGCTATAATGCTGAAATGTTTCTGTGGCAGGAAACTGAGTTGTGGTAATTGCATATTCCACTCATATATGTTTTGTAAGCAGAGCAGCACGTACTTGTCTAAAATGAGCTATTTCTAACATGATTGAAATTGGACTTTTCTACTTCTAAAGGTAGTAAATAAATCTGAGGGGAAAAAAAAAGGAATGAGTCTGGAGGAAAATGTCTTAAAATTTTCAGCAAGAGTGACAAAATCCTATGGCAAAAATTGGAAGTAATCAAACAGGCCTGATTGTAAGGCAGAGTGGTATGTGAATATATAGTACACAACTGAAAATGCAAAAAACCACAATGAAGAAACCATATATCCTGTGCAACTTCCATATTTTTAAAACATGACATTCAAAGACAGGCACGTGTGCTAGACCAGGCATCTCTCTCTGTATTACTAAAGCAAACCTCAGGTTTCAGCTGAATGCAAATGTCAAATATTATGTACATTTGCCACCTTGTTGTTTTGGGTCTTTCCTCCTCTTGAGAAATACTTCCTTATACCAGCCAAGGGGGCCCTTGTATGAGTAAAATTTCACAATTAGATCTGTATTTTTCAAATAAATAGTGAAGACATTATAAGGTAAGATAGAGTGCTCAGATAGTACCACGATGTATACCACTACAAAACCCTAAGATGGATCTGTTTCTTTGGGTTCAAACTGCATTTCTTATCCTGATTATCTTCTCCTTCACACCTACATACACCATGTGATGTGCTCTTAAAAAAGCCACTATATGCAGGCCAGATGTGGATTAGTTTTCCTTGTTTTGAACATTAAACTCAGATATATGTGTCCTTTAATTCAGAAAAAAATACAATTAGCCTTGGAGAGAATCTGGTTACATTTTTTTTCTATGCATGTTTTAATGTCACTTCCCTATTTACATGTGTGGGAATTGTCATTGGAAATGCTCAGTGACAAGCAATATTTTAGGTTCTTTTCCTCAATCATTTACATTCTACCAGAGGCTGGTGACCTCAAATTCATGTTGAAGATGCACAGGCAGTAATCCTGTGTTGTGCAGGGAGGCCCAGTCAGGGAACTCTTACAGTCCTGTTTGTTTTGATGTTGGAGAGGAAGAGCAAAGTCAAACCTTTTGCTTATCCTATCAGATGTGGTTGAGGTGCAACTTAAAATTTCCTTTGGTGATCTGCTGTATTTTTACGTGACCACTGAATTTCTGAATGTTTTGGCAATACAAGTCTTTAACCACATGGCATGAAGGTGGAAGACCTCTATCTCTGACAAACCTTTTGAAAGCTATGCCTCAGGAAAATTATCTGTAGGAAAAAGCCCATATGCACACAAATGAAGAGAGGAAAAGTGTTGGGCATGCAGTACAGAGTCAGAGGCTGTAGGCATCAGCCTACACTGCAGTGATTGTACTTGTTGAACAGCACAAGGGGAAACCAACACAGTTGTAACAGTAAAATTAGGACAGAATAAAGAGGTTCCAAGTCAAGGATAGTGCAAAGTTAAAATAAATACGTAGTATGTCAGAACAAATTCTTTCTTTCCATTTTTTTCTTCTGCTTAAGTATTCATACAACTTCACTTTTCACCAAAAGAAAGTGTACTTGACTTTTCTTACTCTTTTTTTCTTCTCTTTCCCTCCTTATTTTTATATTTGTCAACTACTAGTGACAAGAACCAAGAATGTCTGTTTTATAACCACTGCCTGATTATTTTCCAGTAAGGAAAATGTTGACTTTTCTCATACCACTGATGTTTCCTCCAAAAATGTCCCCCACAGTAAAAGGAACAGTAGCTTTGCTGTCTCATTTTCAAAGACTTTCACTCTTTGCTAATGCAAATCACTCATTCGCTTTGCTCCCAACATTTTCTCTGTGGAGTTTCATTAGTGAGGTTACATGCACCTGAAGAAAGGCCCAAATGATTCTTCTTGCTCTTTTTTTACTTCTTAGAGGGTGGTGATATCAGAGAGAAGTTACAGCCTGAAAATGTCTTAAAAGGCAGAATAGTGAACCACTTCTGACTTTATATTTTTCTACTTAGTTTATCAAAACTATGGGAATAAATAGCAGATTTCCACGTTTACAGCTGATAAAAAATTACAATTCCTAAAGTTAAGAAAATTTATGCTAAGGTAATTCCACATTTCCAATGGTGCAAACCTGCTTTGGCCAGTGTCACACAGTTTTAACAAGAGTAAAAAATAATACAATAAAATAATGCAAAATTAATGTTTTAAGCTTCACAGTGAGGTAAAGAAAGAGAATACTTATTATCATGCATCCAAGTAGGAAGAGAACAGCAAACTGAGACCTAACCATTGGAAGGTCACAACCAATAACGTTTCTGCAAATGGAAATTGCTTGCAGAAGCATCAAATGTAAATTACTGTTTGCTGGAGAATTTTAATAGAGTTCTACGTCACACTATAAAATGTGTAATTGTAACCCCATTTTAATAACACTATCTGATTAAATGAAAAGACGCCTTGCTGATTGCAATTACAATCTGTCAAACTGCATATTTATTTACAGTTTGGTTTCCTAAAACCATAAGATAAAAAAAGGAAACTCTATTCAGCTTGTCAGCAAACTATAATTATTGTGTATCCTTCTGTCAGTTTCTGCATAAAACTTTTGGTTCTAAAATGGATCTAATTATAACTACATAAATATTTTTATAAATGCTTGCTTTCCCTTCTTTCCCTGTCCTTCCCTCCATCCCTAGCAGTGAATTCTTTGTTGCAAAATCAGAAAGCAAAAAATTCATCTAAGTAAGTAACATTTGTTTCTCTGTTTTATCTTTTCTATCCTAAACTGCTGTTAGAATACAAAAGACTCTATTCAATGTAAATATTATTTATGGCAGTGCACCGTCCTAGCACTGTACTCAAGCAAAGCCATGGGATTAGGACTCTATTGGGTTTTTCTGCTTTGGCATTAACGTCTGGATATCAGCTGAAAAACTCCTTCCAAGAATACCATGTAGCTCATCTTCTGCAAAGTCTATTTATTGTAATTTATAACCTTTCCCAAGAAACAATTTGCCAGACAAACAAGAAATGAGTCCAAATATCTGAACACCAGTGTATGTATCAACCAGTTACAGAAATTACATCTCAAAGAAAGGTCTATTAAATCACCCAACCCATCTCTCAGCCAGTGCAGGATTTTCCCATACGTACATGTTCCAGTGCTTTAACACTACCTGTCAGACTGTTTGGATGCCATTAAAAGGTTTTTTCCCAACCTTCACCCACTGCTTATTTTTATCCCATCACTTGCGGTGACATTCCTTAAGTATCATAAACATCCATTCCTTCAGCCTAACTTTGTAAGTAATGGATGATGATAAATAAATATAATATGTAAAATATGCACATAAACAATTTCATAAAATAACACTATAGCTGAACCTTCAAGAAGAATTATTTTGCTCAGCATAGTTTATGGGCTAATACAGCCTGGATCATGATTATATGCTAATAAGATTTGGGAAAAGCTGATTATTTTTCTGCTCTTTCTTAAATGGTCAAGTCAGCTACAAACCAAAACAGTCCGAGTTAATAAACATCTTCTTGATTATTTATTTCCTAGCTGTTCCATCAACATCTATTACCTATCATACATTCTTAGATTAATATACACTTAATAAATATAAATATATACATATATATACAAGCACACCTTAAAAATTATTAATAGACAATTAAAAATATTAAATGGTCTTCATTAACCTCCACTGCCTGCTGGGTGTTATGTATGGTGATTTTTTTAAGGGTGAGAACCTCGATCCAGAGCTTGCCTGAGGAGTCTAGATGAATTCTCTAAAAAATAAGTTAGATAAACATCTGTCAGAAATGACAAACCTAAGGAGTACCCTGCTTTCAGTGAAATGACCTTTTAGAAACCTGTCTTGGACTACATTAAGGGAGGGACATTAAGGTTCCCTCTGGACCAATTTGTGTGATTTGGTAAGCAACACAACATTAAGGCTGCACTGAGCCAGGATCTAAGAGGTCAGGTTATCCATGTGACTATTTTCTGTTGCGCAGCTTTCCTATATTGTCTTTAATTATATGATAATCAAAACAATAAAATTTGTTTCAAAACAGGGCATTAGATCACGATTTTTCTCTTCAGTCTTGTTACAGCTTGCACTGATTTTCCAAATCTTACAAAGAAAAACATTTCAGAATTATGATGGCATTATGAGTGTGGATCATTATTGACAAACAATTTTGTTGACACACTTTTAATTTGATATAATGTAAAAACTAAATTTTCACAATTTATGAACAAATGAAAGCATCTGTTATAGGGCTAATTCTGTTTCTTTTGAAACTCTGGGATAGCTCCTGTTAGAGCAGGACAGGATCAACATTAGGCAAGAATATTTCTGAAAATCCCACTGAGGTTTTCAGTCAGTCACAGAGCTCCTAAAATGTAGTTCAGAAGCAGCGGCCACAAACTATGAAGTCAGTGCAACAGTGCCAGCCACAATTAAAATTACAGAGGCCAGGCCCTGGGCAGAGAACTTCCCTGCTGGGAGTTTTCCTCTCCCTGCATTCACGAAAGCTGATGACAAGTGAGAAGAAACACGTGTGCTATGGAACCGGCCTGTAAGAGCTTGGACTGGGAATCTGGGGCAGTGGAGCATCACACTCTGTGGTTAAACAGATACTTCACTTCTCCCTAGAGCTGACAGCATTTCAAGGAGAAGCAAAGCAATCCCTGCATCTTTTTCATGGCTCTTAAATAAGGTTGCTGTATCACTTCCAGGTTGCTTGAGAGCTTAAAAGTCTCAGCGACCATAATACGCAGTCACTGTAAAAGCTTTGTATTAGATGTGCAGCACATGGCAGTCAAGTCCTGCTTTTATTACATGAGAGGTCATGTGCTAGTTCTAATATTGAAAGCTGATTCTCACCACAGTGCTAGCCACCTTTGTTTTACTGAGCATCAAACATGAAATCAGCTCCTGGTAACACTTTCATTATTACAGGTCCCCCTACATAGTCATTTTCTTCCTCTTCCTTTGACATCTTTCTTTTTCAACTTGGGATTCATTTGTCTTTGCATATTGTGAATTAAATTTTATTAGCTTTTTAATAAAGTAAATGTTTTTCTCTCCTACAGTATAGTACTTGACAGACAGGAGGGACTGAAATTGCAAACATCTATTTGTACTGTTATGAGTAAACTACCTTCTTAGCTAATTAGTGACTGCAAAGCACTTCAAGGCACAAGAAAGATGCTAAAGAAGAAGAGAGTGCCACTTGGCATTATTTTTCAAATGCTGTCAGTTGTTTTGTGCACAAAAAATAACTTTAAAAAGTTATGCCAGTGGTTGTTTTATACTGTATACTTTCTTTCAGGCAACTTAAGCTGCACTTAATAACCAGATAAGGACTAAGCCTATTGCCCTAAACACTTTTTAGGCTACTACATAAGAAAGGGGAGTGTCATAAAATTCATTATACTGAGATCCCACACTTGAGTATTAGGGCATGTGTTGGAAATTAAAGCTTAGTTAGTGAGTTAATCTCTGAAATTCTTTATGAGTGAATGAACGTAATCTTAAAATGCATTAGAAGGAAGTCCCATATCCAAATAAAAAAGGATTGCATTCTCATCAAGGGCCTGATCCTGTAAATACTCCATTAGCAATTAAAGCTTAGTTAGTGAGTTAATTTTTTTTTTTGTTTTGTTTTGGTTTTTTTGGGTTTTTTTTGGTTTTTTTTGTTTTTTTTTGGTTAAAGGACCAGAATATCTAGTTTTAAAGGTTTTTTCATTTTAGATCAGTTTTGTAAGGATGAAGTGAAGGCACCTATAGCCCAATATTATTACTGTCAGAATTCTGAAGATGTGATATGCAGTTGTTTCATCTTGTTATCCATTAGATATGCCATGTCTCACTTTAGCAACTAGGCTACTTCCTTCATTAACTCAATTAGCAAAAGTAGCCATCAATAAAGTTACTGTCAGGCACTGTAACCTCACTTATAACTCAGGGATTTGGTAAAAAAATTGCATAATGCAGCCATGTGCAGTACATTAATTAAATCCGTTGCATCTATTTCAGTAATTTGGCTCTAGTTTCAGTCTCTGTTTAACAACAACGTGGATCCACAATCTGGGGAGAAGGGGGATGTTGCAGATGCTACATCCTGTCTGTTACACCCCCTTCCCAGCAGAGGGCTTCAGTGACTGACAGTGTGAGACCTACTTACATATACATATGCAGACATATAAACGCTCGTATATGTGTTTATTTGTGTATGCAGGTACAGATGTGTATGCACTCTGAGCACTGCAGTCCGCATCAGCTCCAAGTCAGGAGAGGCACACAGAGTGCCCATCACCACCCATAACATCTCCTTTGACTCTTTTGTGTCCCTGCATGTCAGTTGAAAGAGGAATTTTGGATACACCCTGATACTATATAAGATAAACTGAAATTCCTTTGTTCAGTTTAGATGAAAAGCAGTCATTGAGGGGATTTTGTAGCTGAAAGATATGCACGAGCAGGCCTTAGAGGTGTTCCTTACTCCATAATGCTTCTTGCTGCTTCTCTATACCGTAAGTCCTTTTTTGTGACGGCATCCATCCACGATATACACAGAAAATGAATTCAGGACATTCATTTTCATATCTTTAGTGCTCAAATATACAGGCAACAGCATGTACAACATGCCAAAAGTGCAGTTCAAGAGTGTGAGAGTGAGGCTACAGAGATCCTGGGTCACATGCTTGAGGCTGAAGTACAGCATCACAGTAGCAGTGCAGGTTAGAGATTTACATGCTGCCCACAGGGAATCCCAACATGGCATTTACACAGAGCGTCAGTACAGGCTGTGTATAAGTGAAGAGGGGGTGGAAGGGGGAACAGAGGGGCAAGCGTCAATTTAAAATGAATCTTTATGTTATTGAAATGACTAGGAAACAGTGGACATCCTTACACCTTTAACATTTCTTCACTGCCTTGTAAAAGGAAAAAGGATAAAAATAACAAATGAGTAATCTTTTACTTCTGATTATTTCTTCAAATCTCAAAACACTGCCATGTAGAATATTTTTCTTCCATTCCTCGTGTAAAAAGTCACTGGTAAAGTCAAACAATGATACTTAAAACTCTGTAAAAACCACTAAAACAGATAAAAAACCCTTAAGACTATTAATTGGACCATTTGAATTCCTTCAACTTGGAAAGCCAGAAATGTGCTTTTTCCCTCAAAATGAAGAAAAAATTTTGCTAAACATCTATGACTCTACATATGCAAGATTGAAGGAGGGAATTCACACTCTAGCAGGTGACACAGCTGAATTTCCAGCATGCACATGGCACCTCGGGTTAAAACAGAACATTCTGTAGTGGGACTGCTTTTGTCCACACACCTTTCCACTACTGAACAAAACAGGAGGAGATGGTGAATGCAGTACAAATCCATGAGGGATACGCAGTCTTCTCAGCTGCTTTTGAGTTTCAAGGAATGCAAGTTCATGCATTTAAATGATGAAACAAGTGGAAATAGAGGCTACTCCACCTGATGCACAAAGCCCTTCCTTTCATCTGCACTGTGGGTTTCTCCTTCCTTTTTGTCTTCATAGAAGCATGTTCACAGTTTTTGAGAAAGACATTTCACTTCTATTCCATATACAGGACTTAAGATCACTAAGACTATTTTGCCTAAGTGTGAGTCTTCAGAAACATGAGTTCTTCAGAAACATTTCATTATCGTGCTGTTCTCGACAACTACACGCAATGTTAAAAGCAGCAGATTAAAGTCAACAATCTCTGCTGCTGAAACCCCTGAATTTCTGACATTTTCTGAGAGTTATGTTTCCTCTATTTGCATACTCTATTATCTGTTTTGTTTGACACTTGCAGCTATGATGCTGCTTATGCATTAATCACTCCTGTGAGTACTTCACATGTGAGGTGTTGTATAATCTACCACCCACAACTGAAGTCTTTCTCTCTGTGCCACATTCATCATGTCTTATCCTGTGTCTATCTGGTTAAAGCCTAAGAAACAAAAATTAATACAACTAAACTTATTTCTTTTTCTTGCTTGTTTCATGTAGCAAATAAATTCCTATCAGACAATGGGTAAGCACTGTGAAAAAAGGTCAACAAAGCATTTGCTATAGAAAGCTGTTTTCAAAAATGAAATATATGCCACCTTGTTATTTCTTCTTGAAATTATGCTGAAGTTGTTTTCAAACTGAGTTTGTGAAATGTGTGAGCCACATGGAGTCTCAACAAACACACTCAAATAAGCAGGACACTGTATTTCCCAACTGACAGTAAATCAACAGCTTCATTTTCAATTTTAAACATGAGACCTGGAATTATTCTAAAAAAGAGTCTTGGTCATTGGTGTACAAATATTTTTCTACAGTTATGTGCAAATATTTACTTGATTTATCTTTAAGGTAAGTTCTTAGTACTTAGACACAGAAAGTGTAACTTTACCAGATACTACTTTAAGACCAGGAAAAAAACAACTCCACAAATACTTTCACAAGAATTCTTGTCCTACTTGACCTGAATAAGGTGGGGTCCATCAACAGCCTGCACCCACAGAGTGCTTTCTTTTACTCTGCTGATGTTCTCTTGGGAGGGAAAAACTGTAGACGTGCCACCAGCTAAGGTGGTACTGATGCCATGATGATTTTTGTCTTTTCTTTTATACCCCTGTTATACCTTTTTGCAGCTTCTGTATTCTTGGTGCTTTTTGCCTACATTCTTGGACTTGTTTGTTAAGCTAAGAGACTAAACATTTTAGAGGCTTTGTAGTTAGGGTGCCAGTGTGCCCAGACCCCAAGGTCCTCTCCAGAACACATTTTGTAAACTAAGATAGAACCATCCAGGGGAAGGTTCCTTGGAGAGGGGGGCTCATTCGAGCCTCTCATTGGGGAATTTTTTGATAGATATGCTAATTAGTAAGACCTAGAATGTAAAACCAGATATAGAGGAGGGGGATTTGCAGTGGCCAGGGCAGGGGTGCACGGAGGTGTATTCGACCTGGTCGTGGTGCACCTAAGGATCCTTACAATAAATACCAAGGTAATACCCTTTTCCCCTTCTAACCCTGTTCGCCTCTTGATTTTAAGACCAGGAAAAGGCATCAGTACCAGCAATGTTGCCCCTTCCATGAATGCATGGATGGATGTGTACTGCTGAGAGCACCCCAGGGACGATGTGACCCATGGGAAGGTTCTGGTCCCCCTGCTGTAGTGTGGGGTCTGTAAGTCCAGTCCCAGATAAAGCACATCTTTTTTGAGAGATGCCCCATTTGAATTTAATCCTCAGGTGAAGAGAACCAACCACCTCCCAAGGCACACTATAGCTAAATGGCAT
Source organism: Machaerirhynchus nigripectus (assembly GCA_013397975.1). Taxonomy (NCBI): domain Eukaryota; kingdom Metazoa; phylum Chordata; class Aves; order Passeriformes; family Dicruridae; genus Machaerirhynchus; species Machaerirhynchus nigripectus. The sequence continues at coordinate 241,873 of VZRQ01004827.1, read as the reverse complement.
CTCTCTATCACTGCTAAAAATGCATGCTTTGTTTCCACTCTGATTTTATACAGCTGTAATTTCTGACATCAGATGTTTTTTGTAGCACAATAAAGAGCCTTCTAGTAGCAGGTATGCAATATTCAGGTATTTATAAAACGTCGATCAAATTACATCTTAATCAGCTCTTCTACATATCCTTTCTGTTGTCTTTCTGATGACAAAAGAGTGGAGCAGACATCAGAAGAAAGGAAAGATAAAAATGAAGTCCCAGAGCCCTTGATGGAATAAATCATCATAATTCTACTAGAGACAATAAAGTTATGCTGACGGACACAGGCTGGTTAGTCTGTTTGACAAATCATGTGTTAACTATCGTAACCTTTTTCCACACAAGGCTTATTTCAGTGAAAAAAAAAACAGCTTGGAAAACATGGTATTGTTATTGTTGTTGTTGTTTGCTTGTTTTTTTTTCTTTTTTAGGGAAAAGAATGATATCCTGCAAGAATAAAAAGTTGCTTAATAAGAGAAAAAAACCAAACAACTTTAACACAAGATGTTCCATGACCTTAGCTTTATGATTTGGTGGTTCTGATGGCAATAACTCACTGCAATAAAATTTGGGGTAGCAGCAGGTCTGTGTAGTATAACAGTAAATTTTGATATAAACTGAAGACCAGAGACTGGTAATGAGGCACAAATGTGAAGTATTCACCAGAGACAAAACGTATCTGCTACAACTGGCATGCAATACAAGCTAGAAAAAAGTATCCAAACATGACTCAAATCTCAACACTTAGGTTAGGAGACACAAACCTTTTTTTTGTTATGAAAGTTATTCATCTTGTTCATCAGAAGTAATGAATTTCTGTTTGACTCAGTAGTTTGCACTAACGCTTAAAGGTGCAAGGAAAAAGAATCAGCTGTATAGGTCAGACTCAAGATGAGTCACGAATACTGAATTTAAACTAACATGTATGAAACTAGTAAAACAAAATCTCTTAAATGCATCCCAGGTACTACAACAACAGTCTTCTTTATTGGATTTATTAGCAACTGTACTGTGAATAAGAAATACTAGCTTCATTCTACCTGAGATTAAAAATGGAAATAAAAAAAAAAAAAGTAGCTGTCTTCTTTCTTCTCTGTTACACAATGCCACATTTTGTTTAAGATATTACTCTCTCATGGGTTGCATATCTAAAAAATATAATTCATGAAGAAGTATAATGTAATTGTTCAGGCTTTGATGAATTGGGGCATAATGTTAAATAATTATTCATTGGCTTTATTCTTCTGTCTAAGTGTGCAAAAAAAGCACAGCTTTTTATTGCCTTTTTTATATAAGGACATGGGCCTTTGTGACATGCATTTTATTTTAAACTAATGCTTCTATTATTCCACATCTGAATAATTATAGCTGACATCATCTACTCTTCTGTGACCTAGAAGATCTTTAGCTCTAGCACACTGTTACATATTTTATGCATTACATGAAATAAAACACCCCAAGATTTCAAAAATATTTATTTTAAAAACAGCAGTGAAATTGTCTGTAATCACGTTTTCTGCTCTGCTTTGAAAGCAGCATTATTCAATATGCCAGTGGTCTTTTCCATAAGAGCAACATATTAGAAATTCATGCTGCTCTAATATATCTGAATTCCTTGATGTACTGCAGTCCCTATAGACATAAAGAAACACTTTTGCTTCAGTTTCATATGTCCTGCACATTACCTACTGATGTGGTGGTTGTCAAAACAGTTGTACAGTAGCCTCTGAATTCAAAGTGTGCCTTGACTGTATACTAAAATGACAATAAACCTAAGTATATACATTATGCTGGCTTTTGTTGCCAGCACGAGTAGAGCATTTGGGAAATAAACCCCGTGATTTTATTGTCTTTTAACATCTTTTCCACTTTAAACTTAAAACCCAGAAATTTGAAGCATTTCGAGAAACTGAAATCTTTTATTTCTTTCTTGTATATTTTCTATAGTATACCATCATGAGCCACATTTTAAAAAATATCAGCACAAGATTACAAATGAAAGCATTCCAAAAATAGGCTGGGGTTTTTTTTTCTCACTGTGTAAAAACAGCACTGTGATTTTTAACCCTGGTTTCTTGCGGAAAAACCAATCATCTATAGGATATACTGAAGAAGCTGGAATGTCTATAATTTTATTTATACAAGAAAAACTCATTTTGTAGAACACATCCAAAAGCATTTTTACAGGTAAATACACATTCCCATACAACATGAATTTTTTCCCAACTGTTAGAAGGGTAACTCATGCAGTCCTTGAAAATATCCTTTGGGATATCTCAGGAAAACTCACACCAACAGAGAAAGGCTGGCAGGTCAAGCCCCGACTGGGACCGAACCAAACCCACACGGCTTTCAGCTGGTAGGAAACCAGGAAGGGATACCAATTCCATTATATAGAAGCAAACATGTTTACAGGACCATAAGTACATTTTCATTAAAAAACAGTTCTATCTATATCAAATTGGATCCAATTAAGGAGCAAGAATAGAAGTCATGTCCATCTTGAAGGAGGATTTTAGAGGGCTCCCATGCTGGGGCTGGACCATGTGTTAATACCACTGTGACTCACATTCTGCACATATTCTGTAGACTTCTGATCCCCTGATATCCAGACATAATGAGCATCTAAAGAAATCTGTATGTGACATCATGACACAAATTAGCATGCATGTGCATGTGTATACGTCCTAAGAAAAAACCAGAAATACACAAACATAGAAATAAAGATGGGAACTGACAGCAGAATAATGAGAAGGAAAAATTTTAGTGATTTTGCTGTTTGATTTTTTTTTTAATAGTGGGTGTGCAATATGGAAGTCCAATCAATCAAAAAAACTTCAAAGAAGGCTAATTCCAAATTTAAGACACAGTCAATGGCAATGAGAAATTTCCATCTCCCGGCTGTGTAAAATTTTTTATAAAGAATTCCCACAGTGTAAAAAGTCTGTAAGAAGCTGATCCCTAATACCAATTCACTGAGCTGGTAGTGGGCTCTTATTGTGTGTCTTTAAGCACTTCCACAGAGGAGAATTCTTACAGAGACTGGGGTAAATCCTGCCATCCTTACTGAAAGGGATTTAATCTGCAGCTTGGAGGGAGTACTGCACAGTATGAAACAGGGACTTCTGATGGGGGGAGATTTGAAGGGGTTTTAGAAAGGGTACATCCTCAATTTTCAATGTGTCCAAAATCACAGAAATCCTCATCTGAAAACATCTGGTAGTTGAGATGGAAGAAAAACACTATACTTTGTGTATGAACTATTTTCCAACTGTTTCTGAGCTCAGTGAGATTTCTTTCTCACATTTGGCTAGCATTAATTAATGCTTTGGCTATAAAAACACAAACTGAAAAACGCTCACTAGTCCTAATACAGACCCAAAAAAAAAGGTATTATTGCTAAAATACCAGCATGGGTTAAAAACTGGCTAAAAAGAAGGATGCTGAAAGTAAAAAAATAACCAAATTCAATCAGAGGCACAATGAAATGCAGCTGAATTTGTCCCAATGTAAGTAAAATTTGCTGAAGATGTGAAATTAATTAGGGATAGAGAACAGCCAACAGATTTGTTTCTAAGAATATTTTTTCTAAAAATACCCATTAGTGCCCTGAAAAATGAAGTGAGACACATGGTTTCCAAATACACTAAACAGTACTTGATATACTAGAAATTATATGGAACCAAGAGTTTAGATAGATTGGAGAAACTTATAAATTATGTTCTATATGAGGCAATATAGGAGTGATTTAGACAAGAACATGCTAAATGGATCAGAGTTTGATGAGATAGTAAAAAGGAAACTTGGAGATGAGTAATAGCACAAGAAAAGGGTCATATTGAAGAAAAAATGTTAAATGTTCTGGATTATAAAGAAAAGCTTCAAAACTAAGTAAAGAATGTTAACTCCACAAAATCCCGTTTTTCATCTTCGGAGCAAAGCCAAAAGAACAATGGGGTCATTCTATTCACTGAAGAAGTCACTGAATTCACTGAAGAGTTAAATTATTTCCCTCAAGTTAATTTCTCTCAAGTTATCAAATTCAAATCATAGGAGCTATACTGCCAAACAGTGTTTGAACTGTAGGAAATCGTGGTGTTAACATCCTACCAGCGGTACTAACATGAGCTGTAGCTTCATCCCCTGCACAGACAAGCCAGCTGGAGTTAAAACTGTTGCTAGGTAAGAGGCCCTCTTGTGCAAAAAGGACATGCAAGTTAGGGGTAACAGTTGACTTAGCACATGACACTTCAAGGATCATGCTTTATTTATTGAACAAATCCTCAGAAATTACTGTCAAAATTTAGCACGCATTTTCTTGACGTCTGATTTTCATCTCTTCTGATCTTCACTAAGTTCCAATAGCAAAATTGCCTAGTTGTATTATTCAGCTTTTGTTGTATTTGCCCTCAATGCAATTATTCACTATGATGATCTACACACTCTCAAGGCCCTTTGTTCGGAGCTTGTTGCAAAAGGTTAATGTGAAACATCACAGCTTAAAAGAATACATAGTTCTGAGCCATAACCATGGCTCAAAAGAGGTCACTTCAATGAAATACTGTCTGTCTTGACTAGAGTGTCAAGCATTTCTCTTACTTTTTCAAGTCCTTTCATAGTCCTGGTTCTCAGAACCCCACACAAGATTTCACTCAAGCTCTTAAATGCATGCCATCAGCTTTGCAGACATGCAATAAACATATAGGATCGTTCCATAGAGTACATTTATATTTCTCTATATAAATCTGCCTCTCCCCGACTCCTCCCATTATTGAACGTAACCCTGGGGTCAGATTCTGACCTCAAACACAAAGTGTGCAACATCCTAGTAAATCAATAACAACTGTGCAACATAAAGAAGCCAAGATTTGTGCCCTCTGCTTTTTGGACAACCTCAAAGGGAATGCATAGCTCCTCAAAATCAAGGTAGCTTTATTTTAATTAAGTTGCAATGAAGCCATGTGACAAGGCAGATTTTTGTTGTAAACAAAGTCTTTTCCAGCCACCATGGCCCCCAGCTCTGGGGCTGTTAGAGTGAGGGGCTGATGGGGAGCTGAGCCTAGATCACTGACTCCCCAAACCTCCATGTGTTGTATCAGCTCTCAGGTTCCCAGGACTGATTTATGTTTTTCAGATAATGTGGTGGGGAGCTAGCAAGCTGGGAAACCTAAACAGCCTCAGTCCCTAAGTGCAGAACTTTTGGTGAGAAGCCCAGACACTTTATCTCCAGGAACAACAGATTCTTATCTTTGACTGTTGGGATCTGCAGCTCCTGGGCAGCCCATCTAGCCCACCTACTGCTTTAAGTGCCATGGGATGCACACAATTTCAGGCTCCATCCTCTTCCATGGGATTTTTTAACTCTTTGGTTTACAATTGTACATCAAACCCAAATAATCTTGTCTGGAGCATACAAGAAGTATACAAGAAGTATACTGATTAATTGTAGAGCCCACTTGAAAATGTAACGTGTAAAGTAGCTCTGCAGTTGTTGCAAGCAATTTAACATTCAAAGAAGTGATTTATAATATCAGGCTTCACAAGATTATGACCATAATGACTATCTGACAGACTTTATAAGCAAGTTGTCCAGTCATTGCAATTGGATTCTGGCTGGCTAAGGACTGGGAACTGTAAAAAGGCTGTAAGATTTGGCCTAGAATCAGAAATAACATTTGCTGTTTTCCAAACGTGTGGTAAACAAGAAAGGAGAGATTAAATTTTTGTACATCTCTCAGCACATGCAAATGAGAATGGAAAGAGCCTCATCAGACAAATACAGAATAATATATCCATCTGGATCCAAACTCTGCTCCAGCAGAAGTCAGAGCCTCGAGCCTCTTTTTGTCCTTATTTACATCCCTGTAAAGCAGGAACACTTCTACCCAAGTCGGTGGAAGGTAACATCCTGGCTTTGAGGAACTCAGCTGGAAATCCCCCACCACCTCTGCTGGGAGGAGGATTTGACACAGGGAATGCAATGTAACACCTAGAGTCAGGCCAGGACACTCCAAAATTTGAGTGGTGCAAGTGTTGGCCCCTGCAAAGGATTTCAAACAGGTGCAAAATAATTTCCATGGTCAAATCAGGTCAAATCATTTCCATGACGCACTTACAAAGAGACAGAAGGGAAGACTAAAAGCGCTTACCACAGAGAGCGAATTGGAAAGCAGTGTCCCGTCTTGGCCAAGCATGTTGGAAACTGTAATTTCAGGTAGATCCATGTTTTGTGGGTGGAACGGAAGGAGGCCATTGTGGTTCATGGGATGACACAGAGAGTGGTACCCAGACTCTATCTCATTCAAGTGCACCAGGGAGTGGTCAGGCAATGATGGAGGAGTTATAGGAGGTATGTTAAAATCTTCACTTTCGAGACTTGGGCCAGGAAAAGACTGGAAAAAAACCAACAAATGGAAAGTGCTATGAAAATCACATGAGCACTGGTCAATAATAATACTAAAAGTCATACAACACAAACAAAAAGAGCCCAACTCACATACTTCTGAGCACGCTTTACAATTTAACAAAGAGAATATTTTCAAGATCCTTTTGTTATACGAGTGAAGTCTCACCACTACGTATGGAGGAAAAAATGCCTTTAAGGCATATGAATCTATGATACTTCCACAGCTTCCACTAGAAATATTTCTTTTTTAAAGAAGGTGAACTCAAACAGATTTCAAGGATCCTACTAAAATTTTCCAGGAGTGTTCATCTAGCTGAATACCTTTTTCATGGGAATTGTGGAAAAGGGAATGCACTTTATAAAATTAACATTGGCACAAAATGGTTCATTTTACTCCCTGCTACTCAGACCAAGAATTACACAGTGAAGACAGATACCACTTTTATGCTTATGGGAGTGCCATGCATTTACTCTGCTACAAAGAAAAAGAAACAGTACGTAGTTAGTATACTTTGTGTTTATAAAAATACATTTGAAGTGTCTAAAAAAAAAAATTTTTTTCTTTCTTAATCTATAAACTGAATTATACATACATTTTGCCAGTTATCTGAATTAGTAACTCCACCAAAAAACTGCTAGTCTTTTGTTGCCTGTTGCCGTTAAGTCATCCAACTCAGTCTGATCCAAGGAAAAGCCACAGGCAAAGTCAGAGTAATGCACCAAGGTGGATAATTGCTATTATTTATCTATATAAGCAGGCAGGCTCACTTGTAGGATAGGGTGGGTATGCATGTATTTCTGAAAAGGAAAAGGTGAGCATAATAAAGAGTTAAAGAGATCAGGTGCAATGGCTCAGCCTGAAAGCCTGCTCTGCTTTTCTGAGAACAGCCAACTCCTTTGCAAAGTGATCAGTCTTTGCACATCCCATGCCCACAGTCAGGAGATTTATAGCACAGAGACTACTCCCACCCTTCCTGCCCCTCTTCAGCACAGCAGTCCTGCTCTGAGTGCTGCTCTTGTTAATTCTGGAAATGCAGGGATTTAAATACATTCTGCTTCTGAAAAGTATCACCAGAAAGGATGAATATGAGGGCACAATTTCAAAGAGCAGCTACTGGAAGAAAATGTTTTCCCCAATATGAGTTTCCAAATGGAGGACAGTACGGTGTATGAATTCATGCAGAAGGACTAGGGAAGAATCAATGATCAATTATAAACAAAGGGATTTTTCATTAGTCATCATAGTAATAATGTCCTCCTGATGCCTGAGGTTACTCTCCTCTGTACAAGCATGTATATATAAACTTAAATCAGACCAAAACCAAACAGTATTAAATGTTTTCAGTGAGCTGCTGAACACAGAAAAACCTCCTCTAATGCACATTACCATGGTTTTGGCTGCTTTGGTTTTTTCCCAACAAGGTTTTAATCTCTTTATCAACATCTTAATATGAAATAGAACAGGAAGTCTAGACTGGAAAGGCCAAAGTAAAATCCCAAAGAATGAAAACAACAGAACAGGGAGACGAAAGGGTTTGACAGTGATATCATCACTGTTATGTGTGAGGACTTTGATTCTACCCATGCATTCCAGCTGTGTTGCTCACCTCCAGCACAGGAGTTTGCTCTCCCTTTGCCCCTGCTTTCTCCTTAATGGGAAGCTGGTGTGAGTCTACTGACCTCTGTAAGTTGCATTTGCCCCTGCTTTTAGAAGCCATGATGCAGCCATCAGTAGAAACATCTCCAAGAGGACATATAGTAAAAACAAACCCTCACTAAATGGAGAGAAGGTTTAAACATGGCAAAGAGAACATCACATTTACTCAATAACAATGTATAAATTTTGCAAAACCAAATAAAACTATTAGGGACAACACATACATTAGCTAGTTGCTAATTACTATTATATTAGTAGAAGAGAATGGTGCCTAAAGTGAGTTTAAGGTCTAATACCATAATAACAAAACAGCAAGGAACAGAAATGAAGGAAGGGATAGCACCCATAATCCTCTCCTGGACCAGCACAATCACTGCAGGTACCCATAGATTTGGTAACTGTAATCTGGTGAGTTTGGATCCATGTAGCCTACAGCTACCAGGAGGGATTCATTAACTGTGTAAAGATGACATTTATGTTCAACAGTGTCTTTTCTACTGCCCCAAAAGACTTATGGCCTCAAAAGAGTTTTCTCTCCCATGATTTTGCAGGTAAAAAGTATTAACATCTGTTTTCTCTCTCTCACACTGTCCTGTGAGACTGATGCTTGCTACTAAAAGCAAATATTCCTAAATCAAATATTGACAGGCTACTTCAGGCATTTAGCATATCTGCTTCTTTGTACACCTCTTTTTGCATGTCAAATACAGATGGACCAGGCTTTACTTTTGATTATTTGTATTTCAAATATATCTTTAGCTAATAATACTCCAAAAATGGTGGAAGCAATTGAACTGCCAGTAGGACATTAGCTTCACTTATTAAGAAGGAAATTTAAAGCACTAGCAGCTCCACAATCTAAGTTGTGTCATGTGTAAGTATATAATAAAATAATGTTATATATATTATATGGGCCAAGCTTTTTAAATAAATGGTTGTCCTCTGATTAATTGTTAAAAATAAAACAAACCACACCATGGTTGTTGTTTGTGAACAGTTAAGAGTGTATTTTATCCCACATCACCTACAATATCATTGTCCACTACACTTAAAATTTAGGATTAGAGTAGCAAAAGCAGTAATAAGACACCAAAAAACATATAATTCAAATAATAGCATTTCCTATGTTTCTCTACTTTAATTTTTTCTTAAGACATAAATTGTATTGTACTCTATATTGTATTCTATTGTACTATTTCAATAAAGCTAGGCAGCATCCAAGCTATATGCTAATGGTATGGACAGATATTTGAAAGCATCTGTAATGCACCCTATTCACCTTACATTTTCAGCCAATTTGATATTTCCATGCTCAGTATTGTGTGTATGTAATGCATACAGACATAACTTCCTCAGGGAAGTTGCTTCAACAGTGATTTGCTGGTACTCATTTGTCTCATCCAGGAGCTTGGTTCAGATGCTTGTAATGACTTGGCATACTGGCATATCAAAACCCGAAATTCCTAGATACATCTGCAGCAAACCCAACACATCCCAGGAACAAGGCACTTGCAACTGTGCCTGGAGGAAAGGCGTGAGGAATGGGACATGTGCTTGTCCTGTGAATGGCAGCTACAAGCTTCAAACACCCACTCCTACTTTCCTGCCACCTCTCCCCTTGCCGTTGGAAAACCTATTTTAGTAACCATCTGGGGTCCCCTTGATGCAACTGATCCACTTCTGGCAATGGGCTCTCCTGGAATGTTGTACTGTTACCTTCTTCAGTAAAGGGAAATTTTAGGGAACTTTAGCAGAAAGCCAGGCTTGAACTCAACCTTGCAGCAAGAACTCCCACTCCCAGACCAGTCATCATCCTGTCCTGGCGTCTGGGCTTGCTTCCACTTCTTCCAACACGAGCCATTTATCTGAATTTCTAATGAAAGCAGTTATCTAGCATCCAGAGCATCAGGGAAGGCTGTACTCCTTGTATCCAGTTGCACTTCATAAGTACAGCTCATATGTATTAATAATAAATATTAATAATGGCTTGTAGCTTCAGGTCTGTTAGGCTTTTCTTGGGGATGGGGAAGATGAGGGTCTTTTCCCTCTACTCCAAGGGTTTGTTCCTTTTCCTTCATGGTTGGTTTTCCTATCAGCAGGACTTGCTCTATTCAGAAAGACATGGAAGAGCTCCTTTTTATTCTACTGGTCACAGAAACCTTAGCAAGTTCATCTTTTCACTTTTGAATAAACAAAAAAAACCAACCAACCAGCCAACCAACCAACAAACAACACCCCCCCCTTCCAAAAAAGTAGCAGAAATGTTTTATTTTCTTTACCACAGAACTACTAGGAACTTTGCCAGTGGTTTCACTTTCATCTTGTGACTGTAAGAGTGGATGAGGTGTTAATCAGCTCTTCAGCTTAGGGGAACTTCCTAGGCCTTTATTAAGTTCCAGAGAGAAAGCCCTCTGCAAATTAACACCATTAAACCAACAGCACAGCACTGAACAGACACAGGCTTAAATTTTTCTTTCTTATAAAGAGAATTTTCATTATACCTGTATTTATTATAAACATATTTGAGTCTCGTTCAGATGGAATCTACACAGTGGAACCTCAGAACAGATTATCCTTAAGTTTGAACTATCTATAGACACAAAGTTATGAAAGATTTTTCTTTTAAGAATCTCTTTCCAAATCTAAAGGACAATATTCTATGTTTCTGGCTAAATATTTGTGACATTTCTGCTTGAAATGATGGAAACTTCACAAAACAAATGATTGAGATGCCCACTCTGAGATCAAGAGACTTCATTATCTATATGCTACCTTGGCATACAATTTTATGAGAAAATCTTGCCAGAATAAAATGATATGAACACTTAACCCTGATTTACTCTCCAACTCATACCCAAGCTTTTGTTTCTGAACAAGACCCCATTGGTCCCCTTCAATTTACGTTTTAAGCCACTTAGCCTGGCCAAATCCAGCAACAAGCTATGGTAGGAGGGGCAAAACAAAACCGGGATATGGAGAGGAAATGTATGTCTGAAGTAATTTCTTTGGCAACACATAACTCAAATTAGGGCTATGCAACCTGCTGTGCTGATAACACAAACACACAAAAAATCTAGTATTTACTTTTCAGGTTACTCATCAGAGGAAAAAAGGAAATGCAGATAGGAAATACAAATACAGCCCCTTTCCTTAAGTATTCTACAGTGATAACTGCATATTGGCCAGCAAAATTACTGATATTTTAGAATAATTTTAATAGAACTTTAAAAAGTGATCAGAGAGGGAAAATCAAAGGAGAAGGCTCAAACAGACTGACCAAAAGGGGCAGGAAGCTTTCAAACATCCAATGTAAATCCCTCTGGGAAGAGCAGAACTGCTCCTATATGACAGCATAGACGATAACATGCACTAAGTATGTCTGATCGGTGTGCTCAATGGTTGCATCAGTCACCATGCATTTACTCAACAGAACCTCATATTAGCAACAGCTCCTTAAAAATTGGGAATTTGCCTATAGATATTTAATTTAAATGATATGAATGGTTCTGCCAACTATGTAGAGCGTGTCTTAATTTTTCATTTGCACCAAGGCTTCTGCATCTGAACTGTGGAAAGATGCCAGTTTTTAAAAGATAGATGCTTCAGGCTGTCTCCTCTTCTATTATTGAACACATTGTTACATAACTGAAATACTTATGAATCGAGAGTAATGTAAAAACAATGAGCTCATTAGAAGAGGAAAAACAGCCACATACCTTATACACATTTGAAAGTTGGGATAATATATTTGACAGTGGACATTTCCACGAGTTTTAATAGGATCAACCTTATCTCTAATTTCTAAACGGAGGACCTTCAGAAGCAAATGTTTTTCAGCTGCTTTTGTCTCTGCATGAACAAGGCTTGATAGCTTGAGACTATAATGCATTACTGTGGAAACCTTCGGTCTATTACATAAATCATCTTAACACTCAGCAAGAATTGTCCAACAGTGCCATTGATATGCTCAAGTCAATGATCCTGAAAACAATTTTTTTGTGTTTCTTCATATGGTAGACAACAGCAATAAATCATATTCATTTAAAAACACACAATATACTAATTTATCAAGCCACAGCTATCAAAAATGTATTACAGGGGAAGGTATAACTTTTTTGTATTGTGTTAATCAATTTCTCTAATTTAAATTAGTTAAAGGCCAAAACCCCAAGCAAAACATTAATTTTCCTGTACCAGATGAATTCTGTTTTCAAGAAGGAGAATGTGCTGACAATTATATTATTAATTCTTAACAATCATAATTTTCAAAGTGTACAGAACTACATAAAACAACAGACTTTTTTTAAGATTTCACTCTCGAGAGTCTTTTCATTAATTGCATTAATTTTATGCATATACTTTAGCGGTTTGCTGGGAAATGTGTTTTCAATGGAGGCTTTAAATTGAAATACAGTTTATAGATGACAATAAATAGGAGTACAAATATTAAAAGAGGTTAAAGGATCTGGGGCTTGCAAACACCAAGACCATTACTGAAGCAGTTAGACTTTCCTTCAGATAAAGATACAGCTCTGAACTTTTCCTATTTAGAACATTTGAGTAAATTTAAAAGAGAAGTGCAAGTCTTTTATGAATTACTGACCAAATGGCCAAAGCAGTTCCTTAGAAATATACAAGAGCTTTAGGCACAAATGGGGCATCCTTAGTCCCCCAAACTGGAGTCTTGTCCCTTAACCTGTGACCACCTTTCACCTTCCTTAGCACATCCCCAGTAGGGATCCAAGCGTGGTCATTGCCCAATACCCTTGTCACTCTTCTCTCCTGAAAAATAAAGGCTCTTGGTCCCCCCTACAGTGTTTGCTACTACTACTACTACTACTATTATGGTTATTGTTGTTGTCGTTGTTGTTATTACTACTACTATTACTACCACTACTACTACTACTGTATTTTAATGAAAGCTAAAATTCTTAAGGAAACTCGGGATCCTCATAGACAGGCTTTGGTCTGTACTATAATGCAGGCAGCATCACGTATGGTATAATCTTGAACTCGGAACTACAAGACATACTTCCATAAATCACTTACTACATTTGCTAAATAGTCTTTTTCAACTGGAGGTAAAAAGCATATTAAAAATAAAAAAAACTTTTTCGAGACCCCCTCTGCAAAACATACCTAAATTATGCTCAGTACAAAGCGCTGGGTAATAAAACTAGCAATATACATATTTAATAAGCAGAATTGAACTGAAAAAAAAAATAGAAGTAACATCTTCACAAATCCTGCTGCTTGAAAATATAGATGATACACCACATTTAACCTGTCAGAAGCCTCATTAGCATCATAGGCTCTAAACCAGCAATCAAGACAGTGTGCTCTTCACATGTTTACATTTTTAAATGCTCTTAAAATAGCAGTAGTATAGATTTACATTTATCTGTTTAGGGGGAAAATAGTCTGTCTAAATTTCCATATCCTTTCTGAGAAAGACACCGAAAGATGAAATAATGTTGTACTCAGGGCACACAGTGATGAAGGACAAAGGATCCTTTTATTTTTTGTTAGAGATTTTTTTTTTTCTCCTTCTTTCTCTTTTCTTAGAAAAGCTCAGAAACAATGGATTGCTTCTCAGTATTCAAAAGGACAGTGGGTCCTACCTGTGTTACACTTCTCCTGAATGACTGATGAAATTGCCACAGAAAAATCTGATTTAATGTAAAATGTCACCACTTGAGAAAAGGATCATCAAAACAGAGGCATGGCTATTCTTTGCAATTCTGATGTAACTTTTAGCCCTGCGCCAATCACAGGAAAAGCTGAAAGATGAGGCATATCAAAGCTCCCAATTCCTACCAGTGGTCCCCCTGGCTTTAACACCTAGATTTTGGACCCAGCAGGACTTCACAGGAAAAAGGCCAAGGAGTGCTCAGTATATGAAGAGTACAGATTATTTAAGCAAGCAAAAGTGGCAGGATCTGGCCCTCTCTTAATAAAGCGTCATGTAAGCACTGGGACTTCTGGGACCTCAGTAATAAGCTCAATTGTACTGATGTCGTACAAACTATCAGCAGTGTAGTACCTATTAAGACATTTTTATAAACTGCAAGAAATATGCACGCTATTACAAGATATAATTCTGAAAAACAGACTTCTATGTAAGAAGCCAATTTAAGAGGAAAACAACATAAACAATAGTAACTTGTGTGCTCAAGTGAAGCATCTTTTTAATTTTGAGTAATGAAGATGTCAAGCCAAATGCTAGAGTAGTTTAACTTAATTAGGTGGCCTATTTTTCCAGGCAGCCTTTCATTTCCCATTGAAAACTCAGCTTGTATGCAAGGCAACGAGAGCAATTTTGTCTGTAATGAATACCTCTGGGACTCCACGGAGTGATCATTTGAATGTTACATTGAAGACTGGTTTGAGTAACTAGTTTGGGCTTGTTGAGATGCCAGATTTTGTAAAACTAACTAGATTAATCAAAGACTGGCATCTTATTGGTTTATTCGGTCAGGGGTCAGCAGGTCAAACTGACTCTACTGTGGCAGCCTTTGCCAAAAGGGACAGTATAATAGTAATTGGTCTAATTTGTAGTTCAAATTCACGTAATTCTTCTAGACGTTTTATGGACCGAAAAAGGTTCATTTTATGTGAAGCTCAGTTGAAAAATACTGCCTTTAACATTTCCCATGGTTACATCCCATAATTCATCCACACTGCTGACCTGTAGAGTTTCCTGGAAAGGAAACTACATAACTAAAATATATGATGTCTGTAATCTGTTTTCACATGCTAAAAAAGTTGTACAGGGAGGAGCAGAGGGAAACATTTTGAAGGATATTTTACACTGGCTGCTCATTAAACAGAAAGTTCTCCCATGACATGCACAGCAAAAAGCAGTGCCTTTTCTCCTGTGATATGTGAAAAAATACCCCTGGCTTTTGGACAGAGAATTCATCATTTGATGATTGATTTTCTGTTTACCTTTTTCATGGTAAAATAATAGCTTTTGTTATTTTTACTTTATTGATTTATTGTGGGCCTATCACTGAAGCTGCTAACATCCTGATGCCACAGCTAAGACACAGTGTTTACTTTACTTCCCTCTCACCTGCAACTCTTAAGAAAAATACTTTGAATAGATGCACAGAATCATTGTGTATACAACAGGGCCGAGTTCACAATTTTAGCACTACTCTAGCAGTATCTGACATTTACTTCTAAAGCCCCAAATTCTGTAGCTAGGCAGTTACCCTCCAAACTTGTTTCATTAAAAAGTTTTCTGCCCACATGGCTGTAAAGAAAATATAAGTGCAAGGTTTCACAGCCAGAAGACAAATAGAACGCTGAAAAATGTGTTATACTTGCTGAGGTTTCTGATATGATCTCAATTTTACAGATCCACACTAATGATTTTTGAAGGCTGGAGAGGGACACTTTTGTTTATACAACTGTAATTATGGGTATGTTTGCTTAGGATCCTTAGGGATTAGATTTTGCCCTCTTTAGTGTTTTTACAGCATGTGCTATAGAATAGGCATTAAATGAAAGAAGCATTAAGTTAAGGCATGTTTAAGTAACTCATTTTTCAGAGATAAGTAGGTCGTATACATTTCTTCTTCTGGTCAGAGTACAAGTTTCACACCTACTGAACATAACCAACTAAAATGAATTTGAGTAAAAGAGGGAAAAGGTATTTCTCCTGAGTTACCTCTTTATTGTGAAATTTGTAAAAGCTCCTAAATTCCAGCCAGCAGGCCCTAATTCTGATTTCTATTTTTATAAAAGTTGAGGCATTTGATTACAAAAAATTAAAATATCCTTGACTATATACACAGTTCATGTTCGTACATTTTGCATTAAAGCTAAAGACATTCATACATTTTGGAGAAGGGCTCGGGGACACTGATGGATGACAAATTGGACATAAGCTGGCAATGTACTTGCAGCCCAGAAGGCCAATCATGTTCTGGGTTGCATCCAAAGCAGCATGGCCAGCAGGGGGAGGGAGGGGATTCTGCCCCTCTACTCTGCTTTTGTGAGACCCCATCTGGAGGGCTGCATCCAGCTCTGGGGTCATCAGCACAGGAAAGACATGAACCTGTTGGTTTGAGTCCAGAGAAGGACCACACAGGTCCAAGGGCTGAAGTACCTCTCCTATGATGAAAGGCTGAGTTGGGGTTCTTAACTTGGAGGAGACTCAAGCAGACCTCAGTAACACCTTTCAATATATATTGGGGCTTGTAAGAAAGATGGAGAAAGACCTTTTACCAAGGCTTGTAGTATCAGGACAAGCATCACCAGTTGTAAACAGAGAGGATAGATTTAGACTGGACACAGGAAGAAATTCTTTACTGTGAGGGTGGTGAAACACTGTAAGAGGTTGTGCAGAGAATTTGTGAGTGCCCCATCACTGGAAGTTTTCAAGGTCATGTTGGATGAGAGTTGGACTAACCTGATTTAGTGAAAGGTGTAATTGCTCATGGCAGGGAACTGCACTAGATGATCTTCAAAGATGCCTTCCAATTCAAACCATTCTATGATTATAAAGATCTATAAATATATACATAGCCTTGTTAATGCAACTGTTGATGTATTTTTATCAGGGACTCTGTGCCTGATGTAAGGATAACATTAAAAGACTAGGTTTAACACAAAAGGGAAAGGTAGGGTAAAATGACATCTACCTTTAACCACTCATTCAGGATCTGAAAGGCCTGCCTGGTGCTTTCCTTTCCCTGAGGCCATTTTAACCTATGCCCTTTTCTTTTTTGTTTTTTTAATGTGGCATCTATAGACTACTTCAGAGGAATGGAGGACCAAAAAGTACACTCCCTTCTGTTGATAACCTATTTTTGAAATTAAAAGATAGTAGATCAGGAGGAGGGAGGTGGAATATGGTCCAAAACAGCCCTGGACTGCAGCCAGCTAGCAGATTGCCCAGGTGGCATCACTTTCTCACTGTGGAGCAGCCTCTCAAATAATGAGCAAAAGCTTTCCAACTTTTGGGCAGGATTGCACTGGACTTCAGGTCAGGGTAGCATGTACCCATGGGACTACATTGGAAAATGTAATGATTCTCCATCTAAAAATGCTGCTTTTTCTCAGTCCTTTCCAAGGCAGCCAACTCCTGCCTTGCTCTGAGGATGGAGACTGTTCCGGGCAACAAGACTGAAGAGCTATGTCCTCTGGCAGTACCCTGGAATTCTAGCCTACCTACAGGGAAGGACTAATACAGAGCAAGAGAGGGCAGCTATTGTGTAGCATTTATCCATCCCTACTTCACATGAGCAATCATTATGTCATTAATAATCTAAGAAATTACAGTATAAAAACGCAAAAAATATGTTAGGGCTGTATGTAGAACCATGTGCATAAGGCAATATTAATATGAAAAATCTCTCTTTTGGATGCCATTCCATCCTATTTCACCCTGTAGCTATACAGGACAAAACAGTTTTGATACCCATGGTGCCCCCTGTATCAAAGAGCGTGCATATATATTTTAGATGGATCTCTCTGGCATAGCTCTGGGAAGCAGGAAAATGCCACCTCTGAGCAAACAGTATTCCTTCCTCTGCCTCAGATCTTTTCTTCCCAGTGGGACAACAGGGGTACCCCAAACCATTAGTTTCAGGCCTACTCTCAACCCTTCCTTTTGGACCTTGCAGGGAATTTGGCAGCTGGACTCATTAACCTTAAAATTTATCAGGCCTCGGGAAGGCTAAAAATGTGTTAAAGCTTTGTGCAACAGAGTCCTGAATTACATCCCATATTGTGACTAGGAAGAAATGTAAAATAAGCAATATAATTTTATACTGTGCTGTGCGTGGCCCACAAATTACAGGAGGAGGAATAACATAAAGAATAATTCATGTCCAAGATTCCAATTATAGGTGTGGGGAGAAAACAATAATTGGTGGGAATCTCAAATGCAGATAAGTTGGCATAGTTTTATTTTAAAATGATAAATACTTTCAGATCGAAGTGCAATTAGTAGTGAAAATGTCACCGTTTTAATGTGTGTTTGTTAATATGGCTGGCATAACTCATTTAGGAGATGTCTTCAGTGAAGAGTCGTGTACTACATATATCACAACCAAAAATGCAGTACTTACACACATATATAAAATGTACGCAGAGACAACATTGCCAAACAGCCTTTTGGGACAGTTTAAAAGAATATCATTAATTTTTACTGTATACTTACACTTCTGGCTCAGTTCCAGCACTGGCTTTCTGTTAAAATCATTTCAAGTATAGAATTATGCTATTTGCTTGCAGCAACATCACAGGAACAGTAGTGAGCCATATGTTGCTACTTAGCAACTTGGTCTGTAAGTCCCAAAGCATGTACTGATTTGAAAATTGAACAGAAATGATAATTATTGTTGAGGGATGCTGTGAGGCAACTTGTCTTGGATTACCAAACTATGCAGATGTTTGATGTTATATAGCAAAAGGAACAAAACTATACTTTTCCTGTCCAATGGCTGAGCTTTTATTTATGTTAGCCTAAAGGGGATAAATTGATTAAAACCCATAAAATAATGTAAGGTGATGTTTTTCTGGATATGAACACTTTGCAGTAAACAGACAGAACTGAGGTGCTTGACAGCATGTACCAGGACCCCAGCAATCCTGCTTCTATGGTCACATAATCCTGAAGACAGCCAAGTGGAAACCCCTTTGTCCTTGGAGTTACATACCATGACTCAATCTGCCAACCCACTTCCCAAATAAGCTGTGTCAGACTAAAATTAGAAAATGATGCTTGTGTCTGACTCAGTCAGCATGACCAGAGCTTGAACAGAGGTTTCTGATAGGACCACGTATCTCCTTACATGTGGGATTCGTATTTTAGTTAACAGAAATGAATCCATCAAGAAAAGCAGAGTAATTAACTCACTCCTTATTCTGACAGCATTGAACCCCTCATCTCTGATCTTGTAAGGGAACAGCCAAGTTATTAAGGGTGGGAAGGAGCCTGCATTCCTCTCACTGAGGTCATGCAATGGCAAGACTCATGAGCACAGGTGCAAAAGGACAAAACTATGAATGGAGCAACTATGCTGTCATCTGTCATCCTCCTCTCTTTGTATGGCATTATGTGTTTTACATCCAGTAACAGTGACAGGAAAATGAACAAACAGTCCTAAAAACTAGGGTCAGAAAATGAAATTGCATCATTTACTGTTCCTCTCCCTATCCATGTAAGCTACACAGTCTTTCATGCTTTGCTTTCAGAGCAGGAAATACTGTTTTTTTTTCCAGTTTCAACCACCAGGCTGAATCTTGAAATGGTAGTCAGTTCACCAGTTTTGGCTGACCACCAAACATTTATGCCCAGGAAAGGAACAGCACCCCATTACAGTCAGTGAAGACCTCACAGATACTGTCAGTACAGAGTTGTTTAGTTCCTTTGAGGAACGACTAGCAGCTGTCTATGTCAGGAACAGGTTTGGAAGGCTCCTCTCACAGTCGCAGGTTCTTGATGAAACATGAGAAGCAGGTTTCCAACACACCCCAGATTCCTGCTCCCAGTGAAGTTGTTTTGTCTCTCTTTTTTTTTTTTCTTTTCATTTTTTTTTAAGTACTGTTATTATTACAGCCTTTCACATATGCTCCAGCCCACACAGAGCTGGAACACCTCTTCTGTGAAGGCAAGCTAAAAGTGCTGGGGTTGTTCAGCTTGAAAAAGAGAAGGCTCCAGGGAGATCTTAGAGCAGCGTTCCAGTACCTAAAGAGAGCCAACAGGAAAGCTGGAGAGGGACTTCTTACAAGGGCCTGTAGAGATAGGACAAGGAGGAATGGCCTTAAGCTAAAGCAAGACAGGTTTAGATTGGACATTAGGAAGAAGTTCTTTGCTATAAGGGTGGTGAGGCACTGGCACAGGTTGCCCAGAGACATTGTGGACTCCCCATCCCTGGAAGTGTTCAAGGCCAGGCTGGATGGGGCTCTGAGTCACCACAGC
This sequence comes from Machaerirhynchus nigripectus, assembly GCA_013397975.1. Classification (NCBI taxonomy): domain Eukaryota; kingdom Metazoa; phylum Chordata; class Aves; order Passeriformes; family Dicruridae; genus Machaerirhynchus; species Machaerirhynchus nigripectus. The sequence continues at coordinate 221,841 of VZRQ01004827.1, read as the reverse complement.
TAGTGAAAGGTTCCCTTCCCATGACATGTGGGTTGAAGCTAGATGATCTTTCAGGTCCATTCCAACCCAATCCATTCCAGGATTCTGTATATTCACTTAAAACCACAGCAACAGTGTAAGCACCAGTAGAAAATCCCAGCAAGGGAAAGGAGGTTGTGACAGCCCAAGGCTGAAAGCTTCTCTCAAACAGGCACAGAAGGCTGGTTGACTGGTATACACTTGGTAACAACACTGTGCTTGGCTTCTTGCCACATGGATTGAGCTGCTTCTTGCCACATGGATTCCCCAGCAAAGGACAGAGAGGTTGCCTTTGGGTTCTGAATTCCACCTGGGAGCCAGACACCCAAGAGCTCAGCTTTGCCATGGTCAAATTTTCAGACTGTAAGCCCTTTCTTGGTTCCAGTCCCTAGTAAGCATTCAGGGTTTCCACATTTGAATTTAGAAATGTCACATTTCATAGATGTTTTTTTCCTTGAAGACAAAGTCATTTGCATTTAAAATACCTAGGCCTGTCTCTTTAAAAGTACTTTAAGCACCTTTCACTGCAACCAGTGAGTGTTAGATGCATAAATATCTCTGAGAATCTGGGCCTTGTTAGCACATGTAGAAACTGCATAAAAGATTAAAACTTATACTCTTAATTTTTCAATATGCCATTTAAATTATTTAAACTACATGAATACACAGTACGAAAATATCAACAGAAGAAAAATAATTCTGATGTATAATGTGGCTTTGCAATTCTTTATTCAAAACTATTTAAGACAGACATAATGATTCTCTGAAAGGTAGCAGCTGCCTGATAACGGCAATCATTCACAGAGTTTGTATTTCTACTGTTTCAAACAAATTCAATTAGCCCTTGCACTTCAAAACCCTTAAGGCAAAAATGAGATGATACTAGGCTGCTTTAATCTAATAGTAATACTAAAACTTGTCAGTACAGTTTTTGGATTAATGGTTAGAGAAAAATTAATAATATAATTTTTCATTTTTTAATCAAACAGTTCTATTCTAAACTACCTCTGGATCTTGGAGGGTTCTTAGCTGAATAAGTTCAATCATGCACAATTCCTAAATGCAAAGTACTATTGGTCTCTAAAGGTATTTCAGAGTGACTTCAACAGAAAGCTGGGAACCAGCATGGTAGAACACTTTAAAGACGGTCTTTTTGATTGAACCATGTACTCATCTCACAGCCTCCTGCTTCCCTGCCCCCAGTGCACCTGTGTACCTGAAGAACGCTACTTCATGAAGACATTTAGTTTTGAATGCACAAAGCTGTTGATTCCTAAGTTACATCCAGCTTATCTAAACATAATCACTCTTCATGCAAACTTATTTCCCACCTAATGAGAGTTCTACACTTAAACCTCCTGCTCCTGTCAGGCCAGGTACTGCTGGCCTGAAATATTGCATGACAGAGACCACAACTCTGGTCACTCATGGCAATTTCTGACACAATCTGACCTGCAGCACCATCCCCACCACTTAATAGTGTGAAGTTAAATTGAAATGCGTGAAGTAAATGAAAAATTCTCCCCTCCATATAGATGTAGCAAAACTTTCAAAACTATTTTTGCTTTTTAAGGAGTAATTAAAATTGGTAATTCTTAGAAATCTATAGGATCTTTGGGTTCAAAGGTGGAAAGGTGGAAGATTTTTTAATATACATCCAGTTTCAAAATTTAGTGTGTATGGTTCCCCAAAGGAAAAGGGCTCAAAAATTCTTTTAAAGAATCCTCATCACATTAAGCCTTTTGGCCTGTAAGCTACAGAAGGCTAAGTCGTTGTCTCAACCCCACTGCTAATTGTGTACAATAGCAACATTCCTCAAACACAGGATTAGTGTTAAAAATGCAATTCTTCAACTGTCCTATGCGTGATAATTAAAGCTATTTGTGACATGTATAGCTTATAATGATTAACTTGTCTGCAGTCAGATAAACAAATAACCTGCACCTGTAAAGACTTTATTTCCTGAGGGTAAAACAACTGTTTAGGAAAGATCATGCTGGCAAAACAGCTGCTTGCATTCTGGAGAGGAAACAAGGTAGTATCTTTCAACAAACGCCAACTCTGGTGTTTTATCAGCTCTATCTCATTAACTAGAAACAAGGCTTAAATGCTTTGTTTATAAATTATGATTATTCCTGATTGCAGCAGTTACTGATAGTGCCACTCATTTGCAATGCATCTCTTTGAATTTTTTTAATTACAATTTGAAACAAGGCAGAGAAGATTAATTAACCCACCTGGCTGGCTGGCACATAGTCCTGGCTTGGTTCTGTCATACTCATATACATGTTCTCACCGTCAAACTGCAAAGGAAATAATAGTAAACATTCAGCAAACTTGATTTTTTAGCATTGACTGAAAAAAACAGTTGCTATAAAATAATATTACAGCCTGGTTTTAGAGACTTGTAATTGCATGTGTGCATCTTGTCTTTGATGTTCCTGTTGTCATCCTTATTGACCCTGGATGTCAGTGATTTGGAGTAATTAGCGCTCTAGTAATTACAGCTAGCAAGGAAGAAATGAATGGTTTCCTTTCATCTGCAATCTGTTTTAAAACAAAATGGCTCATTTTGTGCACCATGTATACATACTGCTGTTGGTTGCAATGAAGTACGAAGTGAATTGCACACTTACTGACAAAAGGAAGATGAGAATAGAATCTGCACTAAAATGCATCTTAATGGATTCCAACTTTAGCTTCTGAGCAGAACAAGAGTTGAAATTTCAAAACAAATTAAACCCCCTCCTATTGAAATTTTCCCATATCAGAAAGTAGGAAATACATTTCCAGACAACTTTCAGACATCTGAATGTATGAAACAGTATACCTCCTGTCCGTATGGTGTAAGAGGATAGTTTGCTTGATGTGTGAATAAAGTAAACATTCATAATCAGAACTGCAAAAATAACCTTCTGTAAATGATAAATACCATTCCTGGAAATATGTACAATATATAAAAACCTTGTTTCCTTTTAAGACTTCTTTTTTCTTTCTTTTTTTTTTTTTTTTTTTTCTTTTTCTTCTCTCAACTGCAGTTAAGAAGTAATGGAAATGTCATAGAACAGAGTTGATTAAAATCTGAAGATCTAGATGGAGAAAAACTGTCAGATCTGAAGCCTCATCCTGTACCAGCACAAAGTGTAAAACTACTGATTTCTTACATAGTCTGGAAAATGTCCCCGCAGAACTCTTGTCACACCCACTCAAGTGGCAGTGCCAACAGGGTGACGATAGTCCCAGTGTCTGCTCAGGAACTAGGAAAAGTCTTTTCAAACCTTTAAAGTAGAAATGAACAACAGCAGGAATTCCTATCTCCAGTGATCAACCACAAATTTCCAGCTGTTACGAGGACTGTTTGAAATAACTTGCACCTGACCCCTTGTGTGAATGCTTAGAGTGACATATTTTGGACATGAGCCATTGTTTTGCATGACACAGCAGCATTTTTTAAGAAGTCCCTACTACTGAGATCGCTCTGCTCCTACAGAAGGTGCCTGTGAAGTATCCCATGGACGTTTCTTGATCAGTGCTAAGCTTCTGGGGATATTCTACCTACAAGGTGCAGTTTATTCAACTAGCCCAAGGTGGCAAAGTTAAACTGTGGCTTTGGCAGATAGCTCTACCAATTTCTGCTGAGGTGGCTGAAAAGGTTTCGGCTTCCAGCTGTTCATCTTCCTTCTCTGCCACAGGCTACAAGGCTTGTAACAGCAGCAGTAACATGAACAAGTGCCAGCTCCTGGCACAGCAGTTGATGGTCTGCCCTTCCCGGTCAGAGCTATTTAATAATCACAGACTATCTGTCAGAAGTCCTAGTTTCATGGGAGGGAAAGGATTATGCCACAGACACAGATCTGCCGTAGGGAATAGAGTATTTCCAAATTTTGACAGAATAGAGATAGTTAGATTAGATCATAAAATAGAGATTGATGCTTGTTCCTTTTTTGTTTCTTGTTGACATGTACCTCTTCTTTCAGCTTTCTCATTCAATAATGCTCTTATTTATAAGCATCCAAAGTAGAGTCTTGGAGAAAAAATTTTAGTATCTGGATCGTTTGCACTGGAAAAAAACTGCATTGTTTCTTCTACTCAGACGGACAGGTGAAATTCTGAAGAGAGATTTCACAACCAGTAGTTGGAAAGCAAGCACTCCAGTGCAAGGCCTACAGGAGCTCAACTTATTCAGCTTGTCAGACGAAAAGCTGAAAGGTGCCTTGATCACTGTGATTGGTACTTACACCCTGGAAAGATGTCTGATAGCAAGATGTCAGCCTTCCTGACAGTGGTATAATGAGATCTAGTATTGAGAAATGGGAGTTAGAGAAATTCAGTCTTGAAATAAGATACAAGTTCCTACTTTAGGAAGTAATTAAGCATTATGTCAACAGCAAACTCATCATTTCTGAGACATTTTAGAATGAAGTTTGATCTCTTTTTCAGAACAGATGCAATCCATATCATATTTATAAGAAATCCTATGGACTGGATAGTTACACTTGCTGGTTATGGGTGTCCTATCTGCCCTGGAAACCATCATTCCTCGAGTCTCCTCTTTTAAATTTCCCTCACTGTCTTCATACATTTGTTGTGATACATTGCAAGCTTGGTTGTAATTCAAATACTGTGTTGCATGTGTTTAGTTGCAATGAATATGAAGAAATTTCTTTTCTTTTCTGCATACTGGCTAGATACAGTCAAGGGTTATTTCAATTTATTTTGCCTTCCATAATGCATGAGACTATGATTTCAGAATCTTTATGAAGTACACTAGTCTTCCATATAATTCCCACTTTTGAATGTTTGGTCATCTGTCCTTGCTCCCAAGCTTACAATCACCAAATCTGCATTCTTTGGATAATTTCCCTAAGGTATTTTTCCATGAATACTGAAATTTTCATAATTCTATGTGTGGCACTTGGATTATCTGCCTACCTAATCAGTGCCTTGCTATTAGTGGTCCCCCTGGCGTGATAGGATATTGGATTTCAGCCTCTCCTGTTTGTTGCTTGTGGCCCTCTATTTAGCTCTGAAATGTTTTTATTCTGCCATGGTCTGTGGGCTTTATGTGAACACGTTTCAGAGAAACCAAAACAGAAAAAGTATACCTAAATTTAAACTTCCTGGCCTTTTGACCTTACATGAGAAATGTAAGGGGACTGATGCCCACATGAGAAATTACCTTCTGCAACATTTTGGATTAATTTGTTAGGGTAAATTTTCAGAAAAATATATCAATGCATAATGTTTGGAAAATCTGAGTGGCCTGTTAATATCTAAAAATACCCAGGAGCTGTCTGATTTATTACTTAATTTCTTCAATATTCAAGTATGGAGTTTAGTCACTGCAGTATTTAGCATCTGCTTGTCAGAAGAATGTGTAAGATGTTGTGTAATAGGTTATACAGGTCAGCAAGGTTTGATGGGATGTGTATTTTTTGTAGTGTTTATATATGCAGATTGTGGACTGTAATGCATCAGCTGACACTAACACTCTTGCCAAGTTAGTATTTGTACTACATTTACCACTGTTTAAATTATTATCTGCCCTCAGTCCAGTGCAGAGTGGTGCATGGCTTCTTGGAAGTTCCTAGGACTTTGGATATGAGCCTGAAAACCACCCGTAAACTCAAAGCATGAAGCATATACACATGCACTTCATATACCAGGTATTGCCAGGAGATATCTCCTTCACGTTCTCAGTGTTTACTAAAATGTTTATAGAAGAGTGAAATTATGATCTTTGTATACCAGAATAAAACAAAATATTTACTGCAATACTGAATTGTTTATTCATCATCCCCTTTCCCAACTACCAAAGCAGCATGGAATAAAGACGACCTGTACATCCCACCCCAGCCAAAGAAAGGGTACACAAGCCTTCTATAATAAGAAGTTCAGAAAAACTGAGGCACAGATACAATGCTCACCTTGCCCAAATGTGACAATCCCACATCAAAACAATAAACTGAAGAAAAAATTTGATCAACCCGGAAGTTCTATTCATACTTTTTTCCATCTGTTTAGAAGCTTCCAAAACATGCCCCTAAACCCCAGAAATTAATATTGAATCATTTCACCTTTAATAGACTGCTTTGTGACATGCAGGCTCTGCAGCATGGCACCTCTCAACAACTCTCCACCTGGACACCTTAATTCATGCTATATTCACCTGGAATTCAGCTTTACAAGTAAGGTGATGTATGCAACAGCAGGTCAAGCAACCTATCTGGATCAGAGTGAGTCAAAAGATGAGCAGATATGACTCACAGATGTCTTCAACTACCAGAGTTTTCTTCCTGGTTATACTCTATGCCTCCAAAATTGTCTTATTGTACTCATCATTCTCAGGTCGGCAAGAATCTTGTATTCCCTAAGCCTTCCTGCCACTCACTGTGCTTGATTTCAAGCAAAGAAACTGCACAAGCATCACTTAACTGTGGATGATTCATCCCAACAGAACAGATGAAATACAAAGTCAGGCAGTTAAATGAAATGCCTTTTATGAACCTATGGATGATGTATATATATCATATGACATTTCATATAACGCTTTCCCAATGTGTCTCCAAGATCCTTCAGTATCATTAAGAGCAGACTTCCAAATCTTTCATTTTAATCTATTAAAAGTGAATGCTAATACAATATTCTGGTGTGTGATAATAACTACTCTTGACGACATTTCTTTTCACATTAAAGCGTAACTGCATGAGAAGTTTGGGTGAGAGCAAACGAAGAATATGACTTGCATTGTAATATGAAAAGAAAGATAACTGGGAGCTAGTTCTAATATAAATTCAGGATTGCATAATATTCTTTATTTAAATGACTATTAGAAATAAAACACACAGGCAACACTATAGCATGGCCACTTAGAAGCCCCCTCAGAATGACCCTTCGTAAGACAAGTTGTAATGTTCAGCAAGCAACATGCACAAAATACCCAACTGCTGTTATTAAATACAATTTACTCGTAGAAGTTAGGGGTGTAATTACATAAACACTGTCTGACTGTAACTGATGCAAGAGGTATGACAGAGTTCAGCAAATGCCCAGAGTGTTTTAAGGGATCCAAGGCTGGCTTCTGTCTTCCATTATTATGGTATGATACCAGTCACACAAAGTATGGCCAGGAAGCCTGTTTTCATCTTCCCATTTAAATTGTGGCAAACTTTATCAGCATTTATAAGAATGATTATAAAGTAGCAAAGCTTGAAAGAACAGAATTTTTTTTATTCATTCTTAATGTGCTTTAAATTAAAAACACCCTACGTGGACTATGTCACAAAGATACTATAAACAGGTTGAACAGACAACAAAATTTCTCATGGTGACACCAACTGAGAGAATGTTTATTTGATCGCCTACATTCACAGAACACTTTGGAATACAAAAAGGAAGGTGCAAGATGGCAGAAAAAGCTAGAAGGGCTTGAGAACCAAACAGGATAATGAAAAAAATATATTTATATACTGGTGTATATTTATATACTTGTAACTGTATGTGTGCATACAGTGATTATAAATGCAGATGAGTACCTGCATTAGTGTCATGCAGCTTGTTCAGATGACAGCTACCACATAGACACACACGTTAAACAAGCTCTCAGCCTAACTTCCTGTTCTCCCCTCAAGATATCTTCTTCTATGCCAAGTCACTTTGTTTTCATTGCCAGGATCACCTGTGCTATCTGGATTACAGGGAGAACAAGATTTCTCCCCTCTACCTCCATCTTCTTGCTACCTAACACTTCTTTGCTGTTGTTGTGAAATAAGGGTTTATTTTTTTTACTCCTTTTTCATCCAGTTTTTGACTTCTGAGGTTATTGCATAGTTGTTTTCTCTTTGTATGCATATATATACACATATATACGTATATACATACATACATATACATATATATACACATACATACATATATACATATATATACACATACATACATATATACATATATATATAT